>OY282449.1:110759568-111197068 GCA_958295655.1 Palloptera scutellata | reverse complement strand
TGCTGACGAACCACTCGACGAACTTGAGACCGACGAACTTGGTGAAAAACTCTTGTCACCATTGCCATTCGCAAACTTTTGCGGATTCTCTTCGCCCATTGGACTGTCACGATGTGCTAGCTCACCACTTTCACTACCTTTGGTGATGTCATCTTCGCCGTTCTCTTGGTTGCAGTCTTCGTTGACTTCATCAATGTCACAGGTGAGCTGTTTGATACGTTCCTCCAGGGAAATGTCTGACTTAACTGCTTTTTTCCTAATTTTTGTTTAAATAGAATAAGTATAAAGAATTGGGGTCAATGGGAACTCGCAGAAGTAGGGACGTGGTTTGACAATATAAAAGCAATGGTTCTAAGGAAAAACTTCGAATCGAAAGTCGATCCTCTTAAAGATCCTTCAGAGGCTTTTCTATTTAGTTAATTTTCTCCAAGGAAAAAATAAATTATCTTCATTCCGTTTGAAAATGTGTCTTATAATCCTAATTTGTTTCGCGGTAGCAAAAGAAGAAATGTTACCAGTTTTCATGTTTTACGAGTTGGAGTGAAACTTTTGAAAACTTTTCGTTCCAAATGATATCAAATTTTAAAAATTCGTTCGCTGCAAGATCGATTACCAATTTCACCTTTACCTCAGTTACGTGGAATAAATTTCCTTGTTACTTACTTGATCAATGAACGCCGCAATATATTCCGCTCCATGCTGCGTCTTATTGTATCTGTATCGCCGCTACCGGGCAAATGTGGCACTAGACAACCGGCACGCTTCGATTCATCGAATGCACGCAATGCTTCCGATGTAAGCACTGGTGCCTGATGCGCCACACTAGGGAATAGTTGACGCACAGCCGAATTGGGACGCAGCGCATTATTAAAAAGTGTGGAATGTTTTTTAATTGGTATAAGTTCATTTATTTGATTTTCTCCATCGTCAGCATCGCCGGAAGTCTCGGCGTCACGTTCACTATTCGCCGAGTCTTCGGTGACAAAGCGTACGGAACGTTTTGCAGAGCCGCCCTCATCCTCGGACGTTGTGTTGTTCTGATCATCGGACTGTGAAGTAAAACAATGTCAATTAATTACATGCTTATAGCTAAATAATTATAATATCGCTGAAACACTGAACCACTGAAATAATGTTAGATATTGTACTTATATAATAAATAAGTAATACCTGTGATATTGAATCTTGTTTCCATAGTTTGCCTCCTTTGAGTATGCCATTAATTTGTGTTGGTGATGATTCCTTTGGTGGTATTGGCGGTGGCTTTTCCATATCATAACACCCACCATCGCTCTGATGTGGCGAAGACACAATTGCAACACCTGGCTTGGCTGGCAATGCTGGCGGCATCATCAAATCACTAGCTGCTACTCCTGCTGCTGGGGCTGATGCTGTCGTTATCTCCTCTGTCGCTTCACGCACAATTCGTCTCTCTGTTACTGTAGTCATGGTAATAGTTTCAACAACAAATCTTTTATTCTTTTGTACAGGAATCAATTTATCCTTTCTATCTTTGGCTTTTATGTATATGGTATATGGTTATAGTAAATATTACAACATACAACATTGGCACAACATACATTTTGATTGTTATTTGTTAGTGTTTTGTTAGTTTTTTTTATTTATTTTTTATTTTTATTTTTATTTTTGAGTAGCAGTAAATGAGTAGTTTAGTTGGGAGTATACACGTAGTATGCAGAAGTTGATCGTTTCGCAGACACAGTACATACAATATACATGAATATGTATGGCATGTATGTATATATTTTGTTGATATACGTCAGTTAATTTGCGTAGATCGCCCCCAAACACACAAAAAATGGCAGCAATGGTGAAAATTACATAGAAATTACTACCAACGATACTCATGCATTTTATGATTGTATTATAAGTATTAGTACTATGTAAGTAATTTTTAATTAGTAGATACATATGCACATTATTTTACAATGTGTGCGAATGCTTATTGCGAACATATGTACTATATATGTAGGTATAATAAATGGAATAAATGATTGCAATGACTGATTATATGCAAATGAAAAGCGAAAGAGTTGAAGCTTATTTACATTGGGGAGGATTTATCGCAAAATATACGTGGGAATCGTTAACAGACCTAAAGCAAAATTCATGTTATATCTTTGCTCCGGAGTTAAAATTCGAATGAAAAGTATAAACAAATTTCTAAATCAAAATGTTATTTCTATTTTGCAGCTTCTTAACAGGAAGATAGTCAGTTACTAGTTCCTTTTATTATGCTCATAACTGCGCACTTAGTTCAAAAAGTTTAACTCGCTTCTCTCATTGAAAAATTAAGTTGTCATTACACTGTAGCTCTGAAATAATAGGAAGCGTATACGAGTTTAGTTTATTCGTATTCAAGTTGAGGTAGTTGAGCTTCATCTTCCTTTAATTGCACAACAGCATATGGAGAGCCTAGGCCGAGCTTTTCGCACTCACTCATATCGCCTACGTTTTTTTTTTTTGTTAATATCGGAATGGGGTAAATAGTTATGAGATTTAAATAATCTAATAACCTGCTCGTTGTGTAAATAGTACGATTACTTATTTATAATTTAAAAAATCGATTGATGAATCAACTAAATACATATGCCATAAGTTGTAAGGATGTTCAGGGAAGTTGTAACATTTCATTAAAAAATTATCATAAATTAATTTCTTTAACCGTTTCGGACAAATGGAATAATAATTTAGTCGAAATTCATCTGAGCAGCGATTTACATAAAGTGTGGGTTATTTGTGGATGAAGAAACCAAAAAAATACAATAAAGTTTCCATAATTTAATTCTTTTCTTTTAATATCAAAGTGACCATTTTCACTGCTGGATACAAAGTGGGGATCTACTCGGACGAACTGGAAATCAAAGGGTCTCTCAAACCCAACTTTCTGTAGAGTTTTTTCAAGCCAAGATCCACGCTATCGATCAAGCCACGTAGCTGGTAAAGTACAGAGTGCCCTCGGCAATAAACATATGAGCGGACAGTAAAGCAGACAGATTAAGGCACTTAACTCTGAAATCGTTAAACCAAAATACGCATCATAATGTATGTAGAAAATGATTACGTTTGATTCGGCATCACACGATTGAGATTTGCTGGCTCCGGGAATGTGCCAGTCTTGGAACAATCGAAGGAACAGCGGAAGGATGACATTTGTCAACCTTGAATGGAGCTACAAAATCGAATCGAACGTAACGCAGTATGTGGCCGAAACTAAACCCAAAGAGAGCTGACATTATTTTTAGGCTTAATATAGAGGGGAACTTTTGACTATTGTGATAGTTTTTTCGTCATCGTACAAGTACTTTTGCAGCAGTTGGGGTGATGAGGAAGAAGAGGAAACAGTGAAACACTTAATCTGCGGCTGTCTAGCTTCTTAGAGAAGATAGCTTTATGGATCGTACCCATATACGACTTTCTTTAAAAGATTCGATGAACTAGCACAGGTAGGACTAACATACATACTCAATTTTGCAAAGGTTTCAAGGTGATTCAATGACAATGAGTCAATCGGACTCTGAGTGGAACTTGCTTGATGCAAGCCCAACCTTATACCAGTTATTACCATTATAATTTTCTGTAACTTTTAATAATATGCCTGCTAAGTATATTAAGGCGCCGCATGAAAAACTTATGTTATGAGCTGGATCGTTTTGAAAATACCTCTAAAAATTTTTCATGGGAAAGCTTTTATTCTAATTTTTCTCCTACATTTGGCCAAATAAATGCTCGTTAATAATAAATATAACAAAAATTGAATTTAGTGAACTATATGGGAAAAAATTATTACTAAAACAATAAAAAAAAACAAAACCAAATTCGATGATATAAACCTTTTTGGTTGGTTTGAGACTTCGTCAACCAACAATATTTACTTGAAAGAGAGAAAAAAGTATACGAACGTGGGTTAAGGTAGCTGAGTTTAGCCCATCTCATATTGGTCACTGGTCTCAGTTTTAGCTTATTTAAACCTAAGGAGTTATAAAATATATACGCGCAACTAATCAAATTAAGTGTGCTAAGTATATTGCTTTAACGACATCATTTCTCCGATTGGAAGTAAACATTTTTTCATAATATTTCATATGTTTTGCGGTTTGTAATTGACTTGCCACGAGGTGATTTTCTCCATAAAGTAATAAACTAACTAAATATGAAAGATAAACTCTTAGCTTTTGCGCCTTTTTGTTTTTTCAAAAAGTCGCTAACTTAATAGCGACGATTATGATGACTGATATATTTTAGGCGGCTTATATATTCAGATCCTTTGATTCCATGCCACTTGAATCTGCTAATGTCCGATTGTACTCGCCCTCATTGCCTTGAAAAGTTTGCCTGCTGCATTATTCATTTATATTTAATATCTATGGGAAAGGATGAGCCATAGTATTAAAATTGGAGACGGTACCCACATACAGTGATCAAGAGTTGAACATTTACTTCCTGACTTAATCTCATTTATTTATTATAGTAAAAATATATAAAAAAAAAAGATTGGGCCATATCTCAATAAATTTACAATACTTTACTTCAACTATAAACACATTCATGTGTTAAACAAATGGTTGTTTTTAAAAGTACGATGTAATGTTTTAAGATGTGATGTTATAGTTTTGGAACAGAGTGTATTTAGGTGAGTATGTATATGCAGCAAATTTAAAAAGGCTATCAGCACGAAAATTGCTAAGAAAATTAAGTTATTTTTGTTCGATTATTATGCAAAGCGTGTATTTATGTATTTTTAATGTACATATATGATTGTTGTACTTATGTATGTATTTGTATGTGCGTATGTACGTGTATGTGTATGCATTTGCATTTCATTTATGATAAATGAATTATAATAAGTATCACAGTAATGTAATTAGAAAAGCACTAAACTAAAAGCTTTTATTTTTAGATAGATTTAAATATTACCATAAATGAGTAAATGACATGACATGAAACTAAAAACTAAACGCAAAAGCGAAAGCGAACGCAAAAGCAAAAATTTCATATAAAATCAAAATATTTTATCATACCTGGTGATGGTTTATATTGAGCCTGTAAAACATATTTGGGACGCTCTTCGCCGGCAATGATTTCTTTCTGGGTGATACGTCGCTCTGGTGAGCTTGTGTGCAATGGAAGTAGTGCTACAGCAGGAACACCAAGCGGTGTTAGCTCTTCTTGGCATTGTAGTGAAGTGCATTCTAAGGATGAAGATTACAATAATGAATGGTATTGTTAAAAAAATATTTTATGCACGTGTATTTTATGTTTAACGTTGGCTGGACTGTGATATACTCGTACTTATACTAAAGGCGCAAGTATGTAGTGGTGCGTGCGTGTATGTGTGAGGCGATACATACATATGAACTAACTATATACATATATACATAAAAATTCAAAATCACCGCTACTCATATATAGGTAGTATGTGATTTTATTTCCCCCTTCCATTATTACTAGATGCTACGTAGATGTTATGTATTTGTGCCTATATCAACTATAAACGAATTGTGACGCATCCGTCGAACGGATTTATGCATGAAGGATTCGCATGGCATTCCTATATAAAATATGTATGTGCGGGTATTTAAATTTTACATTTCATGTCGTTAATATCTAAGAGGTCGTGCGCTTGCTGCTATTTTCTGTTTGGGTTTGGCTTGCGCTGCCATTGTTTCGCTTCGCTAGCAATGACAACTGGCATCACTGTGTCAGTGATAGAGTTCAGTGGAAGAAATTATCAAAATTTAATAAAGCGTAACCGGCAGTGTACGAGCATGTACATACAAACATATTTTCATGAGACTCACTCAAATCATAAATCAATCAATTAAGGAAGAGATTATTTTGAAATTGATACGCATGAAATATGATTCTAAAGTAATTTACATTGAGTTTAGTTATGTGTAATTATACCGTAGGCATATGAGGAGGAAATGTATCCCCCGAAAAGGAATGATTTTCAATCAAAACAGAAATATATGTATCCAAAATAGATTTGTTTTGTTTCCCTTAAATGTCGTGTTTATAATTACTATGTAAACTTTACCACTAAACCCTTTCATCATCTCTAGCACAGTAGCACTGACTTTCTTGCCTGATTCTTTCTATTTCTTGTAAACTCCTTTTCGTTTTTAGCCACGTCTGTTGCTTTTTTTGAGGTTACGCTTTACCATAGCCCTGAGCAATTTGGTAGGTTGCATTTTTATTTAATATTTATTTTTTAAGTTCAAGTCAACACCTTGTGTTGATTGGAAGGAAGATTGATAGATGGGAGGAAGAAGTAGGGAGAATGAGAGAAAAATGTAATCACAGGACACCGATAAAGAGCAAAAAGTAATTTCATAACTTTCTTGGCATAATGTTAGATCAGGATAAAACAACACTGGGACATTATGGCTTCTTAAAAATGGTAAAAGACACTTTTTCAAGTACTCTTCTATGTTTACTTCTTGATTTATGGACCAAGTGGTAACAAAAGTTTCACTTATTTTTCCACTAATTTTTTTTTTCAGAAATTTGGACTTTTTTTGGCTTTTAAACTTTTAACGGACTTGGCCTCTAGCTTGGGCTATGTAAAATTGCTGTCCAGGAAATAGAAAGTTACCTTTCATGTAGGTTTTATCATCCATGATGAAGTATCTAAATTTTATGAATGAATGAATTTTTCGCATAGTTTTCTTGTTCGAGTTCTGGCTTCAATTTTCTTTTCTTCGCATCGATCTGGAACCTTTTGCACCTTAATTGATTAAAAATTGAGTTTTTTTTGTATATATATTTTGGAAATAATCTTTTGAAGTTCCAAGTTTGGAAGCAGTATTGCCGACCGATGCATTTGGACTTCTCTTCTCTTTAACTAAACCACCAAGTTTTTAGTTCCCATTAGGCCACATTTTCTGCCGAAACCTTTAACTCTCTCAGTAGAAATATCCTCTTTATCTTCTTTTAATGGTTCGTTTTACCGTTGCAATGCTGACACCCACTAGCTTTGCAACCTCTTCTTGTGTCCATGAAGGATTTGCATGTAAAATGTGGAATATATTTTTTCGTCGCTCAACCTCCATGACTGGCATTTTGCTTAAAGACTCTTTTGTCATATTAAAAATGAAATCACAACATTTGTGGATATCTAGTCTTTTGAAAATATCACTTACTCTACTTAATCGCATGTATTTAAAATGTTGTATTAAGAAAAAAAGCAAGTGTACGCTCCTTAAGTTTCTAGTTATTGCATTAGTTTAACTTTAAGAGTGGCCACCCTTTACTTTTACTTTTAATGGCACAACAGCCCATGGAGGGCCTAGGCCGAGCTTTTCGCATCCACTCATGTTGTGCGTGTTATATTTAAGTACATGAATGGAAGGGACCTACAGTTTAATGCCGAATCCGAACGGCGAAGTGAAAAGCTTTTCATAGGCAATTTTTACTCTTGTAAGTAGGTTTGCCATTGGTGGTGCCGTGTAGAAAAATATTTTTTTTATCTTTTTGATTTTGCCTGTGCCGAGATTCGAACCCCGGACACTCTGCGTAGCAGTCCAACGCACTACCACTACGCCACAGCGACCACTGTGGCCACCCACTCTTTGCTTAAAGACGTTTCTCCACAAATTTACATAGAAATACGCGACTAGCAAGTGAATCGTATCAATCTTTTAATTTGACGAATTCGAAAACAAAAATTATGATCGTTTATACTCTCAGAAGGCTTCATAACAAGCTGTGCCCACAAGGCCTATAATGGAACACCCAAAACTGTAGAAGGCGAGAAAAAGACAACTGATTCAATCGCAAGCGTTGGAGAAGTTTCATAGAAGTAATATGCTCCCAGGGAGCTACATGATAAATTCAAAATTCAAAGGATTTCATATATTAATTTACATTTTTACTACATACTCGTACATGTGTGTACTTAGTACTTATACTTACATACATGAAAATACCATATAATATAAAAACTTTCCCCATATGCTTCGTTAAACCAATCAAAAATAATAAATTTCATTGGAACATAAATCAATACCAATAAATATTTATATGAAATTTACACGTTGCAGGTTATGTATATTAAATTTAACCTTTGTCTATGTAAATAAGTAAAATTTGATCATTTCAACTCATTGATTTAACAGATTCATGTGTGATTTGGATGGTATGGTAACCTTGAAATATAACCAAAACCAGCTTATATTTAATTCAGAAATAAATATTATTCATTGTAATGCCATGCTATGGCATGCCATGCCAAGCTGAATGTGTAATAATGTGCGTGATTTTAGCTGATGAAACTGTGTCACAAATTTTGCTTGTGGTTTTCTCATAGTATAGCATTGAATAATAAATAATATTATATTTAACTGAAGGGAAAGGAATCTGACATTTTTGTTTTACTGAATCCAAAAAGTGAAAGTGAATAGTTTGTTTGTCAAGGAATATGTTTACACTTGGGAGCCGAAAACCGATAGTCAAGAGTAGAAGAAGAAAGATCCTTTGATCTGTCCTGAATATATTAATTACCTATAGATAAGTCGGGGTGCGATGTTTTGATTTATGATTTAAAAACTTTTATGGAGTTTTTTTTTACAGAAAATTCCAGGTTATTGTGAAGGCCGGAAAATCAGAAAGGGGTTTACATTGATATTCTCGTTTACAATGTATGTTGAATAGGAAGCCCTATCCTGGCACACGAATCCCAAGTGGTTAGTAAACTTATTTTCTTCTTTTAATGCCGCAACAGCCCATGCAGTGGAGAGCCTAGTCCGAGCTTATCACATCCACACATGCCGGTCGTGTTATATTTGTATGAATGGATAGTTTTATACCGAATCGAAAGGTGAAGTGCCAAGACTTTCCGAGGCAATTTTTACTCTTGTAGGTTTTTCATTGCCTGCCAAGGGGTGGTGCGGTCCAGAAAAATTGTCTACCAAGAGGTGATGTTGTGTTGAAAAATGTTAATTTCTATTTTTGAATTTTGCCTGTGCTGAGATTTGAACCCAATATACTCTGCGTACAAGGCCAGCGCACTACCAAGTTCCGCCACGCCATAGGTTAGTGAAACCTTTTGCAACAATAAATAAATCAGTGCAACTGCAGTTAGAAAGATGATTGATTTTACAAGATTGAATAAAAATCAAATATTTTCTTTATTTAAAAAGTATTGATCGGTGGTTGACAGTTTCAGAATTACGTTCTTGGATATCAGTCGAAAGCGGCTCTGAAGGACTTTCAAGAATAGCTGTGAAATATCTTTGATTACATGAAAATACACTGGAGGAATGTTTAAGGGGAAAATATCAAGATAACTATGATCAAATTTCGTTCCTTTAAAACGTTTTTGTTGCCGTTATGGTGATCTCAATCTATGGATCACCATAATCAATTTTGATTTTAACCCTCCGCAGCGCACATGGTTTTGGCCAGTTCCTTTTCAATTTCAATTGCAATTTAAATATACATACCATACATATGTACATACTTTTAAGGTCATACAGGTAAATATTTTCGGTTTTCTTTGTGTTCAGTGTCTTTCGAATATCCTGAACTACATAAGTGAGTAATTTATATTTTCCAAATTATATTCCATACTTTCTTTAATAGATTCCATAAAAATTAACTAACAAGAACAAATTTTTTTTACTATACTTTACTTACTTTTTATTAAAGATTTAAAAATCACTGACTATAAAACAGAAAATAAAATATTTACTTTCATGCCTTACCAACACTTCTCTTTACCAACATATCTCCTTTAAAGAGGACATGTTATATTTCCTTCGTAAATTCTTTCTTCCTTGTTTTTAAAAAACTTAGTGTTTTCTGTGTTTTTTTCTTGTTAAAAAACTACATATACATATTATAATATCATAATTATATAGAAAGTATTTTTCCAAATAAAAACTCTAAAACAGTTGCAACGACGATTTCTGATTTACTATATAGTAAGTTACTTTACTTTACTTTTAATGGCACAACAGCCCATGGAGGCCGAGGCCGAGCTTTTCGCATATAGAGGGTACTTTTAAAATTTATTCTTTTGAAATTATTATTATCAAAACTGAAGTTGATATATTGCCAATATTTTAGAAACGTTTTTTATCTGTTTCGACGGTCTTGCATTGCAACTTCTTTGTTGGTTTATTAGAATTACATAATTTCGAGGATTTTCTGATACTGACTTCTAAAAATATATTTGCTTTAAAAAAGTGACGTCAAAGATAGATTTATTTATAGATTTACAATGCTCAGAATGCTAAAATTTTTGGGTGTACAAGTGATGTTGGTGTTCTAAGAAATACAAGATCCTTTAATGCCCGGCCTTTCAAAATCAAACAAACTAGAACTCATCTAATGTGCCTATGATATATTTCGATGAAAAAAAACTATTTTCTAGATTAATTTTATTTTTGTTAATTTCTTGTCCTCTTTTTTAGTTTCGGAAGTTATCTTTTTATAATCGCCAGTTATGGTATCGGTATGCTTGACCTAAAAACCAGTCAAAAAATGCCAATATTTCCATATAATCTCACCTTATCGGTGTCCTGTGTGATTGCATTCTCTCTCTCATTCTCCCTCCTTCTTCCTCCCACCTATCAATCTTCCTTCCAGTAAAACACACTGCTCTGCATACATAGGGGTATACCCTATTTGAAATGTATGAGGGTCTGACCAGACACCATGAGGCA
This sequence comes from Palloptera scutellata, assembly GCA_958295655.1. Classification (NCBI taxonomy): domain Eukaryota; kingdom Metazoa; phylum Arthropoda; class Insecta; order Diptera; family Pallopteridae; genus Palloptera; species Palloptera scutellata. The sequence goes on along the minus strand of OY282449.1, from coordinate 111,186,377 downwards.
TGATTGTTACTATCGGAACATGTACCCAACGAAGGGTTAGTGATAGAACAATTCAGCAACCAGATTTACATAAGCCGGGCACTTAAAAATTTCGCGGAAAATTATAATTTATAAAAAATGGTAGGTTTTCCGATTGACCAGATTAGATACTTACGTATTTTAATCCGCTGAACTCGAATACGAGGTCAGAATTGCGAAGTTAGCTCTTGTTTTAAGTACGCGTAGCGTCCCTTAACCTCAAACAAAACAAAAGAAGAGGTGTTTTCTAAGAGCTGACTTCGGTGTTTCAATCTCGGATTCCGATTTAGTGACCAAAATAAGTTAGTGGTGACGAAACTGGTAAGACGGAAATTTTTTTCTGTGTCTGTGTTATTATTAATTTAGCTATTGACTTTCAAAAACGCCGGGCTTAAAAAAAAAAGAATTGTTAACGGTGTATTTAAATACATATGAATACATATAGGCAAGTATGACTATATAAGTATTGTACAATGCCCTTTATGTGCGAATTCAACCACATTTAATGAGTGTGTAACGGCAACGTAATTCATTCGGGTTGCCTACCGCCGCAAAAACTTACATCACAGCCGCGAGACTAATTGCATTGTCACCAATGAAGACTAATTTAAATGTATATTCCCCATTCCAACAATCTGCCGTGGCCCAATGCACACAGCCACTCACACTATATGTATGTACGAGTATGTACTATGTTTGTGTGTATGTATTTGTGAGAATAATCATTGCAATACCTAGTAAATACGAGTATAAACGAAGTACATACCATAAATATAGTTTACGTACGTACGAGTATGTATGTATGTATGTTTTTTTTGTATGTACGTGTAACTAGTTACCTGCATCCTGCATTTGCTTTGCCGCACACTCAGCGCACTCGGCACATTCGGTGCAAACACCCAATGGATCCTCATCGGGTGAATGTTGTTGTTGTTGCTGCTGCTGCTGCTGTTGTTGTTGTTGTTGTTGTATAGCAGCACCTGCAACAGCAGCAGCTATAGCAACACCACTACCAACAACAACATTGGGTGCAGTAATTGGCGAATGATGCTGTTGTTGCTGCTGCTGCTGTTGTTGCTGCTGCTGTTGCTGTTGACTTAATGATGAACTACCGACTGGTGGTGGTGGTGGCGGAATTTGACTATTATTGCGTGCTGCTAGCATTGCTGCACGTTGTTGTTGTAGACGCTGTATAACCTGTAATTGTTGAATGTGCTGTGCACCAAAGATGTGACCGCTTAAAGCGCCACCTAACGTATTCTTTAAGCCATTGTCCTTGTATCCATCTGGGGGACTTAGGGCGGCCTCATCGACAAATTCAATTGGTGGTGCATATTTTGGGCTCTGCTTGAAAGGATGAAGAATGAAGAATACAAGAATGAGAAGAAAGAAAATAGGTAAATAAAAGATATGTTCGAATGCATGTAGGGTAGATAAGGTACGTAGGTAGTTGTTTGTATGTAGGTTTGTGTGTATGTATGTAACTACTCGTTATAGTTCATGTAGACCGGAAAATTAGATTTTCCTTCCTTCTTATAATGCAATTAAATTCAAATAAATATTTAATATCAAATTTATGCTACATCTTCAGAAAAGAAAGAAGAAATATTCTTTCGAGGAAGGAAGTTAGTTTCTTTTACTTTTATTGTTGGTAGTTATAAATTATCTAGACGAAATCACTGTGGGTGGGCGCACTCGAATGGGTATGGAAATTTAATTTAAGTTAAATCAAGAGATTAGGGTTTTACATAATTAAATTAAAAATAAACGAATTTCGAAAGATGCTGATACACTGCATACTATAAGTTCATGTTCACAGATGAAGAGGAAACTCATTGTTGTTTAAATATACAAAAATGTTGGTGGCTCAACAAAAGATTGCCCTTTCTTTTACCACTCTGACTTGCTTTTATTTTGTCAATAATAAAGTAATGTTTTTTGTATAATTTTCATTACAAAAATTACATACATTTCATAACTCTACACAGATTAATTGAAAAAACAAAACAAAAACAAATCTAAGAAATATTAAATTTACTTGAGAGCTCGATTAAGGGACTGTGTATAATAATGTTATATATTTAACCTGTTTGTTTATTTGTGGTATTCATTATAGTCATTCTTTTTCTAATAAACAGTAAAAAAAAAAAATTAAGTTCATGTGAGTGTACAGCTTTAATGTGGCTGGAACCATTATTCTGTAGTTGGCTGCTGGAGAAAATTAAACAACGTACTTTCAATGAGATCTTAACCTTGTTTTTAAAGAAAAAGAATAAAAACAAAAACTGGGCTGTTATTTTTATGAAGATTCATTTCACTACCCTTTTTTTCTCGATTACGCTCTGCAATTTTCATTGAACAAATTGGAATTGTATGACTTAAAATGATTATATCTTTTCAACAAAACATTAATTTTAACTATTTTATTTATTTTGCAAACATTTTTTTCTCTTTGACATAGGCACAAATGTCTACCAGTAATTACATATGTACATGCTCGTAAGTAGTTCCCCCTTTTGCGTTAACATTAACCGATTACCTTACATTACAATCATTAAAACTACATTACGTGCTCCCTAACAATGTGATTGACATGACGCAGAAGACCTATTATATACTTAAGTGTACATAAGTATATGTATGTATGCTTAACATTATACATACATATATGTACGTATTGTACATATACACATTTTGCATTGATGACTGATTACTGATGATGATAGAGCAGACAATGCGCCCACACTATCATCAGCTCTTGGGTTCACGCAACTAGCAAATAGCTAAAGTGCTCGTGTGCTTTGGTCAAGTAATTCGATTTTACAATACCTAACACTTTAGTTAAGTGAAAGGAGAAGAGGAAGAAGCTTTAAGATTTTTAATGAACATACAGTAGATTGCGTAATTGGAACTTATGAAAAACTACTCGGAAATTAACTGTCACAAATTCAAATGGCGAAAAAGTGAAGTGGAGAAGTGAAATTTTTGTTTTGTAAAAGTGTTGCACCTGTGTATATTTTGATCCAACCTGTTCAGTTAAAATGAAAATGCATAAAAGTACGGGAACACAAAAAAATACATTTCTTGTGCGAAACAAAATGTCAAATTGTGAAAGCGGAAATTTGCCGAGAATGTTTAAATTGAAAACAAAAATTAACAAAAATACAAATATACTAAATTTTCAATTACATTATTTTCCTTCCAAAACAAACCTTATTCTTTTAGAAATTCTTAGTTACTTCATTATTTCAAATTTTGCAATTTACTTATTTCCACATACTGATGAAAACAAAACAGCAGATATAAGTAGTTTGCTGCTGGCTATTTCATCGTATCACTCATTTGCAAGTCTTCCGCGTAGGGGAACGCTTTTTGGGCTGTTTTGACCTATTGTGTCACTGCGGTACCCTGGTCACAAATAAGCAGGCATATACCGGAAAAGCTTTCCTAGAATCGGAAGACATTGCAATTAATTCACACAAAGGGATAGACACTTTTGTGGAGAAAACTAAAAATCATGTACAAATATAAAACGTACAACATGATAGGATGCTAAAAGCTCAGCCTATGCCTTACAAGGGCATAGGCTGTTGTGCCCTTGTAGGGCACAACAGAAGAAAAAAGAAGAAGAAATTTTAGCAGTTTTTCACAAGACACCCAATGTTTTGCCGGTGTGCTTAGGTGATTGGTTCCTTTCTGTAATGGCAATCTAATTGAAACTAATGCAATTTTCGACCAACGTTTATGCATTTTGTCAAGGTAGGCATACTTTGATGAAGATAAATTCTAAAATGATAAACAATTGAAAACAAATTCCTTTTAATTTGTTATTTTGTCCATTGGAGAGTCCCATGTTTAATTTTGCGGTGAGACAGCGATTATTTAATGACTGAGTGGAATATTATTTGAGCTTTCTCAGGAAAGAGTTTTACGATTAGCACACTGAATTTTTCATTAAATCAAATCAATGGCATAATTAAAGACAATGCCAGTCACATTTTATATAGGTATTTATTCATAGAAACACCACAACGGTCTGGAGACTATATAGTATAGAGATTGTGTGAAGTAAATAGGATATGTTGAAATTAGATGACTGGACCAAATAGTAAGCAAGTGTTCTATAAAGCAATATATCAATTTGGAGTTCATGTTAGAAATAAAAATTTTAATTAAAGAAATATAGAAAAGAATTCATTCCAATGAGGGTATAAAAACAAAAACTTGAAAGAATGTTTGACCTTAACTACATAAACTCAAACTAAACTCACTAAAAAAAAAAAAAAAAATATAGTCAAATTCAAACAATCCTAAAATGATAAATTGTCACTTGCCGACAAAAAATAATAGACAGGAGTTACTTGAAGGGTAAAAATGTTGAGAAGACTTGCACTCTAAGTACCAATAACTATTTTTAGAGACTATGCTAAGCCTCTGAGGCTTTCGCTAATTCAGTATCTTGTCATTTTAACCAATCTCTAAATCGAAGTGCACCTTTTAAGACATTAACAAAAATTTAAAAACATTTTCCAAACACTGATTTTAATTTGTGTTACTTTATTTGATAAAAGACTTAACTTAAAATTAGTTCGTAAATAAAGTTTTTTATTTAAATTTATTGCTAATTCCTCTCAATTCTGTGACCGACTATATGCCGTGCAAACTAAACTATAAAACTAAACTATATAAATATATCATGACCACATTGCGTTCACGAAAACGAACTTCTGTAAAAGTGATAATAAAAAAATCATGGTTCAAAAAGCGACACATATACATTCACACACCCATTGCCCTATATTGTCTTACTACATGTACTAAGTGCCACGAATTCAATGTACTCTTATAGCTACATACTACAATATGTGCATACATATGTATGTGCGAGAATGCGTGTTTGTGTGTGTGTATGTAGATAATCTTCAATACTTCAAACATAAATTATGTATTTAGAAAACTAAAATTTGGGAGTATTCTAATCTAGAATCTCTTCATTCAAGTTTTACTTGAACTTACACATGAAAACATTTATTATTATTTGCAATGAATGCACTAAACATGTACAAATACACGCACACGCACACACATACATATACTCTCACACATACATGTCATTACTTTGTATACAAAGTAAGTAAGTAAAATCCATGAATGTTTGCGTCCTTAGAACTTGTTCCAAAGTTTTGCGTATTCCCATTCGTCGTCGTCGTCGTCGTTTTCTTCTTCTTCTTCAATTTCATCTTCTAACTAGACTATCACAATCTTAACTTACAACATACATGCATGGATACGAGTATACATGGGAAACAAGCAGAAAAGTCCTTCGAGGCACAATTTCATAAAACAATATTTCTTTTGCTTTCGTTTTGATTCGTTCAGTTTGTATTTATATCCCTGAACTTTGTTGCTGTTGCAAGTTGAAAACTCTTAAACAATACAAGAACAAGTGCACAATTCGCAAAAAAGAAGAAAAAACTACTGCTGCTGTTTTTGCGATTTATGTAAGCAAAGTAAGTGAGTGTGGATTTGTGTGAACACACACATTCAAACATAGAAAAAACTAAACATATTATTGTGAATTGAAATAGCACATTTATCCTCCTACAATACATACATATATAAACACTTATATATGAACAAGTATGTATGTATGTGTGCGTGTGTGTGTGTGTGTGTAGAGTATGTTATAATAGTTTTACAAAGAGTCAATTGTGCATGTGTAAATTGAGTGCAACATTTTGCTTAAATATAAATACGAATGTTGTAGTTACATAGTACGTAGAAAGAATGAAGTGCAAGTGCATTTGACTTTAGCCATGAAGCATTACCTATCCTTCCGTCCGTACCTACATATACAGGGTGTACCATTTATAATTTGATTTTGGTGTAAATAAGAAACGAATAATTATTTTTCTAAAGTTTATATTATTCGAAAGAAAAATCCTTCCGGTTAATTGTGGAACACTATTTCATTCAAATGACTTTTTCAGCTGACTTTGCAGTAGCCCATACGTTCAACTCTATTTTTCAGTACTTTTTCGACTGTATGGAGCAGTACTTGACCGATGGCTGCACCAATTTCGTGCCTCAATCGTTGCAGGACGGTTAGCGTAACATTTATCTTTAACGGATCCACACAACTAATAGTCCAACAGAGTCAAATCGCAAATGCATATAAGACGCTCCTTTTCTATCGAATTTTGAACGTAATTTTCTTACACTTTCAATAGAAGATTCACTATTTTGCAAGTAAATTTCTTAGTATTTCCCAACCGTTTTTCAAGCGTATATCAACTTCCTATTTCGTTAACTACAAAAATTAAAGCAAATTTTCCGTCACAGTACGAATGACATTAGAGTTGCCACACTTCAAATAACACTTAGTTAAAATTCCAAATGTTAGATGGACCACCCTTTATATAGCAAGATGTAGGCCAACTGTTGAACAAAAAATTTTAGGTCAAAATTAAAAACTAAAATTAATACAAAAGATAAGAAGGCGCAAACTATTGAAGTACTTCAATGCCGATAAAATTCACAAGCATACTCGTGTGCTGTGGTTTTATGATTACATGGCCCTATTTTAAAAAAATTGTTTTAATTTTTAAAAAAGTTGTCGAACTGAACTCATGAGTAACTATTCATATTAGACTTTTAAACTTTATGCTTGAGAGTACAATATAAAACAAGACTATAAGATCAAGATATCGGTATATCAGGGTTCTACTTATGCTATGAAATCAAGGTAAGTTAGTACACATCTTTTGAATTGTCCAACTAAGCTGGCCAACCGTTTTCCTGAAAGACTTAGAAATCCTCCTTAAACTCTAAATACGCCTCCTCTTTAAAAATATACTTATAGTTTAGATTTTTCAATGAACTCCATGCAGTAGAGCATTTTTTGAAAAGTCTTTTTCTGGAACAGTTCAAAGTAGGGATGAGAAAGGGAAAGATTGTTTCACGGTATGATGTATTTGCTTTTGTACTGTGTATTTTTGATAAATTTGACATTTGACATAAATTCTTTAATTTCATACAAAATTCTATAACGTTATGATACTTAATACGACATGTTACGACACCTTGTGAAGCACTTAAATATTTTATAAATAATCTTTTAACTGTCTTTGAACTATCTGACTTAAAGTTAAACAATTTTATTTACGATTTATTAAAAGAAAATTAATGTATGAAATTTATATAGTGCCCTCCTGAAAATTGTTGTCTCCGTATAAAATCCTCCACAAAAAACAAAAATTATCCTCCAGAAGAGATTTCAAAAATTGGCAAGGCTAGTCCCAATCTTCAGTAAAACTTAGAAATCTGCTATGCATTTCTTGCAGCACGAGGTCTCACTCAGACAAAGCTATTTGCGAATACATATCGTTTATTTGTCGTTAACTCAAAATGTTTTTTTTTTTTTTGACCGTCTTTCAGTAAACGTATTAATACTTCATTCTCAGAACATAGAATGGGTGCGTTGGTAACCTCGATACTGAGCATTCAATACAAATTAGCTGTCTTAGCTGCCAGAATTCAAGAAAGCTAAGTAGCATTGATCTATTCTCCAATATATGGGTGAGGGACTAGGTAGACGAAATAAACAAACAATAACGTTGAAAGATACTTCTTTCAAAGTTTGAACATTAAGTGAAGCATAATTCTAGCCAGTAAGAACAAGTAAGACTCTTTAAAATGTTAAACCTATACCTGGTGAAGATATCAATAATTCACGTGATTTAAAAATGAGCTCAACGGTAGACACTGAGTATCTTGATCAGGCTGAACAGGGGAGACGTTAAAGTTGTTTCATATGCAGATGAAATGGGTCTGATGGTATCAAGGCTGTGTTAGACTTAGCTTAAAACAAAGTAAGTGCATATGAGCTCATTTTGTTTTACGTGAATGCCCTATTTTCCACTAGGCAAGTAATCTCGAAAGTAATTCGAGTAGTTATGGAATTCTCTTTTGGTCTCGCCACTTGTTTTTTCTTGAGCAATTTTGCTTTTATTTTGAAGAAGCGAACAGCGCAAAAGAGAAACGATACGGGCGAAACTGTACCCATTTCCTTTCACCTTTCGCCTACAAACTCAACTCGTTTTCGAGAAAACTATCGTAGTGAAAAAGGGAACTATGAGCTATTTGCTGAAAAGTAATTTAGTGTTATTTCATCTCGATATTGGCCAAGAATATTGGCTCTGTTCCTTCTTACTTATTTCTTGGAACGAACAAGGTTTCAATTTTGTATGTGTTTGCGTCAATTGATTTTGACATTTACCATTTGCCAAGAGGTGGTGCCGTGTAGAAAAATTGTACGCCACGGCGACTTGTAACTTGCCTTCTGTAAGAGAATATTGACTATTGACCCGTGAAAGAGGTAAAATAAATACAGAACATATTTTATAAGAAAGTTAGCTTTCCTGAAGAATTTTGAACTTTGGAGGAAATGAAGAAAAACTCAAAATAAAGATCGTCGCCCTATGCTCACAAGGCATTCAAGTTAACATTAAGACTTTGACTTTAATTCAATAATAAAAATGGGAAATTTTCATTTGGATTTACTAATTTCCAGCGATTCTACTTTAAATAAATCTTCTGTTAAAGATCCATAAATAAGCAACAAAATTCACTCAGAAATATTTCATAAACTCAAATTTAATGCAACTGCTTTGTGGTCAATACATTATTTGGCCTGCATATGATAACTTAAAGCACTTAAGCACCCCGAATTTTTGGCAAATTTAATTGATATCGGTCAGTATGTAATTGCAGGCAATTATCGAAAATGTGCATGCACAATAATTGGAAAATAATTTTGAGATGTGAAATTAATTAATACTCAGTGCACCCGCCAGTGGATCGCCTCAAGAGGCGAACGAAATTGACAAAAAACTTTTCAAATTACAACAATACTCGTATGAAACAAACTAATCACAAGCAATATGTTGTTAAATCAACACACACACACATTTATATATATACATGTATATATATATATATATATTGTTAATATGTTTGTACATATCTCACCTGAGGCGTACGGTTGTCACCATCGCCGGCTGCTGCCGAATAATTACATTGGCATCCTTCTTCGCAGCATAAACGCACCAGTTCATGTTCACCGCACGTGCATGGCTCCTCGTCTTCCTCATCGTATGCGCAATCCTCACGTATCAATATAATATAATCGGCCTCGAAGAATTCATTGCGCGTCTCATCGAAAACAACACGATTTTTACGCGCGGGTGGCGGCCGATTTGGTTTTTTCAGTAAGCCGCGAAGTTGGCCATTAACTTCACGCATTTTCGTTTCGTTTTCGTCGTGGTCGTCAATAATTGCAGTAACGTTGTTTAAATTGGAATACCACCGCAATGGTGGCAATGACGACGACAATTCACGATTACAATTGTCGTATTTGAAATTATCACTGCACGATGACCACGTGTTTATGAAGTGATCACGATGCGGTATAGTTGGTGTAGCAGTAGCGATACTGACACCGTTATCGTTGGCAACACTAACGGTAATATGCAAATTTGAGTTAAAATTATTTTTTGTTGCTTCAAATGTAGAACTAGTATTATTATTATTATTATTATTATTATTATTATTATTATTATTATTATTATTATTATTTTTATTATTATTATTATTATTATTATTATTATTATTACTATTACTATTACAATTATCACAATCACACGCGGAATAAATATCACTCACGTCGTCTTGGTCTGCGTCTTCGTCGTCGTCGGAGAAGACGGCAACAGGAATGGAAATGGAAACGGAAGCAGCAGCAACTTCCTGCTCTTCAAGTAATTCGTCGTAACACTCGAAAGCAACAGAGCCGCTGGAGGATATCGGTTTTAAATTATTATGATTATTGTCTAAAGAAGAAATTTGTGCAGCAGCAATATTCTGCTCATGTGTGCTAATGAGCTCACTCAGGCGACTAACATCGAATTCCGATAGAGTATTAGCAGTTGAATAATAACTAATATATGGCGTTTTCACGGGCACTTTTGTACTCGGAGAACAAGCGACAAAAGCACTAGGAGGTCGTCGTCGGCCGACTAAGTCTGAACTGCAAGTGGTGGAATAGGAAGAAGTAATAGTTGTAGTAGTTAAAGCAGAAGCAGAATCAGAAGCAGATGATGCAATCGTCGTCGGATCCAATTGATTTTTCTTGACTATTTCCTTTGTATTGACAATATGTTGCAGTGCAATATTGCAATTTTTCAACGTTGTTGACGTTTCCGGTGTGAAAGTTTCTTTTGCCGTTGCGTGCTGGCTCAATGGTAATTTGCTTGACTTTTCTAGTTCTGTTATTGCTACTTCAACGACGTGGTCGTTGTCATCAAATTGACTTTCAACAACAATTTCACTTTGTTTACATACATTTTTTGAATTTTCCTCCCTTATTTTTTGTGGCGTGGTTGTTGCTGTTGCTGCTGCTGATTTTCTTGAGTTGTTGGACAAGCGCACTATCTTCGCAGTCACATATGATTGTTGTTGAAATGTTGGAGTTGATGATGATGATTTTGTTGTTGTTGCTGTTGTTGTTGGTAGTGGTAGTGCTGGCTTTAATATTGTGATATCACCAACAACAAAATTGTGCTCTTCAGCAATTGCTGTTTTGACTGTTATTTTGTCAGCGTTCGCTCGCTCTCTGTTACTCTCTGCTACTTTTGTTGGTGTTAATTGAATTGCACTTGACGTTGTCGTTGTCGTTGTTGAATATAAAATTGCTGGCTTTGGCGACCTTTCTTCAATACTGTTTCTAGCTGGTTTTATATCTTCGACTATAATTTTTTGCTTTTCGTCTTTATACACTAATGCCTCACCTATTGCACTAACCCCTTGTTCTTGTTGCTGTTGTGGCTGCTGTTCTTGTATGTTGTCCTTTGGAATTTGCTTCGTCGCCTGTCTAGCTATTTCGTTAGTTGTAGTTTTCAAGGATTCCTTTACACAACTATTCCTATTATTGTGTTGATGATTGTTGGCCTGAAGTTTCAGTAAATTACTTTGTGGCATGCAACCGACTCGTCGACCCTGTAAATGTTGTTGTAAACGTTTTAAACGTTGACTAGCCTCAAATTCTTCAAGATTTGTCTGTCTATTCGAATTTTGCAAGCGCAAGCGATTTGTGATTGCGCTACTATCACAAACACCTTTACTTTCCGCTACTTTAGCCGCTTTACTTTCTTCAATAAATTTATTTTCACTTTGTAAACTTTCACTCAGGATTACTTGGCAAGGATTAGCAGAAGGCTTTGGAACTTGTGGTTTTATGTTTTTACTCTCGTTTTTGGTATCTACTGCCTTTTTGGCTCTTCTATCTTCGTCTTTCTCTTCTTCTACTTCTTCGTTTTTTGTTTTATTTTTCTGTTGCAGATTTTCTGGCGATTTTATTGCTGTTTTAATTTGTTCTATACAGTATGTTGCTGGTATATCTGCTACTACTATCAGCCGCGCTTTAACGTCTTTACTCTTCTTATTCCTATTCTGGACACAGTCCTCCACCCTATCTATATGCTCTTTGTGCCTTAGAGCTGTTAATTCCTCCTTTCCTTCTTGTTCGTGTAATAACAATGCCTTGCATACTTGTAAATCTTTAAGATATAAATTCTCATTCACATTATTAACTAATTCGTTGTTAATTAGTATTAGTACATTTTCTGCATTGCGAATGTTCGTAACGATAAAGTTTAGTTTGCGCAAATTATGTATTCGTTGATTTTGCAAATTCGTTGAATCCGTGAAATGATGTTGCTGCTGTTGATAATGATGATGATGAGGATGTTGATGAAGTTGGCGATGCTGTTGCGAAGAATTTTGGCCTAGTGTTTCTCCCACAACTCCTACCGCCGCTGGTGCTATTAGCTTTCGTTTTGACCACCCGTCTGCTCCTGCTGCCGCTGTTGTAGACAATAAAGAAAAATTCTCCTTCCCTACCACGTCACTTGTCCCTACTTCGTCACTGTTTAAAATTCCGATAAAAAAATTTTCGCGATAGAATTTCTCATTTACAATTAGAAAACTTTCTTTCACATTGAATATATTTTCTACTTTTTCAATTTTCTGAATTATAGACTTCAGAACACACGCTGTAGACGTAGTCGTTGTGGTCGTATCAGTATCGACACTATTTTCTTCTGTTGGTTCTGTGACTGTGACTGTGGCAGCAGTACCAACACCCGTTTTCGTCGTCGTCGGTTCACAGTTACAACAACAACACTCATTGAAATTATATAAATAGATGCTATCACCGCGATTATTCAAATAAATTTCACTATATAATAGACAATTTTCAATATTTTGCTCTCGCTTTTGGTGGACATTCGCTTGCTGGTGTATTAAATTCGGAAATTTTTCAACACTTTTACAATTCGGAATTGAAAAATTATTTTTTGCAATTACAATTTTCTCCTCAGCTGCTGCTGGTGCTATGGCTGCTACGTTGATGTCGTCCTCGTCTGCTGGTGGTATTAGACATTTTGTTAAGTATTTCGTATTGAGCTGAAAGGACGACGATGTCTCTCGCACGTCCTCTGCTTCGTCCTCGGCCTGTTGGAATTTCGTCGTCGTAGTCGTCGTCGTTGATTCTGCTTGTAGTTGCTGTTGTTGTTGTTGTAGCAGTGGTGAAATATTTTGGATCGATGACGAGGTTGCCTCAACCTCTACTACCTTTACATTGCTGGAGACTACTGCCAATGTGGGCTGCTGTTGTTGTTGCTTGTGTTGCTGCTGTTTTTTCTGTTCTGGCTGCCTGTCACAGTCATGGTGTCGTCGCTGTTGTTGCTGGTCATTGTCATCACAGTTCGTATTGCATTCCACTGCGCATGCTCTCCCATTTCTCTTCTCCCATTGTTGATTATAATCATTTATTGTGTTTTTTCTCTCTGTCACTGTCGTTGGTGGCGTCGGCGTCGGCGTTGGCGTCAGCGTCGGCGTTTGCGTCAGCGTCGGCGTCTCCACTGCCGTTGTCGCCGTGTTACAATTGAAATTTGAATCTGGCCAACAAATCGCTGCTGCTGTTGTTGGCACTGTCATTTTTGTGAAATTTTCTCGTTGTGCTCGCCATTGCTGCCCATATTCAGGTGTTGTTATTGTTGTTGCTGGTGGTAGTGGTGGTGGTAGTGGCGGTGGTGGTGGTATTTGACTTTGTATTTCCTGTTGTTCTGCCTCTCGTCGTATTTTTAATTCAGCAAATGCAACAGCACCAAATAAATTTTTACATTCGCTTCTACGGCTTTGTTGTTTGGGGAGCTGCTGCTGCTGCCGCTGCTGGTGTTGCTGCTTCCCATTATCGTCGCATGGCTCTGTTTCTGTAGTTGTGCACTGAACCATTTCAACAATTTTATTGTTGTTGTCACAATAGGAACTACCAAAACTCAAACTCAAACCACCACCAACAGTTCCACTATTATTGTAATAATAATCATCAACTCTTTCATTGTTGCTGCTGTTGTTGTTGTTATTATTGTAACTGTTGTTTTCATCGTTATTCGTTGAGTTTGTTTTTTCAATTTCATTTTGCTTTTGTTTTGTTATTGCATTATCACTTGCACTATGTTTGCATATTGTTAATTTGTTGCTATTCCTTCTTCTCCCCTCTTCCACAGTTGACAGTGGTGTTGATGATGGTGGTGATGCTGCTGCCGTTGCACTACCAACAACGGTGTTGCCAATATTTTTATGTTTTTCCATATTCTCTTCAGACTGTATGTGATTATTTGTTGTCATTTTTGTTGTAATTTGTTTTGTTTTCGCTGCTGGTGCTGTAAGTGATTTGTTATGTTGTAGTTGTTGTGATTGTTGCGTTGCATTCACTGTCGAAAAACTCAGTAAATCTAAAATTATCATTTTAATCCATTTACTTAAGTTTTCCATATATCGTTTTTCTTTTGAATTCATTCATGTTCCATCCACATGATGGTTACAAAATATCTGAAAAGAGGCAAGCCAGCAATTAACAACAATTCGACAAAGGATAATTACAATATAACAATTAGTTGCATTAAATTGTAAGCGAACTAGGCCAGCTAGAAAATTAAGTATTACTACATATGTATTAAGGTGCCAGGGTTGTGGAAGGTTTTGATTAGCCAACATGTCAGTATTAACCCCGATTTACTGTTCGCATGAGCATAAAATATATGCCACTGAAAACATTTTCAGCTTTATTTGGTGCTCATCAACAACACAGTGCGACCATAAATCCTTTTTTATTTCAACACTTACACAGTGCATCATTTTAAACAAAACAAAAAGAAAATTCACAATTACACTGTACGATTTTTCTAGATTGTCTACGATCGCCATTTTTTGGCCCATCTGTGGATCAGTGGATACATATGACTATAGTCATATAGAGAAGCATTGTACCAAGAAAACAGCGACCAGACAGATCTTGTGAGCTAAACAAAGAATAAAATTAAGATTTTTTCCGTTTCTTTCAGTTTTTTGATCACAATTCACAGGGCATGCAATTTTTTGGGTTTCTTTCTTTAACAATCCCTTCTAAACACTTATGCTGAAGACAGTAAGACCCTAATAGTGGAATATCTTAGGTTTCCCTTCCCGAGATAAAGCGATCTATGTCTTGCGGCAGCCGGAGAATCACAGATACTATGTGCAGCAGTTTCCATATCTTCATTACATAGTCGGCATGAATCACATTACGATATACCCAAATTCTTAAAGTGATACTTGAGAAGCCCAGTAAAAGCCCTCTAAGGGTTCGAATTTCCATATACATAAAGTTAATGATGATTGGATTAATACAATAAGTTTTTTGGCCTGTCGGTCACATTTAAGTAGTCTTTGAGAGCTATTGTTTTCCAATCCCATTCTATTATAATTCTAAAAACAGAATAAAGATTGTAAAAAGTCATTTACAGAGTGGACCATTTATAATTTGGAATTTGATTTTGATGCAAATAAGAAACGAATAATTTTTTTCCATGTGGTTCTTATTATTTTTTAAAGTACAATCCTTCCGCGCAATTTTGTTGGAACTAAATGTTGTCGTAGTCTATATCTTCTAAAGTAGGCCAGAAATAATTAGCATCTTCCTTCCTCTGAGTAACAGCATCAATATTTTCGATTGTGCGCACCGTAGGAGTAGGAGAACATGTCATATTATCCAATAAAGATCCAGTTTCATGCATACGTTTCATAAATTGATCCACAAATTACGAGGAAGGCGCTGCTCTTCTACTGAATTATGAACGTATTTTTCTTACACTTCCGGTAGAAAATTCACCATTTTGTAAGTAAATTTTTAGTATTTCCAAACGAATATCGACCCATTTCATTAACCTCATTCATAATACGAATGACATTAGAGTTGTCACACTCAAAGTAATCAGTTTTTTAAATATCGTTATTTTAGTACTGAATTCGTGTATATGAAAAACTGTAATGTCGAGATAATCGCATTTAAATTTAGTATGACCGACCATTCAACATTGTACAACAACAGTTGTAATATATAAATAGACAGTTAAAAAATAACGTATAAATACATCATTTCATTACTTAAGTGGCGACATGTAGGTTACAAAAAGTTGTTAAGCTGGAATTTACATAAACATATGAAACGAAATTAATTTATAAACTCTTTTTTCTTTTAATGGTACAACAGCCAATAGGGCGGGATTAGGACGAGATTTTCGAAGCTATTCACGTTGTATGTGGTATATTTCCATTTGCATGCATGGAAGGTACCATATCTATATTTTGCCGCTAACAGAGAAGTGAAAAACTTTTCTTAGAAAATTTGTACTCTTGAAGGTTTGCCACGGTTTGTCTGCCAAGAGGTGATGCCCCGGTAGATACATATTTTATTTTTATTTTTGCCTGTTCCGAGATTTGAACGCCGACACTCTATGTAGCAGTTCAGCACACTATCAACTACGCCACGGCGATCACATTTATTTATGTTATAAATAATTTAATATTTAATTTTAATTTTAATATTTTTTTGAACTTTGAAATTAGTTACAAAGTCCCCCCACAAACTTTATTGGTCGTCAGTATCTAGTGGTAACACATCATATGAACGCTTTATTTTTGTCGTTGGATTTTCAGGTTATGCGAAAAAGTCTATCGAATCTATTTATTGCTTTAGAAACAAAATCTTTAAGAAAAAATGCAAAGCCGGGGTTAATTAAACTTTTTCAAACAAACAAAATGACTCAATGAAAAAAAGACCTGGGACACCAGAAAACTCCTTGTCCTCGGAAAAGACAGTAACTGAAATGCAGAGGATTGCTCAGACGAGTTTATGTGATCAACACAATTATTTCTCTACTAATCACTGATGCTCAATAATTATATTTTAATCCAAAACTGCTTAAAATTCTTACCTATTTTATGTTTAAGATTCCTTTTCTGCTTCATTGAAGTAATATTTTATGAATATTAAACAAAAATGCTTCGCATAAATTATTCACATGTGAAACTAGGATAATGACAGGTGCACGTGCGTGCACCCTCAAAAATGTGCTTTGTGGAATATTTGAGTATTATAAAAAAAATTCACTTTACACTACTTCACACAAAAACAAAATACACAAAACAAACTGCAAGGACACAACTCATCATGCATTCGTACCGATCGATCGTTTCCCAGCATTAAATACGGGGGGGTTGATATTACGTCACGCCTGAGCTCCGATCTGCAGTCAGACATACACACTCGTAAGCACTATAGGAATTTCTGTAGAGATAGTAAACATTTATAGGCTTGGTTCGTTTTCGAATTTAACAATTGAAAGAAGAAATATCGCTTTGGAAAGTAAAACGCGTCCGTTCTCGAAGGTTTTCGGAAGTAAACTGAAATGAAAACTTATATAAAACTTGGAAAACGCAAAAAGGGAGAATTTACACAGAAAAATTTACCCGTGAATTTTATAAATTACCCACAGCCACAACTACTACGACTACTACTTACTTACAGAAATCAGCCTTTCTTTCTTATTTTACATTTAATATATGTGTGTACATATATTTTTTATACATGATGCATACATATTTACATACATACCATACATATACATATGTATGTGCTCGTTTGTATGTCTGAACATATTTTGATAAAAACGGCATAACGAAAATGTTGGCGGTCTGAAGTAGGTAGCTACCCGAGTAGTCATTGTTTAGGTTTAGTTCAGTTCATTTCAATTCTTAAGTTTTATACCACGGCTCTTTATTATTGTCTCTCACGTTTGGGAACTTTTTGTTTTCGATTTTGTTTTTATGAAGACAACATGAAGACAAACCGAGCCTCAACCAAACGGCAATGAGAACTAATGATCGCATAGTATACGATCGTGTTTACTTACTCGTATATGCAGTATGTTTGTATGTATGCAATAGGCAGTAGGAAATGCCCTCGTGACAGCCTTTTGTCAGTATGACAGTTTGTATGAAAGTAAGTACGAGTAGTATATTTGTTTACAATCTTTCAAAGAGTTCCAAAAACTACATTGACAACGTTTTTACTTATCCAAATTAGTATCTACAAAAGCAAAGCATGAAAGAAGATGTTCGTATTGTACGTAAGTAAATTAAGATGGGATGCGACAAAAATGAATTTGAAACTCTAGTTAATGTCTTCAAAAGATACTAACGTACATATGTACTCGTATCTACCTAGTACCAAACTAAATATCGTCAGTGTAAAGTCTCAACATTATCAAGTTTATTTTGTGTGTTGCTGTGGTATTGGTATCAAAAGTGTTTGTTTTTATGTTGTTGCGCATGCGTCTTCGTCGCTTGAAATTTGCCTCAGCTTGAGACAATTAAATTTTCGTTAAGCGAATGTGATACCTTTAGCCACTGTCTGCATATTTGGTGTGAGTGTTAAGCATGTAACGTGCAATATAAGCGTGTATTGCATTAGTAGGTGTTGGAGGAGAGACAGTAGCGTTTTTGAAGAAAATACACACGAATTGAATGTGATTGCGTAATCAAATTTATTACAATTTTACTTATGTATTCGATAGAAAATTTAACGCAGCTGCCATTGAAGAATATCTGATTGTATCGACCAATAAAAAGTTTTTGTTTAACTTGGTTTTCTGTACTTTTTAGGAAAGATCTGCCTTATCTAAATTAGTTAGATGATATCTGAGCATATAATGTCATAATGACATATAGCTCACTAACAATCTAAGATCAGCTTTAGTGCAAAACTTGGACTGATTATGGGTGAAGAGAAAGACAACATCATTATTTTGCCTTAGACCTGGATTAAGTTCATAATATGCGAGCCATTGTTTCTTAACCCATTACTCAACGATTGATTTCAAAGAAGCTCAGTTCAGTCTGCACAAACGATCGAGGCTAATGCGAATAACCGATATATTAGTAGATATATAAATAGTAAGACTTATTTTTTGAAGGTTTCTTCTTTATAATAGTTTTTATATTTACGAGGGAGTAAAAGATAATCGTGGAAAAAAGGAGATTGCCACGGAAATGAAGGGCAGCGCCCTCTATTCATCAAGTATGATGGAGGATTCATATTAATATATGTACATATAAATGATGAGCAGCATTTATGCATCCACTATGCGCCCACTATCAATCGATAGAGGAGCCCTCCATCGATAGAGGGATTGATAGACGACGCTGATTCGCGTATGATTCATACTTGATTGATAGAGTGCGCTGCCCATCAGTTTCTAGTAAAATTTGATATTTCAAACAAAAATCGTTAGAAATTTCTAGAGCTGAAAGAATGAGTGAGTATGTACTGAAAAAAATAAACGCGAGGCATAAAAAAATGCCAATTGCTTTATTAGAAAATCTCCAGCAAAAACTGCGATCCTTAATTTTTCGATAATAAATGGAGGCCCAAAAAAAATTCCGATTCTGCTATCGTGAAAGAAAAAACACAAAACTAGCACCGAGAGATCGCGAATGTGTAGATTTCGCAAGCCGAATTCCCAGCTTCTCAACGAAAGAGAAGGGCAGAAGACTTACTTTAAAATTTGCCTGAAAATCTTTCCTCCATCGAAAGAAAACAACAGCATCAGCAAAACAAAACATGGACGAGATTTACCAAGTTTCTAGTCAAAACCATAACATTGGCGACTTCTCAGAACGGCAACTGGCAAATTTTCTACCTTTTGAGATCATACAATCTGAATATTTAGGTGATGATGATTATTACATACATATAATAATGATGGTAAGATTATATTAGCAAATAAATTTGCATGTTTTGAGTATGAATATTTTGATGAAGATTATGATTTTGCAGAGGGCGTTGCATGCATTGGAAATGTAAACAATCGAAATGAAGTTAATCCAGATGTAGCACGCCTGGGATCAGAGAATCAACATACTGAACTATACAATGCTCATCGTTTGAATAAATCAGCGCTTAAACAATTTCAAAACATGTTCGTTAAAAATTCCTTCGGCCACGCTTGTAATGTCTGCGATGGCCTCTGATTTTTACAAGATTACTAAACCTAACCTGAAATCCCAAAAGGCAAACATTCTTCAAAAGTACCCTTCTGTAGAAAATTATTTGATACTTTTAATTCGTAAGTATTCGTAATGATCAGCTAATGATCAACAAAATAAACTGTATGTACCATAAATGCAAATAGAATTATGGAAAAGGAAAATTGTAGGGGTAGTTTAGTAGCTTATCTTATACTGGTATTATTGACCATTTCAATATTTTTAATTAAATTCAAGGCTTCCCTTTCATTCCGAATAACCAACGACACTGGGCTTTGTACTGCTGCTGCTGGTGCTGCTTGAAGCACAGTTGTGAATTAAAATGATGGGAAAATTCGCGCGTCGTGGGAAATTCATATACACTGCGGCGCTCCTGTTTAGCACACAATGGATATAATATGGTAAAACATCTACGTCTTGAAGAACTCTGTAGTTACCACTAAGTTAATATATGCTATATATAACAAGCTACAGACACACGTAAAAAATTAACTCTTTAGCAGGGATTTGAATCTAGCTACTTTCAGGCGGGCGAGTGTTGCGTGGCTATAATGATTCATTTGATTCCACTTTAACTTTCATTTCAGCATGAATCTGAATTATAAATGTGTAATAATTTTGCGTTAAAAATGTATTTATGTATAATTTTAATTCGAACATTAAATGAATTTGCAATTGCAATTACATACATATATTCATACTCGTATGATAAATAAAAACAAGATATTAGAAAAACAATTAAAAAAAAAAATCATTTAACCCTTGCCTGTCATTAACCTGACAGGCAATTTTTTTTTATTAATAAATTTGTATTGTTAATACAAGCTCGAAGAATGCGACCACAATTTTTTCAATGTGTTCAACCAATAAAATATCTTTAATCAGCGAAATACATTATAGTTATGTATAATATATGTATATATATAAAGGGTGTCCCTCTAACATTTGGAATTTGAACTACTGGGAATTATTCGTACTATGACGTAAAATTAGTTTTATATTCGCCGTTAATGAAATGGGTTGATATTCGCTTGAACAACGTTAAGAAGTGGTCGCTGTGGCGTAGTGGTAATGCGTTGGACTGCTATGCAGAGTGTCCGGGGTTCAAATCTCGGCACAGGCAAGATCAAAAATAAAAAAGTAGAAAAAATCATTTTTCTACACGGCACCACCTCTTGGCAGGCAATGGCAAACCTACAAGAATAAAAATTATTATGAAAAGCTATTCACTTCACCGTTCGGATTCGGCATTAAACTGTAGGTCCCTTCCATTCATGTACAAATATAACACGCACAACAAAGATTGGATGCGAAAGGCTCGGCCTAGGCCTTCCATGGCTGTTGTGCCATTAAAAGTAAAGTAAGTAACGTTAAGAAATACTAAAAATTTACTTGCAGAATGGTGAATCTTCTATTGAAAGTGTAAGAAAATTACTGTGAAAATTCGGTAGAGTAGAAGCGCCTTCCACGTAATTTGTGGATATATTTGTGAAACGTGTACGTGACACTGGGTCTTTATTGGATAAAACAAAACGTTCTCGTACTCCTACAGTGCGCACAATCAAAACAAAATTGCTGTTGTTGCTCAGAATGTGCAAGAAGAACTAGCCACATCAACTCCTCATCGTTCGTAGGAATTGAACATTTTACGCACTTCTTTGTTGCTCATTTTGCATAAAGACCTCGGCATGAAGCCGAACAAATTTAAATTGGTACAACAGCTGAAGCCACATGATTATCCTAATCCTAATATTCTATCCTGTTATCCTATCGCTAATTGGGCTCTGGAATGCTTGGAAGAAGATGAGCATTTTTATCGAAAAATCATATTTTCTGACAAGGCTCACTTTGACCTCGGTAAAAAGCAAGTCGCATCTGGGACTTAGAAAATCCATGCGGCATTACTGAGAAGTCAATGCACCCTCAACGAGTATCAGTGTGGTTTCTGGACCGGCTGCATTATTGGCCCATCTTTCCTTGAAAATGAGGCCCATGAGAAAGATGCGCGCCATAATAACTGAATATTTGTGGCCTATTTTAGAAGTGCGCCGTGTAACACAAGCCGTGCAACAATCAATCTTTTGCGTGAGATGTTTGAAAATCGCGTTATTAGCCGTTTTGGTGATGTGCATTAGCCATCATGCAGTTGCGATGTGACTTCGTTGTACTATTATTTGTGGGGAGCCACAAATAATAGTACAACGAAGTCACATCGCAACTGCATGATGGCTAATGCACAAATTAGCCGTTAAAGATTAGTGTTACGCTAACCATCCAATAACGATTGAGGCTCTTAAGGACGAAATTGGTGCAGCCATCGGTCAAGTACAGCTCCGTACAGTCGAAAATCTACTGAAAAATTGGGTAGAACGTATGGGCTGCTGCAAGGCCAGCTGAGAAAGTCATTTGAATGAAATAGTGTTCCACAATTAACCGGAAGGATTGTTCTTTCGAATAATAAAAACTTGAGAAAAATAATTATTCGTTTCTCATTTACATTAAAATCAATTTCCAAATTATAAATGGTCTACCCTTTATAAATGGTCTACCCTGTGTATAGTATTGTATTGGTTATAATATATATAGATGGTATAAACAAACAACAAATTCTCGAAATCAAATGTTATCATTAACTCTCAGATTTCATACTAGTTATGGTATTCAATTGTAAATGGTTAAAATAATAATATAATATCTAGTTGCGTTTTATTTATTTATAAATAAAAAAATATTGATTTACACAAATTATTGTTTTTAGTTTATTGAGATCATAACTGAGAACTTTCCCTCTATTATTCAATAAGCGCAACCCGATTTTTAATCGGAATATAGCAATCAAAATAGCCCATCATAACAACTTGTTTTGGAGAAAAATTAGTTTAGGCTTTAATTTGATACAAAAAAATATATAAATACAATGAATTTAATTATGTATAAGTATAATAAAATCACCTGAATAGCCATGCGATTTTTAGTCATGCTATGCATAAAGTTATAGAGCAATCTGAAAAATCTTATTTACATATTTACTTGGTCCTCCCATTTGTCCCAGCCAGATAATATGATCAACATGTTTTAAGACCAATACATAATGTATGTATATCTTAGAAAAGTCACCTAGAATCGTTTATAACTGTCACAGCTTTGCAATAATACGAGGTATGGCACAAGACCATATCTTTCGTTTACCTACTTCTTTGGTACTCCCCACGTTTAGTAGTCTCCTCCTATTCCACAAAAGGTCCTCCTTTTGCTTTAGTACTCCTCATGTTAAGCATGGGGAGTTTTCAAATCTCGTGAATAGAGACGCTACAATAATTGAAAAATAGTAAATTATTTATCCATGATACGAAAAGCTCGGCCTAGGCCCTCCATGGGCTGTTGTTCCATTAAAAGTAAAGTAAGTAAAGTATTTATCCATAAGTATTTGGTTTTCATCCTGAATACTGTTGTTCCATACCTCGTTTTTGGCTTTTTCCGAGTTATAAGCCTTATACATATATTAGCTTGGCCATCATTTAGCTCTCATTAACTACGTTTTATTCGTACTTACTTGCTCGTATATACTATATGTATAACTAGCAGCGATAATTGTATGGGGAACAAAAACAAAAGCTGGAGATGTATCGCGTATATTTCTGTGGTGAAAATGAAAAATGAAAAATGAAAAACAGCTTAAATGTATTACTATGTTGGGCGAATTTGATAGCTTTGAATGCAAATATCATAGGAATTAAAGCAACTATTTGAGAATACTCCATATTCAAGTCAAAGACCATGCTTGAAGTAATATATAATTTCCAAAATTATTTAAAAATCCAATCCAGTATAATATTTATAGTCAAAAATATGTTATAAAATATTTTACATCTTAAGTCGCCATAAACCAGTCTTAATTTTTATCAAATATTTATAGTCATAATGTATAACTAGCATTTTGTTTACCATCCCTAGTTTCTATAACAATCATACTGGGCTGATATTCTGGAAAATCATCTCCAGCTGCCAGCTGCTATTGAGCAGACTTATTGTGAATGACAACACAACGAAAAAAAAGTTAACGACTTGATCGTTTTATTCGCATGTGTTAAATCAGTTGGCGAATCAAATACAGCTATTGCTTTGCCTTAGAAGAACCCTTTAACCATGACTAAGCTTCCAAAGTAATTTTGATGATGCAGTGGGATATGCTCGCATCTCCAGAGTACCGTAACTAAGATTTGTTTGACAAGTTTATTTCTTTCTGGTAGTCCTCCTAAAAGTCTTCGAATGTATTTTTATTAAATATTGCCTTTGAATAGTTCAAAGCCAAAATATGTAGAAGTATTTCAAAATATGTACCTATTTAATTAGTAAATAGTTATATTCGTGTGAATAGGGTAGGATGTGTTAAGTTGTACATATATATAGTTTGATGTTATTATTATTCAAATATTTTCACCATTAGTAGAAGATGAATCAGTCAAAGCAAATCTACCGTAAACAGTTAATATTCACTAAAACTCGACGTAATCATTAACCTAGTAGAATAGGAGAATTCTCTAAGTCTAACATACTTATGCCCTTGCACTACGAAAAAATACCAGAATTGGAAAACTTTGACATATCTACAATGAAGAAACAACGAAATATTTCGCTATTCTTGCACCGTGCAAAGGCATATGCTAGACTTGCACGTTACTTGCAGATTGATCTTACTGTGGCTTCAATAAATACCAACCAACATGTTTATGCATAATGTGTAAATTTTGTTGGAACTTATATAAAATGCAAAGATGTTACAGCTCACATGCGGCGAAGATGAGAGTAGAGGAAGTCACGCAACTTGTTGCAATTCCCAGCACTTCTACTACATGTGCATGAATTGCAACGAAGCTTTTCATTCTACACCAAATTTGTATTCTGCACATTTTAAAGCTTTTCTCAATAGCTGCTGAATTGACTGGTGAGTGAGTGACATGCAACCACAATAACGGAGAATCGTTTTTCTACTTATTGTATATTTGAAATATTGTATCAATGAAATACCAATCAATGTGTAAAAAGAGTTAGAACGCTTGCGTTCTTATTCCAATTAGCGAACATTGTATAGCGTAGCTACAATATTCGAGTATGTGCGAGTACACAGAGCAAAGCAAAAGCTAATTCATTCGGCTGTGCTGTTGTATGTAAAACGTGCAATTGTATCTACGAGATACACTCATAGCCTTAAATATGCGATGCATAATAACAGCAACAACCACACCGAAAAGACCGAAGCGAACGCAAAATGCTCAAACTCACGTGTTTCAGTACGTGACTCTGGCATTTCGGCGCATACATTCATCTCAGTTGTATACGCTTATTGTTGACTCTTCTTGCAAATTGCTATCAATAGCTGAGCGGTTTTTTCAACTCATTGCTTTTCATTGCGTTGACCGTAAATAGCATTAGCACGTAGGAAGGGTAAAGAGTCGTTAGACGTAAGCGCTTACGAAACAACAACCAATTTGTTGTGCTACCGAGTCGATTCTATTCCAAGCTGAAGGCTAGAGTACGCTGTCCTCAGTATTGATATGAATCGTTTACAATTCAGTCGCGAAACTTGAAGAGCGACTGCAGTGATATTATTCGTAGTGTTACTAAAAAAAGTGATAAAAAGTGAAAATATTTATTTATGAACATATTAAATTAAGAAATTCTCGAAAACTGCGTCACTCATTTACAAATAACAAAGCGAAAAATTATGCTAAAAAGTTGCAAAACATAGTAAAAAGGATACATCGGAGTACATATCTTAAAAGAAAAAACTATTAAAAGTACAAAACAAAAATCAAAGAAAGTGTGTAATTGTTTAAGAGAGAAAAAAAGTGAATCGTTTTTTAAATGTTTGCATAGTAGGTTTTTGTATACATTTTTTTGGGGAAAAGGTAAAATTCAGCGAAAATTATAATAAATACTTAAATAATTTAAAATGACAATAAGCAATCTCTTTATATAATGCAATTCTATAATTATGGTAGGTAGTTTAAACAATGCGACGTTCAAGTAAGCGTATGTGAGTGGATAATTTTTTTTAGTCCGTTATACCGACTTATAAAGTGCACTACATCGTGAGCGTAGGCATTCGTGTCTAAAATCGTGTTGCATACAATTGTTTTTCATTTTCTTTCTGAATCATATAAGTAATTTTAACATAAAGTAACATAAATAAAGAATATACCATACGTGGAATTGTTTTTTAATTTCCTGTTTTTAACTGAGTTCGGTTTCATAAAGTTTATTAATATTTGTATAGTCAGTAGTGATGGTTTTATACTCTACACACTCAGTGTATCGGTATAAAGTTTTTTATCGAGTAACCGTCGTATGTAACGCCCACAATTAGGCGTCATAGGTATGAACATACATATTCATATCGTTTATAATTATTATCGGTGTACAAATCGCAGTAATTTTAACCATGTCCGAGCAAAACTTAAGCAATATTAAACCCACTTGGTAGAGAAGACATTGTTTGTACACAGGAAATAACAAATTAGAGCACACAGTTGGAATAGCTTCCATAATAACTCTTAAGAAAATTACCATTATTGGGCAATAACCACGCCTAAGAAAAATCTTCAATGGCCAATATAAATGAAACTATAGTTAAAAATACAACAAAATTTGATATTATGGTTAGTTATGCTGATAAAAAAATTACTTCGTGCACAGCCTATCAAAATTTGCCCTATTTCCGCTTGGAAAAATATGGTCGGAATAAATTTATTTCATTCTCAACTATTGTAGTATCATCAGGTTTTAGCAGCTCAGAATAAATGACAGCCTTCTGATCCAACCAAATACAGAGCAATAACTTGGCGCCATGAATATTCTGTTTCGGCATTGTTATTCCTGATTGGTCCAGCTTCACATCCGACTTCTCGTGTTTCGGGTTGCCTTAATGAATCCATTTTTTGTCGCCAGTAATAATTCGATGCAAAAACATCTTATATTTATAGTGCTGAAACCGCATTACAGACATGTAAAACCGCCTTTCGACGTCTCCTGGCTTCAAGTCGTATGGCACCCAATTTCCTTTCTTTTGAATGAAAGCCAATGATTTTGGGCGCATGAAAATTGCTGTTTGAGTAACTCCCAATGTTATTGCAAGCTTCTCTTGCGTCAACGTCGGGTAACATCTCAAATTATGTATTTATCTTCGAAGTTTATCACTTGGCCAGGGCGTTCCTTGTATTCCGCGTGGAAATCAGAAACTTTCAATTTTGAGTGACTATTCTCTTATTTGAACTAGGCATTGCAGTAATGTGATTAGATATTGGTATCCACTGCGATACATACTGACCTATGTTGTTACGTTATGCTGCTCAAGCACTAGGGCGTGATTGGTACCCAACCAACCAGTTCCGGCTTAGCCATATCCGTTTTAAAATTCATACTATTCCTTTATTTCACAAGGTGGATGGATATAAGCAAATAACAGTTTGCTACTACAAATATAAGAGTACATACATACATTGGATATGAACCACCAAAAATATGTACATACATTAAATTTTCCTTCGAAAAATCGCTGTTTATTTTCTTGCGTACTTAAATTTGAATGTATTTTTTGATTTTTATTTATATTTACAAGGTTGTGCAAAAGTAATATCTTAATTTGAATGTGCCATAATTTATGCAAATGGCGTCAAATCTCATTGTGCTTTGACATTTATGCTCTAGACAGATAGAGAATTAGTTTACAACAAGCAATGGAACGATACACAAAATCACCAATTTGGTTCCAAAATACCGCAAAACAAGCACAAATGTGCATCAACTCAGGAGCTCGTTACTTGACCGATATAATTTTATCAACATACTTACTTAGCTGGCACTACAACCGATGATTAGTCTTGGCCGCCTTGAAAAAGCTTCGCCGGTCGCCTTTGTTATGTGCGCAGAGCGCCTTCTTCCATTCTCTCAATATTGTCCAGCCAACGAAGCCGCTGGATATTATTCGATACACGTCGCCCACGCATATTGGACCATAGATCTTACGAAGTATCTTCCTCTCGAACACTCCTAACAGCCTTTCATCATTGGCGGTCAACGTTCATGTCTCAGCGTTATACATTAGTACGGGAAGGATGAGGGATCTATAGAGCGTTATTTTCGCCGGTCGTTGCTTCTCAATTGCCTACTGAGCCTGTTGGCAAGAGTTAATCTCCTCTTGATCCCAATTCCACATTATTGTTGGTGTTAAAGCTGGATCATAGGCAGCATGACACTCTTGTTTCTACTTAATGCCTTTAATTTTACACCTTCCCTTCAAGTAAATTTTCCGTGAAAATAGAATCCAATTTTGTTTTTCATTTATATCTAAATGGTTACAAATTCACATTATGACATATCTTTTGCATCACCTTATATCTTCTTGATTTCATATTAAGAAGGGTGGTGCACCAAAAAAGCAATTCAGCATAGTACCATAATGTGGAGGAACTGATGTTCTGCTAACGTTAAATAAGGTTGGGCGATTTGAGAATAAGAAATATTATGTAAGTATGCTGAATACGCGTAACTTCTAGGTTATGAGTGACAATTTAACGTTAGGGCCAATCAAACAAAATGTTTTCCACCACTCTGGAAAAATTTTTCCAATATTATGGCTCTGGTGTGATAACAATAATACCAAGTCAAAGTTTTCAAGTTTTTGTGCGTTGTGCGTTGTGATTCCACGTTGTCGGTCGAGTTCTTTTACTGTTATTTTGATATTGTATTTTGTAGCTATGGTTGAAAATGCGTACCAGATGCTATCATTAACTACATAGGTACCCTCATATACATAACTCCTGAATCTGGATTAAACCATGCTTCATTACAAATGACGCTATATTTAGTCAACGGGTTATGTGTGTTGTTTAAATGGCAAATGCTCTTAGTATGGTATGCATTTGGTATACATACTACGTGCCTAGGTAGTATACGTATTAAAATGTATATAATCTAACGAAAATATTTTAAATCTTACGTAAAAATTAACATTTACATTGCCATGATTCTATTAATGTGTACCCCATGTAGAGAATGTCGCGAATGTCGCTGACGGTGGTTGTACCATAAACAACACGGCATAGTAATAATAATAACAACAGCAACCAGGAGGAAAAATCCAATTCGAATAACATGACTCGTTCGTACACACTACGAAGTACTTAGTAGCTTTAGCGTATGTTTTTGCACGTGAATGTTTTCCGCAAAATATTCCTACTCTATTAAAAGCTCGCTCTCTCTCTTTCTCTTTCGCTGCCTTCGCACGCATATACGCACAAATCTCGTTAGTGTCATTATCCTAAAACGTTTTTGGAAAATGAACTTTACAACGTGACGTTATAAAATTGTCTAAATTTAAATTATGCCACCAGCAGCAGCAGGACTGGGGAACCCTGCGCTAGTTATTGTTTTGAAGTGCAGTTATTTTTATTATGTTTTGCGCTAGTGTTCCTTAAGTATTTATAGTTGGCATTTCGAATGCTTTCGTAATGTGTGCATTCCGAAGTATGTGAAAAGAAGGACGTGAATTCAAATTGGAATCTTTTGGCAGCCATGAGCAGAGGCAGGTGTTGTGTGGAAGCCAGATGTTATCAATATGTTTTGCATTCAACAAGCAACTACGCAAGTGAGTCAACACGATAACAAAAATTTCAAGATCAAACATTTTGAATTAATATATTGTACATATGTATAATATGTATGTATACTCGTACATACATATGTATGTACAAAGAAGTTCCTGTTTTGCACCGCGAGTCATTGGAAGTCAATCGTTTTTCGATTGCGAACACTCTTCGTGTGATGGTGTGAAAAGTTTCACCTTAAAACAAAAACAACTTTTTATTCTTGGTTTTACTCCATTGCAAAAAAATATTACGAACTGCACATTAGAAAATTAAATATGTTATTTTGGGCTTGAAATTAACTGTACGGTTCACTACAATCGTTCGTATATCAGACATTTTGCCCATCTGATTTTATTAAATAATGGTAAGGCCTTTTATCACTTCACTATGACTGTAAAAACCATTTTTCGATAGCAAAACTTCGTATCCTTAATATACTTATCATAATCCCATAAGAGATTTACGATTATTCATGAACTGTTCCAAGATTAGCATCTGACTGTTGGTAGAAGTTCGAAATGGTACTGGTAATTTAATCTGGTTTACCAATCTGGATTTTTTTAGTTAAGTTTAGTGGTAGTTCTTTGGAATATGTAGCAACTGAACCAATAGCGGTATAATTTTCAATTTAATTTAATAAGACTTGTTGGAGACCGATGTCCGTACATATCCTCTACCTACTGTTGGCTGAATAAAGGAGAAGGCTTCAAGTCTCACAAACACAAACATAAACATAAACGTTGTGATATCTTTAAATCGATACCTGAGACATCGAAAATGCTATGTAGAAACACTGAATAAAATTGATTCCAGAAGAGTAGGAGCGAAAATTGGTTCGAAATCCTAGCTTATTAGTGACTTAAAATTTTAGCTGGACAATATTCCAGTTGCCTATCACCGATTAAGTATATTTGTTACTCTCGTATTTTCCAAGATTCATTTATTTATTAGAATATACATATTTACATGAAGTGAAAAGCTCTGGAAAGAGAACTGGTTACAATCTAGATAAAATGTTGAAATACTCGTGTAGGAAAAATGTATTATAAGGCTTTTCCTTAAAAACAAGACATGACGTCTTTGAAAGTAAATGGAATACTAATCTCATCCATTTTATAATTGGACATCAGTAATTACGAATACGAAGATGTATTCAATTTCATACGTTGCATTTTGCAGACAGTTACATATCGGCACCCACCATCTATTCGTCGACTATAAGCCGTCTTCGACAGCACTTTTAGGAATCACTTGTACGACGCCAATACCACCAGCGTAATGAAAATTGGAACAGACCTCTCCGCGCCATTTAATACCAAAAGAGATTTCAGACAAGGTAATTCCCTATCGTGCGACTTCTCTGGCACTATTTTCTACAAGAGTGTCATGCTGCTAGCATACGCTGATAATATTGACATCATTGGCACCAACACGCGAGCAGTCAGTGCAGCATTCTCCAACTTGGAAAGGGAGTCTAGTGGTGAACGAGGACAAATCGAAATACCTTGTGTCAACAAACAAAGAGTCACGGCGTTTTGGACAAAATATTACTTCTTCTTCTTACTTCTAATGGCACAACAGCCCATGGAGGGCCTAGGCCGAACTTTTCGCATCCACTCATGTTGTGCGTGTTATATTTGTATATGAATGGAAGGGACCTACAGTTTTAAAGCCGAATCCGAACGGCGAAGTGAAAAGCTTTTCATAGCAATTTTTACTCTTGTAGGTTTGCCATTGCCTGCCGAGAGGTGGTGCCGTGTAGAAAAATTAGTTTTTCTACTTTTTTGATTTTGCCTGTGCCGAGATTCGAACCCCGGACACTCGGCGTAGCAGTCCAACGCATTACCACTACGCCACAGCAACCACTGAATAATTTATTTCACGTAGTTTAAATCGAATGCAATCGGTTTTTTGTTATTTTCCTTGAC
This sequence comes from Palloptera scutellata, assembly GCA_958295655.1. NCBI lineage: Eukaryota > Metazoa > Arthropoda > Insecta > Diptera > Pallopteridae > Palloptera > Palloptera scutellata. Next base: position 111,155,299 of record OY282449.1, on the reverse strand, counting down.
GCTTTTTGATTTGGGCTAAACACATTTTCAGCAAAAACGTTACCTTTTTCCATTGGATAATCGAATTGGTGCATCAAAACTAACGGTGATGTTTAAAACAAAAAAAAGTGCTGATTTCCATTAAGAATAGTCAGACGCTTTTGTTGCCCCAAGATTCGATAGATTCAATAGAAAGTTCTGCGAAACTTCCGGGTACAATTATTTAATTGATTTTTAACGCTTGAGACTCTACGAGTTTCCTACTCTCTCCTTGGTCTCGTCTTTTTTATTACTTGGAGTTTTTCTGACAAAATCCTTGGGTTTGGATCGGGGTGTAGCAATTTCAGCAGCTTGCTCTAGTCACTTCCCGTTTGGGTTTTTTGTATCGTAAGTTTTGTATCCTTGCAAATTAAAGTTGTTTGCTGCGATGAGATTGCTCTCAGATATAAGCATGACATCAATATCACTATTATGTATGTAGACATTTTTTGTTTGCTTCTTAACTGGTATGTATAGTATATTTTCCCATACTTTTCAAGGTGATGAACTACCGCTTTATAGTTTTCCAGCTAGTAGAGTGTTTTATTCGAGCTACAGTGGAGGAACACGTAGAAGAGGACGTTGGAAAGAACAGGTACAGAGCGACCTGACTGCACTTGGCCTCATCAACTGGCGCTAGCGCGCTTATAGCATTGGCGACTGGCGAAGCTTTATAGAGACGGCCAAGACCGTTTATCGGTTGTAGTGCCACCTAAGAAAGAATGCAAATTTGGAGTAAAAAGAAAAATATAAATATATATATGTAAATATTAACATTATGTACATACGAGTATGTATGGTGTGTCTGTATGTTCTCGTATATGTTAATCCATACAATACATTTCCCATACTATATTCGATCCACTACTACTAAGCTTTACAATTTTACTTATCGACTGTTTTACAATTCTTACCCAGTTACTAGAACAATACTTTGTTTTCAATCTAATAATAGAAAAATATTTATGCAATAATTTTCAAAAATGTATGTACATGAATGTGGTGTGTGTTGTTAACAGAACACGAATGAATGGACATGTGCAAAGGAAATGCAAAGAGCTCGCGCAGCTTTCACAAAACGTGATTACATCGACACATTTGTTCGCATTATGTAGAAAAGTAATAAAACGAATTGTTTGCCAGCAAGGAGCTCAGTACAAGGAATACCTTGCAACGAACGGAACGGCATTGAAATATTTAAACGCAAAGCGAAAACAATAAAAATAAGAGTAAAATAAAAATAATAATAACAAAATAATATTTGAATCATATTGAATTGAAGTTTATTCTGTCTGATTCTTTTGAGTTTAGAAAATAAAAGGAAGAATTATATTGTGACATTAACTATATATTTTGGATTTCAAATACCACCAATATACATATATAAAAAGATACTATTAAAGTTAATAAAATATTGTTTATAAAAATAAATAAACATTTTAAATACATTGAAAAGAAAACGTACAATCACGTACACCACAATGGAAGGCGAATCAACAGAATCAACACATAACATTAAAGTTTCCGATTCTGCATACTCGACTAGTTGCAGTAATAGCCAGTCGCAAAGAAGGTAAGCATTTTTAATTATTAAACGGAAATTATATATACCTGTATATTTTATTTAGGCCACATACATAAGCCACATAAAATACAAAAGAACAAGAAAGTGCAAAAATTATTATTTTTAAATTTATTGGGAATGAATGCTCATTTTAAAAACAGTCCATAATTTCGCTAAACCACCTCTTATTTTCAAGCTTCTGTTGGGTTAAAACAACTGATTAACTTTAAACCTCTTTGTACTAACAGTGACTATTAAAAATATTTTTACTAACATCATCAAAATATGCTATAAAAAAAAAATTCATTAAAAATTTAAGGTTTTTTTTTAAATTTTTCTTTCAATTCGTAAGAAATTTTTTTTAAAAATTCAGTTAAAACTTAAGTCTTTGGTCATATGTATTTAAAACTTTTAGACCCTTACATTCAAGCTAATACTTCTCAATTGTATAATTGTAAAAATTTACAGCTCGGAGTTTACTGATTTTGATTTATCTTAAATGTTGTAACCTTGTTGACCTTCTTCAATCAATACATTCCTCTTTGGTATTTTTTATTGTAGAATTGAAACTGTTTTCCGTATTTCATGGAAAACAAAATTCAGTTGGTAATTTAATATAACATGAATGCTCTAACAATCGGTACATTTTTTTTTTTTTTTTTTTGGGAAAACAACTTTTTATAACATATTGCAAAGTTTCAACCAATATTTTTAAGAGTAATGAAAAGGTGTCTTAGGGTTAAGTTGTACCAAATAATGCTAATCTCGGCCAAATTTTATAAATGCATGTAGGTATATAAAAATAAATCTATTGGGTCAAAAGCTATGCTGGTATTACCAGAATTCAAAATGGTAAAACTCAATGGCCGAAACACGAAACTTTAAAACTCCAGAAATCAAAAGTGCATACATAAAAGCTATGAAGCAAGTTCTTCAAATACAAATATAAAATTTAAACATATTGTATTCAGATTTATCTGAAATATGTTATACAATATTTGTTCACCAATTCCATTTTGTAGGTACCTACTTTTATTTCTCATATCGTTATTTTCAATTTCGTTCCAAATATGTGCTTCCACTCAAAGTCATATTCACTCAATCAGAGTCATATGCGTGCAGCAGACTTTTTCCGTCTAGTTATTACTCATGCATACATACTAAGTACATACAATCGTATATAGTATATATTGTACATATGTATGTATTCACTATAAATGCAAATACAGCAGCGATTTGATGAATAAATACGAGTACTTGTGTGCAGATAAACAAAAACATATTTCAATAAACGTGACCACATATTCGCACAATGTAAATTGAGCCTTTTTTTGCTTCGAAATATCCATAGACGTGTGTACTCGCACCCACTCCAACTCCCACTCCCCCTCAGGCACATGCAAGCACATTCATTCATCATTCACATGGAATTAACATTTCCTATTTAGCATGAGAATGTTATAAAACCGAAAGAATATTGTAATACTTACTATGTACTTACATACATATACTTACTTAGGTGATGGGGAGAAATTAATTTGGATTGAGTCGTAAAGGTCCGTTAATTGGAGCTGTGAAACAGTGCTCCATACAATAAACTTTCAACTCTTTTGAGAAAAAGAGTTCTTCTGAGTTTTTCAATTAATTCTTAGCTTAAGTATTCGATAACAGTTAAATTTGTTGGCTGGATGGTCTAGCTGCATACTTAGGCCAGAACGGACAATTGTGACACCACATTGTTGGATCACATGGTTTAACGCCGATGCCGAGCGGCGGGGCGGCAATTTGATATCACTTGGTTGTTTTTGTCATGGCCTATCAAGAGGTGTTCGTTCTTATACATTTTTTTTATATTTCTCATTCACTTCATATCGGTTGAAATATAAAAAGTTTTATGTGAATTAATAGAATTTCCAACCTCCTGGTTGAAAGTTTAGTGCTATACCCACTAGACTATCGAAGTCAACAACAATTGAATTACAAATTTATTTTTAATATTTTTATTCTTCCGGAGTTTGTGACTTAAACTGGATTTAAGTCATCACAATATGAAAGCATATACTCCAGACTCCAAACACAAAGGTAATGAACATGAAATTTTCATAAATTAAAAATTCGTTAAACTGCGTTCTTTGGGCATTTTCTGTCGCATGACATGGGTAATTTTAACTTTCGGTAAGAGCATCTTCAGAATTAAAGGAAACATTAACAATATGCACAATTTCAAAAGCACAAAAATACAGACCAAGCTATCATTACAGCTTTAACAATATTGAACAAAGGTATGCACTTTAGTATCTATATTTGTAGATGATCAAGAACGAGATTTCCGCAATCTGTCGTAATACCTGAGTTTCGAGTATTTAAAGAATACTACTACTACTTATTTCATAGAAATAGAGCTAGACATTTCCCATTTATTCTTATTTCTGAAAATGATTCTTTCGAACACACACGTCTTCTTATTCTTAAAAATATCCCATATTTAACACAGATCCATTTCACATCTATTTTACAGTGGAAGTTCAAAATCACGTCTAAGTGGCAGCCATTCATCGGGCAGCAGTGGATATGGCGGTAAACCATCAACGCAAGCAAGCAGGTTCGATCAACTTTAATAACCTAATTAATACATTTTATGAACGAATAAAAAATAAACAAAGCCCTTATCTATTTTTCTCTAAATAAATAGCAGTGATATGCACATTAAACGCGGCAAGGACAAGTCACGCAAGAAAAAGAAACTTAAGTGCTCGTCCTCTCAGGGAATTACAAATCTAGCGGAAAATCAAGAAGATGTGCCAAATGTGAGCGAACCACAAAATGAAGAGCAAATTATGCTGGGAGATAAAGCAATTGGTAAGATTGAATTTTATCTAGGTCATATATTTTATTGACATCGTCTAAAATGTACTTATCTCATTTCAATTATAGCACAATGTAGTCGCCAGAAGGATATCAATAAGGAGTTACTGGAAAAGGAAGCAACGGAGCAAACTAAATCGGAAAAATCATTGCAATTTCCAACACCTTCTCCACTATCAGGTTAGCGTGTGTATAAAACGTATGGTATATTAATTTAATTTCATAAAAAAAATCAATAGGGGATTGATTTTCTAAGCCTGGCATATGCCCTCCTCACGCGGTGAAACACGTAAGGCGGCTTGCTCATGCATACGTAACGTATCGAATCGTAATGTTGCCAACTGTCACGTATCGATCTGTGATATCAGCAATGCGTGAAAGTGATTACCGAAATCTTAACCCAGCGAATAGTTCTATCTTCAATAGATTGTTTACATCACGTTACATGCCTAGTCAAGTCTCTCGGCATATGCTAGTATTTTTATGTTTTTATTTTACAAATTAATCTTCATGTGTATATTTAATTTGGAAAATTATAATTATTAATTATTAATTTATTCATATAATTAAATGCATATTATTTTGTTCTTAATATTTTTAGCAAGCACTCAACTAGGAGTTAAATCAGAAAAAACGTATGAATCTGCACCAGGGAAATTGGAAAATTCTGGCAAGACGGAAAAACTTAAGGAGGTATGTGTGTGCGTTGTAATTAATGGGTTTGGATAAAGAAAATTGCAGCTTCTAAAAATTTACTGGAAAACAATTTATTTTGTTAATAAGGTCATCATCTCCTTTGAAATTCATCTGACTTGTAATTTGTGACGACCCAGTTTTCAATTTGAGGCCAAAACTTTAACTGGATGTTAAATCGTTAGTTAAGCTATAGGGCATTGAAATAAGTTCAAATGGTTGTTGTGATTTGTGTTGCAAGTTCAAAACTGAATAAGAAATTTTCGGTGAGAATCGTATACATATTTCTCTATATTTCGGCGTTTGAAGTCAAAGCGTTACATAAGTCTTACATCGCTCGTTCAGCTATGACTTAAAAATTTACGTAGAAAGCAGAACCTGAGTACGAAAGTTCTTGAGGCAATCAGATATATCATTCGGAAGCTGACTTTACCATACATAGTTTTATATATTTCAAATTAGATTCTGTAGTTTATGTGTCTGGTTATGATCCCTTTCCAGAAAGAAATTTTATAATTTTTTATCCGAATCGAACACATGTATTTAGTAAATTTCTACATGAACACTTTTTCAAAATCTATTTTCCTTTTCTTGAAAATGATAGGAAAGTTTTTGCTGCGTCATTTCCATGCATGATGGAATCGTTCTTTTTACAACGCCAAGCATTACAGATGTGCTCGGTTTCCCGCGTGACATGTGGCTCGGACGATCTTTTATTGATTTTGTACACCCCAAGGATAGAGCGACATTTGCAAGTCAAATAACTACAGGAATACCGATTGCCGAATCGAGAAGTATTGCGACCAAAGATGCGCGCAGTACTTTTTGCGTGATGTTGCGTCGTTATCGTGGTTTAAAGTCAGGAGGATATGGTGTTATTGGACGCGCAATAAATTATGAACCCTTTAGATTGGGGTTAACGTTTCGTGAAGCGCCTGAAGAAGCTCGTCCTGACAATTATCTGGTCTCGAATGGAACCAATATGTTGCTGGTTATATGTGCGACACCGATTAAGAGTTCATACGTAGTACCCGATGAGATACTATCACATAAAAGTCCAAAATTCACAATACGTCACACTGCTACTGGTATTATTTCACATGTGGATAGTGCCGCCGTTTCGGCGTTGGGTTATTTGCCACAGGATCTTATAGGACGTACGATTCTAGACTTTTATCATCATGAGGATTTGATTGTTCTGAAAGAGATCTATGAAAATGTTATGAAGAAGGGACAAACCGCAGGTGCTTCGTTTTGCAGTAAACCGTATCGGTTTCTTATACAGAACGGATGTTATATTTTACTTGAGACCGAGTGGACGAGTTTTGTAAATCCTTGGTCGAGAAAGCTGGAGTTCGTCATAGGACATCATCGAATTTTTCAGGGTTAGTACAATGTTGCTTTTCTGTAATCTAAAACAGACAATTTATGGATTGTATTTTTGTTTAATTTCATTTAACAGGACCAAAGCAGTGCAATGTATTCGAGCTTGCACCTAGTAATAAACCGAAACTATCTGAAGAAGCACGTAGTCGGAATATGCGCATCAAAGAAGAGATTTTAAAGTTACTTGAAGAGACTGTTTCTCGTCCATCAGACACAGTAAAGCAGGAAGTATCACGGCGTTGTCAAGCGCTTGCCTCCTTCATGGAAACTTTAATGGACGAAGTCTCTCGCAACGATTTAAAACTAGAGCTACCGCACGAGAATGAACTGACGGTGTCAGAGCGAGACTCGGTAATGTTGGGTGAAATTTCGCCGCATCACGATTACTATGATAGCAAAAGTTCAACTGAGACACCGCTCAGCTACACTCAACTCAACTACAACGAGAATTTGCAGCGTTTTTTTAACAGCAAGCCTGTAACAGCCCCTGTCGAGGTTGACCCCGTAAAAATGGAGCAGTCATACAACACAAACACATCTGCTGATGCACGCAGCACACTAAGTCCGGTACAATGTTTCGAGGGCAGCGGCGGCAGTGGGTCATCGGGAAATTTGACATCGGGCAGTAATTTGCATATGAGCAGCGTCACCAATACTAGCAACGCCGGTACAGGCACTTCTTCGGGTAGTGTACAGTTGGTTACGCTGACGGAATCACTGCTAAACAAGCACAATGATGAAATGGAGAAATTCATGCTGAAGAAACATCGTGAGTCACGCGGGCGTTGTGGTGAAAAAAGCAAGAAGGCTACTGAAAAGATATTGGAGCATAGCGGCCTCGGCCATGGTATCAAACGTGGCGGTTCACATTCGTGGGAGGGCGATGCTAATAAACCCAAACATCAGCACACAAATCTCATGGATACACAACAACAACGTGATTACATCGATCTCCACAATTCAGCGACAAACTCAAATAGTAAAGTTTACGGTACTCTGCCCACATCATTGGGTAACTCATTTGCCGGGCAGTATGCTACAGGACTATCTTGTACACCACGCAACGTCAATTTATGGTCACCATTCTCGGTTGGTCTCACTACATCGCATACGTCACAAACGGTGACACAAAGTGGCTTCACACCACAACCCTCTCTCTTCCCCACATTCTATTACATTCCAGCAACCACTGCAGCAGCATCTCAAGCGCAGCAGCAGCAGCAGCAGCAAAACAAGCCACCAACTGTGCCAGATATGCCAAGCTCATCGACACAAACGCTACCACTACAGTATATGGCCGGTTTAATGTACCCGCACCCATCACTTTTCTACACTCATCCTGCAGCTGCGGCTATGATGTATCAGCCTATGTCATTTTCGAATGCTTCCAATTCGATTACGATGCGTGGTGATGAGGCGAGCAGTACATCTACATTTAAATCGGTAAGTGGTTGCTGAGTTGTCAGATGCAATTATTGTGTTGCTATTGCATTTTCCATTGTGTTTACAGGCGCAGCCACTAATGGTCGCACTTGCATCTACAAAAACCCAAGGCGCATTCCATTCCATTACGCCATCACAACTTCAACGTCCATCGTCTCAAGCTACATCAGTAAAGGCAGAACCAGGCTCAAATATGGTATGTTCCGAGGAATGATTTTCAAATAATTTTTAAAACTCAAAACAAACAGAAAATCGAATTCACTTAGTATAGGAATATTATTAAGTGCCTACTATTTTCTTAAGAACTATTAATATTTTCAATTCATCATAATTTACATTCATTAATATTCATATTCAACTATTTACTTTATCTAAATAGGCTCCTTCAGACTCCTCCAAAAAAGGTATTGCCGATTCACCGATGGCATCAGTAATAGGAGACTACGTTTCTGTTCAACATAACCCAAATATCTTAAAGGTTTGTTTACTTTTCTAATTTTCTAAGTTTATAATTATAAACTAAAAAATTGTCTAAAATTCATATTATAGCCTAATACAGATAGCAATGGCAATAGCGACGATATGGATGGTTCAAGTTTCTCATCATTTTATTCATCTTTCATCAAAACTACAGATGGTTCCGAAAGTCCACAGGAAAATGAAAAAGAAACAAAGCACAGAAAATATAAGGTAAGCCTTTAGCAATTAAATAAATGAAATGTATTTAATTTAATTTCTTTTCAAGGTACAAACGGACGCCAAGCTAATAGATAATGCTGAAGAAGATCAAACGCAGCATGGCGATGGATAGTTAAAAATCCATTTGAATAGAATAAAAATTAAATAACAATGAAAATAAAAAGCTGTAACGATTAAAATTAAAATAAAATTTTTGTATTAAAAATATGTTAAATGTAAGTTGTCAACATTAGTTTACATTTTTTGAGATTTTTCTTATAACTACAATTTCGACCATAAAACTTTATTTACAAATAAAATTTTCCTTACTCTGTTTTACAGATTTATATTCAACTTTAAAACCCAAAGGCGAACATTTAACTTTTGTATCTAATTATTTGCCAATTAAAATGGCATTAAAGAAACGAAATACTGAAGTAAAACTCTGTTTAAAAAACAAAAATAAAATAAACATTTATTAAAACTCATACTATTATTGTGTATTATTTCCGCTTTTTCTTAGAAGCGGACGACTTTGCTGTCTCACTTTTACCATTTTCCATTTTCTCGTCCAATTTTGTTTGAAATTTTTGTAGTTCTGAACAGAAGAGCACCGCTTGTGTCCACCCTGCATAAGGTCCGTAGACATCCCGAAAATGTGTTGAAATTTCTTCGTAAATTTTCGGTGTCACTGATTTAACTTTGGCCAATTCTGGCATATATTTAGTTTGGGCAATTTTAAAGATATGCGTATCAATTGGCACAGACTCCAAGTGTCCAAGAGACATTAGGCATATACAGTCGGCTACTTTAAATCCGATGCCTGGTAATTTTACCAATTCTAAGCGCGCCTCGCAGTATGATAATTTACGTAGATGTGAAAACCATTTTTCACCGCCAAATTCCGCAATTTTGGACACTGTCTGCGCTATAAATTTAGCTCTGTAGCCAAATTTAGCAGTACGTAATGCTGAATCGAGCTAAAGAAAAGATGTAAAGAAAAGTTTTAAAGTTCTATTATATAAGATTTGTACTCAATTTATGGCTATTTTCAAAATTACTGAAAACAAGTATCCAACATTTAGACTTAGTTTTATTTTAAGTAGGAAAAACATCCAGTTACTTACTCCCTTTTGATGCTGAAGCAGTGCTTCTAAAGATGGGAATGTAAATTCAGCACATTTATTATTAAATGTTCCAATTTCTTTCCCATATTTAGAGCACAACCATTGAATCATAGTAGATATGCTATGGAAAATAAAAACATATTAACATATGAGACTTCTCACGTATAAACATTAACCTACCGTTTTATGTGATTGTTTTGACTGCATATAAATGATAAAATATTCTCGAGTGGTTCTTGGTCCAAAACTCGTACAGCTTTCATATTTGCACCGATTTCTGCAAAATGCGTGTGTGCCGTTTTCCATGCCTCAACATTAGCGTTCAAGTCGAAATCAACACGAAAGTACCGCTTCAGTAAAGCTTCATAGAAATTTGCATCGTGGTGTGGCAGCGTCTTATCACTGGTCAATTTGGTGGTGCATGGATGCACTTTGTACTGCACGGCAGACGCGTTTTGTGTTAGCACCCAGTAGGCATCGCATGCAACTCCTCTCCACTCAGTATCGACTTTCTCCCAGCTACAAATTTAACTTTTAGTTTCTCTAGATTTTTGTATCACGATTATATTGAATACAAACCGAAAACTCTGACCACCGAGCAATGTTAAATCAAGATTTAGCTCATTATCCTTTATATTTAATTTACCCTCGTAGTGTGCAGACATTTTCCTGCAATTTTTAACAATGATATTTACAAATGTAAATGGGATTTTTTCAAATTTTAGCATCCAAAATTCGACAACTTTTTCTTCTTCTTCTTTAATTCACAATAAACAGAATGCCGCCAAAAATAATGCTCCTAGCAGCAAGTAAATCCAGATTCACCAATAATTGGAAAAAAATTTAGTTAAACTTTTATTCATTTCTTTAACCCTATAATAAACAGTAGCATTTTACTTTTAATGGCACAACAGCCCATGAAGGGCCTAGGCCGAGCTTTTCGCTTTCGCATCATGTTGTGCGTGTTATATTTGTACATGCATGGAAGGGACCTGCAGTTTAATGCCGAATCCGAACGGCAAAGTGAAAAGCTTTTCATATCAATTTTTACTCTTGTAGGTTTGCCATTGCCTGCCAAGAGGTGGTGCCGTGTAGAAAAATTATTTTTTTTCTGCTTTTTGATTTTGCCTGTGTCGAGATTCGAACCCAGGACACTCTGCGTAGCAGTCCAACGCACAACCACTACACCACAGCGACAACAGTAGTAAATAACTTTATCTTCGAAAAAATTATATATAGATAAGTTAACGAGTGCACCAAAGTGCACTAGAAAAAATTGAAGTTGGCAGCCCAACTGGCTCCTTGCTTCCACCAGCAAAGTAAATAAAACACAATTATTAAACTGAAATAACCATTCTTGATGGCTCCCAAAATTTGAATGACAAACTTATTTTCCTTAATTAACCAATAGACTTATTTGCCAAGCTAAATTAGCCTAAACGCGCTGACGCTGTGATTCCCTTGCACTTTGGAGTGACGTGTCTGCAGTTGCGTTCTCACGTTTTGGTTGGCTATGACTTTGAGCATCGTATTACGGCTGCATGTACGTGGCTGGCGAGTTTGGTTGGCGCGTGTTGAGTTGAGTTGGGCTGGGCTGGAGCGTGTTAACTTATATATTATAAAAATTCAACGTGGCTGGCGAGTTTGGTTGGCGCGTGTTGAGTTGAGTTGGGCTGGAGCGTGTTAACTTATATATTATACAAATTCAGCGTCCCATAACTATTTTTTCAAAAGAAAAACTTAGCTTAAAACGAAAATATTTAAGTAAGATTGCACATTTCGCTGAGTTGTTTACAAATATTTGTACCTGAACTTTTCTAAATGAAATATCATCTGGCATCAAGATAGTGTTGCCAGATAATTATTCACATATTGTTATTCTACTTCTTCATTAATGGTACAACAGACCATGATAGGCCTAGGCCGAGTTTTTCGCATCCATTCATGTTGTTCGTGCTATATTAGTACATGAATGGAAGGGACCTACAGCAAAGTGAAAAGCTTTTCTGAAGCAATTTTTACTCTTAAAAGTTTGACATTGCCTTCCTAGAAAAATTGTTTTTCTACTTTTTGTTTTTGCCTGCGCTAGAACCCGGGCATTCAGCGTAGCTGCCCAGCACACTACCATCTAGTTGTAAAGGTGCCCAGGTCAGGTTTTATTTTTAGGCGAGACTTATGCAATGAATTTAATAATCACACTTTACAAAGATTTTCCGATTTATTCCGATCAAAAATTCTCTCGGAAAAATTAGTAACATGGCATCCCCTGGAACGGTTGTGGTGAATAGGTATTTGATTATTTCAAGAAGCTGAAATTAATGTTAATATTTAATAAAAATTAAAGGTTTTTGTATTTATAGTAAGTTATAAAAGCAGAGAATCAGAAAAGTAACAAAATATAATGACAGCTTCGAGTGATTCTGTTGATGATGTAGAAATGCGTCAATTCCTTGAGGCAACGGATACCACACTGCTTACAAATGCAATGTTCCAATCAACTAACGAAGAAGTAAAACAGCGATGTAAAGAACATGATGAAAGGACTTCAATGCCTGCAACAAGTCAAGTTAATGGTAAATACCAAAAGGCAAATGGTTATAAATATATAAAGACTAAATCAAACTTGATACACATTTTAGATGCACCCAAATCACAACGATTTATATCCACGGACGGTGATTTCCCTAACGCTGACTTGAATTTGTCAGAAGCGGTGCAGAATCATGTATATAAAAAATTAGCTGAACTGATCAAGCAGCGGTTTGAGTTTTGTGATGTAGCTGATAGTTTAGTGCCAAAGCGCAAGGAGCCAAAGAATAGAGTAAAACTATTGCAAGGATTAGATTGCTATGTAAAACCCTATGAAGAATTTGAATATGACACAAAAGGTCCAGAGAAAAAGCCAATTATCAAAAAAAGGAAAATTGTTGAAGATAATGCAGAAGATGAATTAAACGAAGCAGAACGTTGCAAATTGGTCGCTGTAACAACAGAAGACATACTACAAGGAGATGATGTAAAACAGTGGGCACAAAAAGCTGAGCGTAAAGGTAGAGTTTTACACTATGCAAAGGGTTTTACAGGGACGTTGCATGCGAAAGAGATCACTAATGAATTCACACAATTGCGACGAAAAAACAAATGGACCGAATCCAAAATAAAACATAAAATTACAAAATAATGTTTGTTTAATCTATTTATTTACATACTGATGAGATTATAATAGTGCATCCGTAGGTGGATTAGAATATGGAGTAACACAATCGGTGGCATTCTGTTCTTGTGGGTTAGCATTGTCTGTGTGTGTTTTAGGTTCAAAGATTTCCTTAAATGAGCTGAAAAACAAGTTAAAAGTTAGTTGAAAATTTTAGTATAATACGTGACTTCATATATTATTATAAGTATATTTACCCTCCTGGTTGTGGTACAGACATGTGTGCTTGTCCGCCAGAATCCAGCATACTGATTATTGCAGTTCCTGCTCCTCCGGTACTTATATCATGATGCATTGCACTTGTACCACCTGTACCGATAACCATGCCGCCCATTGTGTCGGATGTGTGCGGCATTTCGAGAATGTTAAGAAAGTCGCCTTCCTGAAATTCTTCCTTTTGCAACATACTTTGACTCTCTTTCATTAGTTTATCGTATTCTTGCAGTACTCCATTGAATTCAGCAATTTCCAAACGATTTCGCGCCACTAGATTGTGCTTAAAATAGTTATGTACTTGTGTCAGAGAAGTGTTAGTAAACGAGAAGTAGGCCTTCTCCAAACTTTTCACTTCCACTTCGTTTTGCATCTCTAGTTGTGGATCATTCGCATGTACTTCACGTATCTGCTGCATGAGGTTTCTCACAAATTCCTCTATTGCATCGGAAAAGAGCACCAACGCCGACTCCGCCGTATCGGTAAATCCAGTTACCCGCAGTTGTCCGCACACTGCTTTTCGCAGTGATGCTCGACAAACTTCTGTATTGAGTTCGGGGTAAGTTTGAGGTAGGCCGCGTGCAAAACGTGTAGCCAATGGAGGTATGAACCATATTGGCTTTACAAATTTATCGTCGCTAACAAAGTCTGCTGCATTCTCTGGCGGAAAATCCACTTCTGGAATCATTTGTAATGGATTGAGTAGATAATTTGATGTGCCCTAAAAGATAGAACGATTTTGTTATACACAATTAGGTTTGCTCCGAAATTGTATTACTTACAGATTTATTTGAGTAGGTATCAATGAGCGACTGCAACATCTCCGTCTGTTTCATTACCTCGATGGTTTGTGTGACAAGTGGATTTTTCACTTTTACCATAACACTAAAGAGATTAAAATTTCAAATTAAATAAGTACATGGCATTAATTCAGTGCATTGAGAAAAATTTGGTACTTTTTATCGCATGCATTCGGTGCACGACTTTGCATCTCCTCCAATTTAACTCGTTTCGCTGCTGTTGGAACGATTTTTTCCTTTTCATTTGGTTTGCTGTCAGCATCTGTAAATTCACCCCAAAGCTGCACTGACATATTTGATATAATTAATTGTGTTTATTATAGATTAATTTGTAGCTTATTTTTATTATGGAGATAATTACAAAGTTCCTCCTACAAACAACCGATATCCAAAATAAACTGAAATCAGCTCAGCTACTTCCTTTAACCCTCTACGGACAAAAAGTAAAATTGTTTTTTAATAAATTCAACAAAAAGTAATTTTGGGGTGCGTAACACGAATCGGAAACTCATTTTCAAAAACACACAAAAAACACAAAAATAAATAAATTTTACATTACATTTCACTTACCAATATTTTTTTTATTCGATTTAGCAACGTAATTATTTTGTTTGTTAATTATTGAATTTCACCAACTTCACTTTTAGTTGGTATTTTTTATTCACGTTACACTTTCTGAATTCAACCAATAATAAATTCGAAACAGTCGTCTGTAGGCGGCTGAACCGGTAGAGGGTTAATAAAATAATCATTGTGAATGCACACGAAGCGCTTTTCTCAATTGTGAAGTAAGATTCCCACACAATATAATATACCAATTGTGTCAGCTGTCACGCAGTGACATTGTTCTATCTTCATTGTGAATCGCAATTCTATAAATTTTGAAAACTAGCTAAAGTGAAAAATGAGTCTGAACGGGTTAACTGACCATTTAAAGGCGCACTACAACTGCGAAGAGGCAACGTTAAAGCAATTGCTGAAATTGGAGAACCAATTTCGCAATGTCTATGCGCTGATACTGAAAGAGATGCAAACGCAAAAAGATATAATTAATCGTATGTGGATATTGTCGCAGCGTTATATTATTCTAGTGACCACCGGTCCATGTTGCAAATATCCGGATATTTACTCAGCACCTGCAGAAGATGTGATACTGCATGAATACAATGATAAATTGACGCTATTGCGTATTTCATGGTAATTGATTGACAAATGGAAATGCTTGGAATCTTACAAAAATAAGTTTCATTGTTTCATAGTTGTCGCTTATTGGGAGCAATTAATGACTTGCGTGAATCCTGCAGTATCTTCGAAGATTTATGCTCACAATTGGATATGACAGTGGAGAGTTCATTCATTCTGGGCGATCACTTCCACAAGCCACTCTCATTCTTCATTGAACTTGTAGCCGATTTATTCAAGTACTTACATGCTCAGACATTGAAATTTAAATATTTATCACATCAGTTGGAACCTGGAGATTTAATTGGGTTAGAGAATTATAAAGCAGCCCTCGATCCTTCAGAAGATTTTGAAGAATACTTAATGAAAGGATTGATGTATTGTAAATGTTTACGACCAAAATTGCCTTGCGGAGTAAGAGAACGAAGTATGTACACTCGGGTATGAGATGGATATTTCTTCCGTATCAGTGTTATTTATACAATCAGCTGTGATCTATTCAGGAATAAATTTAAGCAATCGTATATTTTGGAAATACATAGATGAGAATATAAATTATTCAAAATTAGTTGTTTTTTTAGTAAATTTAAATCCAGGGAAATTTCTGGTGGCTTTAATAGTCCACGGCTTGTTTTTTCATGTTTGGATATTCTAGAAACGTGCATGAACATACTTTTGGTCAGTAAAGCGTTGGTTAGGAAAGGCGTCACATGTGCGCTTGAAAATTCGGGAAAGAATAACGGTTTTCTAAAATCTTAAATGGGGGTAAGTAGGTAAAAACAAACCTATCGTCGCTAGCAAAGTCTGCTGCAGTCTCTTGCGGAAAGTCAACTTCTGGAATGATTCGTAATGGATCGAGTAGATAATTTGATGTGCCCTAAAAGATTGAACGATTGTTATACACAATTAAGTTCGAAACTGCATTGCTTACAGATTTATTTGAGTAGGTATCAATGAGCTATTGCAACATCTCCGTCTGTTTTATTACATCGATAGTTTGTGTGGCAAGTGGATTTGTCACTTTTACTATATCAGTTCTTCTTTTCTTTTAATGGTACAACAACCAATGGAATGCGTAGGCTGAGCTTTTCACAGCCTCTAATGTTGTGCGTGTTATATTTATTTGTACATGAATGGAAGGGACCTACAGTTGTATGCTGAATCCGAACGGCGAAGTGAAAAGCTTTTTTTCATAGGCAATTTTAATACGTTAAAAAAATGGGTTTTCCCACTTTTTGATTTTGCTTGTGCCGAGATTTGAACCTCAGACACTCTGTTACATCACTAAAGAGATTAAAATTTCACATTAAATATGTACTTGCAATTAATTCAATGCATTAAGAAAAGTTTAGTACTTTTTATCGCATGCCGCGGAGAAGTCGAACAGTCTCATACCATTGTCACCATTGTGAATTTTCTGATAGTCGAACCAAAGATACTCTCATTGCCCAATGCTCATAGGTTTTGTGGAGGAGCTCGTAGAAGTCAGCTGTGATCGTTTCGTCCTTCTCATCCGTTGTGGTATGGACATAAATTAAGAAGATGTTAAAGATTTTTGCCATGATGCGGATAGTGACTAGGCGTTCGTTGACGGATGAAAACTTAGAGACCAGGTGACGCTGTCTCTTCCCAACCCCAAATTCGTGTCTCGAATTATGAGCAACCCTGTCCCGACCATCGCATTTGCTATATAGCGGTGATGTCACCTCGATATCTCTCGAGGGCATATATTAGCTGGATAGAGGCACCTTCTCTGTAGAGGGTTCGGACATTCCAGGTGCTTATCCGCTAGTCAGTCCTTTGGGCATCAAAAATTATTTTTGAAGAGTTATTGGGATTATTTTTACCCAAGACGGGTCGTCAACATTAGAGGGTTTCCTTAACCGAAGCTTTTTTTGAGGACGCAGGGATCGAACATGGATTCGCTGATTTGTGCGGCTTTACTTTGAGTTCTCTGCCCCAGGTCCCCTTATTGTTCATTAGCATATTAGAGATAATTATCTACAAGCAACAGATATCTAAAACCCGGTTCCCACATGCAAATATACTTTGCATACTTTAATTTGGTTCCTTTTGGAAAAAACTTTGACGACAGTGATAAAGATGAAATTATTATTCTTTATCGTAGTCGCAAATTCTGTACTCGAAAATCTTTGTTTCTCCTCTCCCTTCGCTCCGACAAAGTCTAAAGATTGCAAACAAAAGTTTGCCTGTGGAAACCAGGACTAACTTAGACTGAAATCAACTGCTTCTTTCATTAAAAAAACCATTGTGAATGCACACGAAGTGCAACTCTCATTTGTGAAATAAGATTCCCATTAGACTAATTCCACAATACTTAAGTATATATGCGACGGTAATTAAATAGAAAGGAACCGTTTCCTGAGTGTCATACACTGCTAATGGGTGTCCTCATTTAAGTATA
The DNA here is from genome assembly GCA_958295655.1 of Palloptera scutellata. Classification (NCBI taxonomy): domain Eukaryota; kingdom Metazoa; phylum Arthropoda; class Insecta; order Diptera; family Pallopteridae; genus Palloptera; species Palloptera scutellata. The sequence continues at coordinate 111,137,691 of OY282449.1, read as the reverse complement.
AAATGATTTTAATTTTTGGAAAATCATGGAAATGCGTATTCCTTCACAAATAAACACGTGAACATATGCGTTGAACATTTTATGTCAGATGTCACGCATTGACAGTGTTTACCCTTCATTGTGAATCGCCAGGCTGAAGAAGTACGATTCCTCCTTCAGTACTATTCTGTAACTTTTGTTTTTAAAACTAGATAAAGTGAAAGATGAGTCTCTACGAATTAGACCATTTGCAGGCGCACTTTAACTACGAAGAGGAAACGTTAAAGCAATTGCTGAAATTGGAGAACCAAATTCGCGATGTACATGCGTTGACACTGAAAGAGATGCAAAAGCAAAAAGATATAATTAATCGTATGTCGGTATTGTCGCAGCGCTATATTATCCTATTGACCAATGGCCCATGTTGCAAATATCGGAATATTTACTCAGCAACTGCAGAAGATGTGCTACTCCATGAGTACAATAATAAATTGAAGCTCTTGAATGTTTCATGGTAAGTGAATGATAAATATAAATGCCTGGAATCTTTCAAATAAATGTGTGTTTCATTGTTTCGCAGTTGTCGCTTAGTTGAAGCAACTAATGGTTTGCGTGAATCCTGCAGTATCTTCGACGATTTATGCTCACAATTGGATATGACAGCGGAGAGCTCAATTATTGTGGGCGATCAGTTCCACAAGCCAATCTCATTCTTCATTGAACTTGTAGCCGATGTATTCAAATATTTTAATGCTCAAACATTAAAATTTAAATATTTATTAAGTCAACTGGACCCTGCAGATTTAATTGGGTTGGAGAATTATAAAGCAGTACTCGATCCTTCCGAAGACTTTGAAGAATACCTAATGAAGGGATTGATGTATTGTAAAGCTTTACGACCAAAATTGCCCAGCGGCAATTTGGGAGAACCAAACAGGAAACCTTTGTTTATGAGATGAATATTTATACTGTATCAATGTAATTTATAAAATCAGCGTGATCTATTCAGGGATAAATTTAAGCAAATATATTTTGGAAATACATTATTAATAAATTATTCAAAATTAGTTGTTTTTTTTTTAGTAAATTGAAACTAGGTGATCACTGTGGTGCAGTTGGCAGTGCTTTGACTGCTACGCAAAGTGTCCGAGTTTCAATCTCGGCACAGGCAAAATAAAAAAGTAGAACAACATTGTCTACACGGCACCACACGGCAAACAAGAGTAAAAATTGCCTATGTCAAGTCTTTCACTTCGCTTTTCGAATTCGGCATAAAACTGTAAGTCCCTTCCATTCGTGTATAAATATAACATGTGTACAAAACATTAGAAAAAGAAGGAAGGAAGAAGTACAGGTAAATTTCTAATAGTCCAGGAGCCCGTGACAAAAAAAAGCTTATTTTCTAACGGCTAGTTTCTTAATATTTGGTTGTTCTTGTGACGTACATGAACGCACTAACCGAAGTAATAAATGATGGTTAAGACTGTCTTCACAGGCGCTTTTAAACTTGTATGAATATCCGGGAAAGTAAACCAGCTTTCTAACACTTGTTATGAAAGCAATAAAAATCACAATTCCGCTGGTGAGTCAGATGTTCGGTGGGACAAGTGCGATCAGTCCAGTCAGGCTCCATGTGTGTGCATAAAAAAATGACTACATGATAAATTGAATAAAACTTAAGCAATATCAACACAATTAGTGAAAAACATTTCTTATAGTAGGTCAAGTGGGCGAGGCAACTCTCATACATCTGAAATTTTCAAAGAAGGATATTGAAGAAAATTAAACTAAATTCCGTAAAATAACTGTAAAGCTTCAGAAATACTTACTTACTTTTAATGGCACAACAACCCATGGAGGGCCTAGGCCGAGCTTTTCGTATCCACTCATGTTGTGCGTGTTATATTTGTACATGAATGGAAGGGACCTACAGTATAATGCCGAATCCGAACGGCGAAATGAAAAGCTTTTCATAGCAATTTTTACTCTTGTAGGTTTGCCATTGCCTGCCAAGAGGTGGTGCCGGGTAGAAAAATTATCTTTTCTACTTTTTGATTTTGCATGTGCCGAGATTCGAACCCCGGACACTCTGCGTAGCAGTCCAACGCACTACCACTACACCACAGCGACCACCAGCTTCAGAAATAACTGTTGCAAAAATTGTCAGTCAGTATCAGATAATATTCACGACTACCTCCCATACAAGTGAAATATTTAAAGTGCAATATTAAAAACAATAATAAAGCGAATTGAACCAAACATTTGCAAACATAGCTTCAAAAATTATAATCATGGGCAATATCCAAGCCCACTTACCCCATACACTAGAAAACAGTTTTACTTTTCCGTCATTAGTATAACCAAATATTAAGAAACTAGGCTTTAGAAAGTCACGACATGGTAAGCAAAATTAGTTTTGCTTTTACCCATATCCTAATTTTTGAAGTCAAATTCCTTTTGTTTACTTGAAAATCGAATCTTCACACAATAAAATTTAGCACACAATCAATGAAACAGCCTAAAACACGTTTCAATTTGCACACACAGAAGACAAAAATGTATTTAAGACTTTTTATTTATTTAAAATTCACTTCCATCATATTTTCAGCATTCTGATGAGCAGTAGTTTGTTTTTTTCCGCAGTGCAAAAGCAAATCACATTCCAATAGTTTTCTGTAAAGAAAAAAATTCTAATTAAATTGCATCAAACCAAAGTCAATTATTTAATTTTATACCATTTCAAAAACAAATAAAAAGCCTTTTAATAATAAATACAACATCAATTTTTTAGCGAAGTCTTCTCGCTTCACGTTCGGATTCGAGCAGAGTCAAAATGTCACCTTCGCGAACTGGCCCTTTGACGTTGCGGATGATTTGACGATTTTGCTCGCCGAGGAATTCCACTTTGACTTGTGTACATTGTCCCTGGGAACCAGTACGGCCCAAAACTTTCATAACGCGTGCCCAAACAACTGGTTTATCCATTTTATTTTATGATTTTATATGATTTTCTGCAGAAACTTTCACGTGCGACAAACAATCAATGTGACAGCCGGAAACAAAAAGAACGTATCTTTCGTAAAAGTGAGTATAGTTTTGTTGAGTATTCATTTTGTGTCAATGCTGGAACCGCAGCCAACTGTGTTGAATATATGAGGATGCAGTGTTGCCATTTCGATAATATTTTATTTAAAAATATCCTCTAGTACCAAATATTTCATCACAATTTTTTAAATTCAAATTAATTAAAATCTTACAATCTTAAAGTTCTTTGTGTTCACATGAAGAATGATAGAAAACAGATTGCACATTTGCTTTGTCAAAAATGGAATTTACTGCGTATTGGTAGTGCGTTCGACTGTTATGCAGAGTCCGGGGTTCGAATATCGGCACAGGCAAAATCAAAAAGTAGAAAAAATCATTTTTCTACACTGCACCACATGTTGGCAGGCAATGGAAAACCTACCAGAGTAAAAATTTCCTATAAAAGCTTTTCACTTTGCCGTTCGGATTCGGCATTAAACTGTAGGTCCCTTCCACTCATGTACAAATATAACACGCACAATATGAGTGGATGCGAAAAGCTCGACCTAGGCCCTTCATGGGCTGTTGCGCCATTAAAGAAATAAAAAGGTGGTTCGTCATACCAGACCTTATACTATGATTTGATTGGCTATATTACGTTTTCACTAGACGAAGAGAGATAGGACCAAAAGATTCTGTTAAGGCCGTGGATATATAGAAAAGTTTGCTCGGCAAACTCCTTGAAATTGTTGTTGCACCGAAACCGAGATGCTATGTGTATCGTACACCGAGGACAAAGTGTTCGTCTAGCATAATTCTCAATATAACCACGGTCTGAGCAAAATGTAAACAAAGATCTGGTATGACGTAGCAAAAAAAGTGATAACTTTCGCAATGCCTAATCTTATCTCTATCATTCTTGTGTTCACATGTGGCACTTGCAGGTTCGCCATCAGATATCTGCCTAAAGAAACTATTTGGGTTGCCATTACCACTTGAAAAGATATAGCAAAGTATTTGTCTCTCGTCGGTCAGCCCAAATTAAGATTTCTTCATTTGTTGCACAAAGCCAAAACATTCCGGAACATTTTATTACCAGCATCTGTTTGAGCCTTTGTTGGTGTAAATGCAAACATAAAAAGACTTAATGCAATATCTACTATTTATCTATTTTCATTTCTCATTGAAATTAATGTAAAAATGATTGATTTTGCGGAAATCATTTCAACAACTGATATAGCGACTTTCTATAATATTTTTGGGCACAACTCATTCCTTCCCACTCATGTTCAATTTTTGTAATATAAAATGCCAAATTTAAAAGGTTTTATCATATTTCTAATTGCTTAATTATTCGTAGAATATGCAATTGCATTGGAGTTGCCAGTGAGATTTCAATGAGTTTGAAAAAGTTTCTTAAGATTGAAAGCATCACGCTTGAATGACTGTGAAAAATAGTTCGTTGCACACAAACGTTTTCGATACTCGAATATGGGAATTCGTTATAAGGAGATAAAAATACACTAAAAGTACAACAAAAAAATCTGTGTTCTTGAAATTAATTCGTAATAAGAATAGTTTCGTTATAGGGAAGTTCGACTGTGTATATCCATTGGAATGATCCCAAATTGTACCAAAAATGCTTCGGTATTGGTTAATACCGAAGCATTTTTGCAGTTTAGTGCAAGACAACAGCAAAAAACAATAGTTATTGCTGGTTCTTTTGATAGTCCTCATTTACACTTTTCAAGGCTTGAAGTTCTGTTCCCTCCCGCAAACTTTTTCTTTAACCTTCTCTCCAACAAACTCAAAAATTTAAGTTCAGGTCTTGAATGGTGTAAATGGGGTATAGGCCAGCTCTTTTGGAACTGATTTACTTTAATGTCCCGGACTCTTTTATCTCGAAAATTCCATTTAAGAACTTGAGTTCTTAACTCGTTTCACTGATAATTCAATTTATTCACAAGCCCTTTTACTTTTAAATTCTACTTGGAATTATTCCGAATCTATTGACTAATTAAGAAAGAATAAATAAACAACACGGTTTGGTTGTATACAAAATTATTAAATTATTACGACAAAAAGGACACAATTTCCAAAACATTATCAAAAATAAATGCAACCCAGTTTCGGATGTCAAATTTGTGTAGAGTTTCGTTGATACGCGGCTCCACGTAGTTCGGCCGGTGTAGAAATAGTGAAAGTTCGTGTCACTCTTCGTGCTGAATTCGTGTAAAGAAATCGCAGCCGATGAATGTTTTCGAGCGCTGTCATTTGTTTTACTGCCGTATTCATTTAGCTTCAGATTAGTTTGTCGTTTAAATTCTTTGGTGTCACCTGAAATTGGATTTTTGGTATTTATTGTGATAAGAATAAAAAGCAAAATGAGAAGTAATTTAATATTATTGCTGCTGGTCCTACCTACAATTATTTGCACGTTTAATACTCGTAAGTATAATTGAGAAAAAGTAGCAGACAAAGTGAACTGACTGAAATTTGTGGACGTGGCAAGTGGTTAGGCCTTGAGTGGGGGTCAGGGAAAGTAATGAGAAAATGATGAAAGTGTGCACAGTTTTCAGGGTTTTCTTCGTAGTTTTTTGCAAATTAGGTCAAAATTGAAATATTTAATGACAGGGCACTTTTACTTTAGTATGGAGACTTACAAAATCATTCTTTTCCAGCCAACAAATTCTCTGTGTTTGCCAGCGAACCCATTGAAGATGATCTGGTCGATGTGGACGGTGATGTCGATGGTGATGATGGTGCTGTGACAGGCGAAGATGCTGAGCCTGAAGAAGATTCCGACTCGACTGCGACAACCTCGCCGAATGCAGACACCTTTTTGCTCTTCACAAAGCCATTGTACACACCAGGACAACAACTGGATTTGCCCGGTGGCAAACCTGTTGAATTTCTTATCGGTTTCACCAACAAGGGTCAAAATGATTTCCTCATCGAAACGGTGGAAGCGTCTTTCCGTTACCCCATGGACTTCAACTATCACATCCAGAACTTCTCCGCAGTGGCATACAATCGTGAAGTGAAGCCAGGTCAAGAGGCCACTGTCTCCTACTCGTTTATGCCTTCGGACACATTTGCTGGACGTCCGTTCGGTTTGAATATCGCCTTGAATTATCGTGATGCCAATGGTGCACAATTCAGCGAAGCTGTCTTCAATGAAACCGTACTGATATCTGAAGTAGATGAGGGTCTCGATGGTGAAACCTTCTTCCTGTACGTGCTGCTCGCTGGTATTGTTGTGTTGTTGCTGGTTATTGGGCAGCAATATTTGTTGGGCTCATCAGGCAAGAGGAAACGCGCTGCTGCCAAAAAGACCATCGAAACTGGTACCACCAATGACAGCAACATCGATTACGAGTGGCTGCCTCAGGAGACACTCCGTGCTTTGCGTAAGTTTGCTATGCGTGCAAATAAGAAATAAAATATTTAACCCTCTGTTTTTATTTCTACAGAAAAATCACCAACCAAGTCACGAACACCGAAAACTTCACCAAAACCCGGCAAACAAAGCAGCCCCAAACAAGGTCAAAGCCCCAAACAAAGGAAGGCGAAACGTGCCGCTGGCGATGATTAGACTGAGAGTGCAACCAATTACTCCCACAAGCTCACACAAAAAACCTCATTTGAGTTTATGTATTTTCACCGCGTTTCTCCCTGCACTGTTTTGAGTTTTCCCAGATTTTTAATTTCAATTTTTTTATGTTATTATTTGAGAATTACTATTTTTAAGCGACCACTTGCATTTCAATAAATGCATCATCGTTGAAGAGGTTGGAGTAGTGGTGTAAGGAAATAATTCTGTTTTATTTTAAAACGTTCTGAATGCTCACTATACCCAATCCTCTAACACTTCAAAACAAAACACAGATAAAGTTGAAATGGCAGCTGCACAAAGAAACTTATTAAGCCAGGGAGGCTGGCGTAATTTAGTTGACATAATGCGCTCCTATCTTCCTCTGCTCCCATTGCTTAGTTTTTTTAATTCTAATTTGTCTTCGTTTATGGAAGACGTCATTCAATAATGAGAATGGGGGAAGAATTTTCATCGTTGTCAAATTATGCCTCCTCGCCACTTTCATTTTCGTATTAGAAATTTAATTTAAATTTGAAAACTTAATGCAAATACTTTTTGTATGTATTTTTATGGTCTTTGTAATTACCTAAAAAAATATTCTTTTTCGTTTTCCTTTTTTTCGATTGTTTTTATAAAAATTAAGTAAAATGTGTGTACATTCATAACCAAGTGATGTCATGTGCATACAAAAAGAACGAAATTAGTTTAAAATAAAAAATTTCTAAATGAAAATAATATGCTACTATTTTATGTTACTAGGAGAGTGATTGATAAGAGTGTGGTTTTTGGATGAAATGGATGAAAGTAATGCATTGTTGTATGCGAAATCTGTTAATTAAGTCGTGAAACTATTCCAGAATTCGTCGTCACAGCTACGAACTCGTAACTTCATTTATAAATCGTTAACAGATAAAAATGAGAAAACGATTTGTTTTCATGGAAAAAGATTCCGATTAGATCCCAGAATATAAATAATAAAATTAGTAAATGCAGCTATGAATTCTTAACTAATACTACGGAGTCTGGAATAGAGGTGGTCAGCACAATCAAATCTCTGCGTAGTATCTAATATACATTGAGTATTGGAGTTAGGCATCGCCCATTCAAATCATAAACAAGTAAATTATTAAAAGAATTAAGCCGCGGAGAAAACTAAAAGTGGAATCAGACTGGGTTTCTAGACCTCACCTGGGACTCTAGAATGCCGTCAAAAGCGTGGGATAAAGATAATAAAGGAAATTATACTTAGCTATTATTAGCTAAAAATAATTCTTAAAGGTTTTAAATATTTCAGCAACTTGAATATTGTTTTAAATGTGTATGTATAGGTACATATGTATGTAAGTATACTTCAATTCATGCCAAATTCGGAGAGGTTTTCGGAGAAATGGTGAAAATTTGTGAAATGCTAAATAAAGTTTTAAGGAAAGTTTTATTTCACAAAATTTCAAAACACCGAAAATTATTAAAAATAGTTTATACACAATAGTTTGAGAGATAAGCGTCATAAGGACCTAGTGTCTGATCGAACCTGACTGTTTTGATCCGAACCCTACCAGTTGTATTTTCAAGTTCAGGTTCAGTCGAACCGGAGCCGAACCTTTCCATGTTATTAAAATATATTGAAAAAGAAAATTCCCTATTCAATATTAATTATAAATTATTAATTTATTTATAAAAAAAATTTAAAAGGTTTTATTATAATTTATTTAAGCAATTCTTGTATGTATTTAAAAAAATATAAAAGATAATACAGAGGACAGTAAAGTGACAAGACCCTGTATCCTGTAAGCTTTAATGCTGGACAAAAGTTTTTTCTTTTCATTTTCCTTTCGATTTCATGTAATAGCTATTATCAAATTTTTTATTCAATAATTAAGAATCGTTATAAATATTGTACACTTAGAAGAATTTACATTTTTACTCAACCTTGCAAGTAAGGTCCTTGCATCGAGGTCAAAGTAAAGAACATTAAGTAGAAATATTACTTAATAAGAAATTGTAGGGTTTTTTCCACTTTCTATGATTGTTATTGAAAATCGCAATCGTTGAAACCCAATGTTCTCTGTAAAGGACAAATGCTTATATAGTACATAAATATTTTGTATTGTAGATCACGGGTTCATTCACTCTCGAAGTAAATCTAATGCACTTAGTTTTGAAAACTCAGTGAATAATATACATATCATTTTTGAATAAGAAAGTAGGTACAAATATGGAATGGGAAATAGGGAATCTTCCAAACTTTCAGAAGATAACTTACATACTAACTAAAAACAAATTATTTTCTTTGGTCATACAGTTTTCAATGCAATAGGTTATTTTCCAATATTAGGTAACACAAATCCAAAATGAAATATTGTTCTCTGTCGAGTACACGAATCGAGGACAGAAAAAACAAACTAGCTTTTGGAATTGATTTTAGTTATAGCTGCATTTGGGATAAAAAAAGTGTATTAAAAAGCAATCAAGTTTTGAGTTTAAAGTGATCAACACGACATTACGAAATCCTGTTCAATACAGCAGAATGCTGTACTATGGTCACTTCAGGGCACAGTTCGCTGTTCGGCGAACACATCATATTTTTCTCTCGTGCTCTCTCGTGGTTACATTCGAGTTCGTTACAGAGTTGCTTTTGGCCATAATTCACTTAATTTGTAATGCTATTTTATTCGCAACTGCAACACTAAATGGTATACCAATCGTAATACCAATTTTAATCGATTTCATCAATATGGAGAGTGAAATTAATAATACAATTGAAAACTTATGCAAATATTATAATTTTTCTGCAATAGTTTTATAAAAAATATATTTAATATTCCCTTTTAAACACGAAAAGCATTCGCAACTTCGCCGGTTTGCATGTTTTCCTTCTATTTTACATACATTTTTGTTCCTTTTTTGTAGAACAACTCATTGACACCCTGAATACTCGGCGTGCTCGATGCACATTTCACCCAGCATATCGTGCTCATTGTGGGAGTGAGTAAAAGCTCTCTCTTCGTGTTCGGTGCAACAACAATTTCATGGTGTTCGCCGAGCAAAATCTGAACATAACCACGACCTAACACCTCGTTAAGAAATTCGGCTTGAATAATAACATATTCATCAGGTTTTTAGGTAACAGGCGAACTGACTTACGAATTATTCCAGTTCACGGCAGTATAGTGATATATATATTTTGTTTTGTTTTTTAGTTGAAATAGTTGGTTTACAATGCATCGGCTTTTCGATGATTTTGCGAATCCTGGTTGGATTTGACGGTGGGGTTTCTGCCCCTCACAATTGCGTTTGCCTATTTAGAGCAACGCTATAATAGCTGCACTATTATTTGATATTAAAAGAATACGGAAAATTTCAGAAAAACTAATGCACTTTTGTTATAGCGGGAAGAATGTTGTTGTTCAATGAAGATTTTGAATAATCGACAAACAAACGTGTCTGTATCCAGGAGACGACACCAATCAAGAAAACGTAGTCTGTAAGCAGCAGACGACAACCATATAACTTACATACCGACCACGAATACGTCAGCAACATGGGCCTTAATGAACTCGCCATGAAGCAAGATCAACTTGCAGTGGCTATACAAAAAACAATAGCCAACTACAAGGTGGCGCCGCATGATAGCAGAACGTCAGAGTTTATAACTTTCAAGGCAAAGGAAGGAAGGCTGGATGACTTGTGGGTACACTTCAAAAAGGTAGACAACACCGTCGCGATCAGCATGGCAAAGAAGTCGGCCACTCTTATTTCGGACTTACATATACTTATACACCATCATTAGCATCAAATATCGAGAAGCCTGAGACGAGTTGGACACAGCGTTGCAGGCCAGAAAACTTTTCCAGACAGCACCAACATCGAAGGCTGAGCTGAAGCCACGCGAGCCAGCACCAGCACCGTAGCCTCAGCCAGTTACTCGAGAAATCAATTCAGACACGGTGGCGACAGCCACCAGAGGCCCGTCAAGCAAAATGTTTAACATTGTTTTATATTAAAGGGAATTAGACCAGGCGCATGAGGCGTGTGCTAAGTATTAAGGTGTGCCTATATTTTATGCATGAACCAATTATGCTATGGTACAATTTAGGAGTGAAATTAAAACAACCTTTTGTGTGTGCTTAATGATAATATCACTGAATTTAAAGACTATTTAAGTATATAACTTTTAGATATTGGGAAATAAGTGAACAAATAGATACAATCGTAATGCACTCACAATTTCACGGCCAGTGCAATGCATCAAAGTGCATATCCTGCGGAATATTGCGACAACGAAATTGCGCTAACATTCGAGGCCGAGTCCGGGATTCATATTGTACTCACAATCACAATATCCTTTTTTGGTTTTATTTTTTTTTGATACGGGCAACACACAGGGTGTACCCCTATAAGGGAGGGAGGGAGATTGAGGGAGGGAATGCAATCACAGGACACCGATAAAGAGTTTATGCATTATTTGTGCCAACACCATTATATTGTTTCTGTATTTAGCTTTGTTATAATTTATGCTTATTCTATATAAATATGGTATGTATTAATATAAATGCATTCAAATATAAATATTAACAATTTATTGTAACTCATTATAAATCAAGATAACAATTTATATCAATGAATCAACATAAATTATGAGCTGTAGGTCCCAACATGCTTATTTTTATCTATCCGATTTAGCATAAATTATTCCTCATACAAATCGCTATCTCTTCCAAGATCATTAACTTTTCATTAAGTTATCATAATCTGGTTCTAAAATTTTTGGTAGAGACGACATTTCATTGTTAATTTTATTAAAATTAGTTACAGTTTTTATATTTATAGGGGGTGTGCCATCGTTTATTTCGGTATGTGAATATTGAATAACTCTGGAAAAAAACAACCGATTTCCATGTATGAGGTATTTTTATTTAATTTGGTCCTTTACAATTTATTTGGACTAGTTTTTGAATAAAACATCAATCAGGTGGCTACCGTTATTGGCCAAAGCAAAATCGGCCCCCTTTTTGCTGCGTCAGTATTTCGTCCCAGTATCAGTATTTCGAGCATCTCGGTATAGCAATGAATTCGGCACGAATGTTTGCCTTGAGCTCGTCAATGGTCTGAGGCTTGCTGGCGTACACTTTGCTTTTCAAATAACCCCAGAAAAAAGTTCGGATAGGTAGAATCTGAAGATCTGGGTGGCCAGTCAATGTCGCCATTTTTTGACACCACACGTCCAGGAAATTCTCGTTGCAGAAACTGCATTGTTTGAATTGCAGTGTCTCATGGCGCACCGTCTTGTTGAAACCAGTAACTGTCTAGACCTTTTTTACACATTTGTGGGCAGATATAATGAGCCAACATCCACCCATATCGATTCGCATCGACTGTTTCGTCTAAGAGTGTGAAATGGGCCTCGTCGGTCAATAAAATTTCCTTCCAAAAATCAGGTTCAGTGTCAACCATTCGAGCGACTGTTAGGCCGTATTCCAAGCGACGTGGGCGGTCTGTCGGCAATATTCTTTTATTCAATTGCAAATCATATTTTAAAATGCGCCGCAAGGTGGTTCCACTGATGGTGGACCCTGTATTTTACTGACGTAATATAAAAGCAATGCTTTTCGGAAGGGACCAAATATATATATATGTAGTTGGTAGTGTGTTGGCAAGCCACGCAGAGTGAAGGCAATGGCAAACCTATAAGAGTAAAAATAGCCTATGAATAGATTTTCACTTTTTGCCGTTCGCATTCGGTATAAAACTATAGGTCCCTTCCATTCATGTACACAACATGAGTGGATGCGAAAAGCTCGGCCTAGACCCTCCATGGGCTGTTATGTCATTAAAAGAAAGAAAAGAAGTTTAGATTGCTCATTTCGATTCAGCATCCTTAAGTTTGATAGAATAAGTTAATATTTTGCGCATTGACTCTAAAGAATTGAACTTGGAATCTTCTGTCCACTTACACTACTCAAAAATAAGTAACACTTATTAGTTACTTTGATTATCAATGATTACAAATAAAATATAATTGTCTAACAATTTATTTGAGTGAGTACATATAGAGAAAGAGGGTTAAAATTATCATTTTGGTAGATATTGTGAGATATTCATTCAATGCAAAGAAAACCTTAAAATGCCAAGAACATGGTCAGAAAAAACCACATTAAGAGAACATACCTACCTTCGAGTACATAAATCCAGTAGAGCTAAGACATACAAACAACCTATGGTCTATGGCCATTTACATACAAACACACTCACTACCGGCTCCAGCGCATTAACTGCGGCGATTTGTGCTTTTGTGCTGCCACAAAACGGTAATTTTCGTTTGGGTTCGTATAATTTTATTGTTATTCTTGACGGCAAATGTAAAAAATACATTATAAAATATGTATAAAAAAACCAAGCAACAAAAATAATAAAAGCAGAAGAAGTGGGTAGTAGTTATGGTAAGTATTTTAATACTACTTTTTTTTTGGTAAGCCTGAATATAATGAAAAGGAATAAATTTTCGGCGGAAATGGGAACAGTTATCAACAAACACTAAATTAAACGAGTGAGGATACAGCCACTTGGAAACAAGGGAGAGAAAAGGTAATGAAAAAGGGTTTAAAGCCATGCCGTGGTCGGGATGCCGTCGCCGAATGTGAACAAATTCACTTACACAGCTCAAAACAGCGAAACTTGCGGCAAAAAAGGAAAATTTCGGGTAACAGGAGTCTGCAAAGAGATGTGTGGCATAAAGCACTAGTGTCAAAACTAATTGCGCATGGGGACGGGAGTAACTTCACACGATGGATCACGAACTTTCTAAGCGGCCGCTCTATCCGTGTTGTGATAGATGGTATTGCTCCGGAAGATCGTGCATTAATGCTGGGGTGCCGCAGGGTTCGGTCCTCTCCCCTACACTTTTCCTTATCGTCATTAATGACCTTCTGTCATTAACGAAAAATCCTATTTATTCGTTTACAGATGACAGCACCATTTCTGATTCACATGCTTGTTTAAAACGCCCTAACTCTTTGGAGATTGAGAGGAAAAGGCACGTTATGAATGTCTCACTCAATACAATCTCACTCCAGTCAATCTCCGAGTGGGGTCTTACCAATAGCGTTGAGTTCAATGCGCGTTAGACCCAATGTTGTCTGTTATCTCACAAACGAGTCTCCCAAGCCCCCCCCCCTCCGTTAACCTCCTAGATATGAGTGGGGTAGGTATTGCGGAGACAGTGACTCTTGATGTCCTGGGCATGTTCATCCAATGTGATTTTCGTTGGAGTAAACATATTTTTGACGTGTCGAAAGAAGCAGCCAAGTGTCTCGGCTTTCTAAGGCGGTGTAAAAACTATTTTACTTCGACTGATCTCCGCATTATCTACACCTCCTATATACGTTCTAAATTGGAGTTTAATTCGCACCTATGAGCTGGAGCTTCACGAACAAACCTGGAGCTCTTGGACCGTATCCAGCATCGAGCGATAAAGCTAATAGGAGACAGTAGAGTTTCCAGCTCTATTGACTCCTTGGAACATCGTCGAAACGTGACTTGCGTCTCACTGTTCTACCGTTACTTTAACGGTAGATGTTCTTCTGAGATGCGGAAGCTGATGCCGCCAGTTCTTGTGTTCAACAGAACTACAAGGTCAGCACACGGAACTCACGCCTTCCACGTAGACACGGTGTTCCAACGCACTACGCATTACAGAGAAAGTTCGTTCATCTGTAGTACCGCGCGTATTTGAAATAAGCTCCCTGCAACAATTTTTCCCAATTATTATGACCCTTGCAAGTTTAAAGCAAACATTCATAAACACTTCTCCCTCCTTTTTCCTCCCACCTATCAACCTTCCTTCCAATCAACACAATGCTCTGCATTTATAGGGGTGTTGATTATATTTAAAAAAAAAAAAAAGAGGTACTAAGTATTAGAGATTCCAGAGAATAATTTCTGAAGTTCAAACTGAAACCGTGGCCCTGATTCTGCGTGGCCTTGATACTAGTAATTCAGTAACACAATAAAATATATTCGAATGGGGATGGTTATATGGAGAAATTCTAATAATTTTTAGACCAAAATTCAATTCAATTTACCTACAAATCATTTTGAAGTAAACTTTTGGTTGGAGGGGGAACTATAAACTCATACATACAATGGTCCATATTATAGTATACCATATATGTACATATGTATATACATATGTAGCTATGCATCTGTATTGGGACAAATTTTAGTGTATTATTACTGTTGCTAAAGCTTTCCTTCAAGCTTTTTGCTGTTGTGAGCGCTGTAAATGATTTTTTTTTACTTTTGTCTTGTTTTAAAAGAAAAGCTTAAGCTTTCTGCTCATATGTGATTGTTTCTTTGAGCTTTGATTATGCCTGCGGGGTAAATATTTAACATGGGTACATTCTAGTATATGTACATAAATACATACATATGTATATATATGACTATAAATGTATGTATATACCATATACTCGTATGTATGAGTTGCATATGATTGTTGGATGTAGTCGTATATTTGTGGAGCAACAACAACTTGTTGGTCGGAATATTTTTGTGAAGGAATTATTCATAAGATATGAACCCTTTTTCTGTCGTCTACTCTTCTTGGGAGCTAAGGGCTTCCACAAGGCATTTCCTTCTGACTTTATTTTTAGAAATGGGTTTTACTATTTGCCAAGTTTAATATTTGGCCGCAAGTTCTTGGTGAATCGAACATGTCCGCGATTTCTTTGGTCACCCACGGCGTCTGCTTCTTTTTGGGTTCCAGTCAAGCGACATTCTCTTGGTTGCAAATTAAATTTCACAAATTAGTTTAAATTTTATCCCCATACTTTGCTGATATGAAAAGTGCCACGTTCACTTGTCTTCTTGACCCAGTGTTGCTAGACGAGGGGTTTTTCCCTCCTAGATTTAGTGAATTTTCAGCCTTTGAGGGGGTGATTTAGGGGGACAAATATATACTTTACTTTTAATAACACAACAGCCCATGGAGGGCTTAGGCCGAGCTTTTCACATCCCCTCATTTTGTGCGTGTTATATTTGTACATGAATGGAAGGGACCTACAGTTTAACGCCGAATCCGAACTGCCAAACTTTTTCATAGCAATTTTTACTCTTGTAGGTTTGACATTGCCTGCCAAGACAAATATATATCACACGTTAAATGCGATAAATAAAATTTTAGTACATTTAGGGGGGAATGATGGATTTTAGGTTGATATGAAGCTCCATTTGGGGCATCTAGTGGGAGAGCGCTCTCAAAATCTAGTAACAATGTCTGGACCTTCGATTTAGTTAGCACAACAGATCTCGATGGGCAGCGCTTTCTCAACCGTTCGTTGCGTTCAAATTGTCTTTTCTGAGCTTTAACTACCACATTTCTTTTTTGGACATTATATTTCTCGTCCTCCTACAAATGCAAGAGAGAAGCATTTGGTATTAATTTCGTCTAGCTGCAGTTCTTTGTTCAACTTTTACTTTACTTTTAATGGGACAACAGCCCATGGAGGGCCTAGGCCGAGCTTTTCGCATCCACTCATGTTGTGCGTGTTATATTTGTACATGAATGGAAGGGACATGCAGTTTAATGCCGAATCCGAACGGCAAAGTGAAAAGCTTTTCATATCAATTTTTACTCTTGTAGGGTTGCCATTGCCTGCCAAGAGGTTTTTTTATTTTTATTATTTTTTTTTTTTCTACTTTTTGATTTTGCCTGTGCCGAGATTCGAACCCCGGATACTCTGCGCAGCAGTCCAACGCTCCACCACTACGCCACAGCGACCACTTTGTTCAACTATTTATCGTAATTTTAACCGAAAACGCTGAATCATAGGCTAAATAATCTCAATATTCAAAGGGTGAGAAATATTAATATGCCATGCATGATAGGCAGTAGAGATTTTGTTTAAATTTGAAATAAATATTATTGAAGTATTTTCTTAGTAAAAACTTTGGCTACATTTCGATAGTGGAAAAATAAATATTTGTCACAGAATATTAATAAATAATTAAACGTTTTGCCTCCTTTACTGTATACAAGAAATGTATAAAAATACATACAATATTATCTCGGTATTCACATTTAGTCGTACAGGGTGTCCCAATAAGAGTGCACGATTTACATATTTTACATTTTTTGTGCCATATTTTTTCTGTGTAAGTGGCAGCTCTGAATTTTAACAGCTATTGTTTACGATTGCTCCGATTGGAGCGTTGCAAAAAGGAACAATGCGTTATCATTGTGAAAATGAGGCCGGAAATGCAGTGACTGTGAATGGCATTCGTTACAGGAACATGATAACGGAATTCTTGTGGCCTCATCCTCACCTGGACGATATGTGGTTTCAACAAGACGGTGTCACCTGCCACACAGCGGCATGAAACAATCGATTTATTGGAGCAACGATTTCCAGACCGAATCACCTCCGGAAATTTGAATGTCAACTGGTCACCAATATCGTGTGATTTCTTTATTTGAGGTTTTCTGATACACCAGGTTTATGCGAATAAACTAAAAACAATCCTTGAGCTAAAGGCCAACACCCAACACCTCATCTTTTAGATAGAGGCAAATTTGTCTCAAAATATCATCGAAAATTTCATTGAAAGATCAAGTGTCAGTGATAAGAGCCGCTGGGGCCGTTTGCCGGATATTTTATTCCAATATACATAATCGGAACATTTTTACTTTATAATGCAAAAAATTAAATAAATAACATCATGCACCCTTATTGGGACACTCTTTTTACGGTACTCGTATATGAAACTTTATATGTATACTGGCTAAGTATCAACATGTTGCTTATTGTAAGTATACCGACATTAAATCCACGAGTATGCATTGTTAGTTCTGTGGTTACGATTACTAATCTTTGTTACTCTTTTGAGTAGCGCTTTAATTTATCGCATATTCTCCACACTTAAGTTTTGTATAAATTGAAAGAAATTGTAACTGAATTTTCAATTAGTTTATTGTGAGCTTTCTCACACATAGTCTCGGCACTAACTAGCACGCAAAAATCATGTCCGCAAAATTATTTTTACTTCTTGGATGTGCGATTTTATCGGTAGCGGTTAGCAGATTGCATTTTCAAAAGAAATTTGTGGTTTCAATTCGTGTCTTCTAAATATTTTAGGTTGCTTCTGCTCGTGTTGGGCGTGATGCACCAAATCCAGAAACTCCAGTCTCTGATTTCTTTGAAGCGGCTGGCAAAAATTTCAAGGAACTAGAGAGTAACGTCTTGAAAGTTTTTGGCTTTGAAAATACCGAACAAATTGAACAAAAGGCAGTGGAACAAGGAAAGCAGTTCGTTTCACAATTGGATCACTGGGCAAATAATATTAAAAAGGAGGTAAACTCATAACGAAATAATATTAAGGGTGGACGGTTATACTGGCGCAAGCATGAAAGAAAGAAAAAGACGCACAACTTCCAACTCTTTCCTACTATCTTACTTTTCTATCTGTCTCTACCTGTCTCTCTCGCACAGTCCTTCATGCTTGCATCGGCGTAACCTTCCACAGGGATTCATAAAATAAACTGAAAATGTATTGCATGTGAAGACTGAAAGCCTAAAAGAGAATTCGGCTATCAAGGATTTACGCGTATTGGTTGACAAAATGATTGAAGACTTCCAAGTGAAGTATCCGGATACAGCTGCGGACATAAAGAATGTTGTTGAAAAAGCTAATAAGGGTACCGAAGAGATTATAAATACAATTAAAGATTTGGTTGAAAGCGAAGAGATTGATACTCTTGACCTTTTGGATTTGTCTCAAAAGCTCTTAGACACAGCAGCTGCAACATTCAAAAATATAACTGAGGGAGACGCTGAAAAGTAAAAACTGATGATTGGCAGACATTTGCTATTATATTGCAAACAAGCAATTAAAAATTACATACATACATAAGTGCATAATAAAAAAGTAAAATATAAACACGAAATATTGTTTTGCATTCTTTTTAAAAAATCATCTAACATTTTAAAAAGCGATTTGCAGGTATATAATTGGAATGAATCGATTTCGTACATGGATTTCCTATTGTTATCAGGTAGTCATTGCTTCAGGGCAAAAATTCGATTCCCAGTTGAAGTCGATTTTCAAGCCAAAATCTGCTCCGTGTGAATACAGTATAAAGAATTTGCATACACTACTGCATGGGCTGCAAAACAAATGTGACATTAATTTTATTTCAAGTCACAATATTAAATATGTATTTCCATGTACAAGGTGCGGCAGGTAGTTGACATATTGACTTTGCGACTAAAATTATTACACTTCTTGGAAAACTTATTGTATTATAATAAAAGAAAACTGAATAAAAGAAACGGCTATAACAGCTTCAATTCTCTACCGGAAACGTTTGCATGCCCGAATCAAATGATCCTCATTCACATCCGTCATTATTCTGGTAATACTTAGCTGCTATTAGAGAATTAAGGGTTTTATGGGGTTGTTTCTTGGTCTCGCGATCAACAATGCCACATACATAAGTAGTAGTCCAAAAGATTAAGATCCGGGGAGCTAGTTTTGCGTCGTCGTGGCTTTGTGTGAAAGGAGCAGAGTCTTGTTTTAGTACGTATGGCCTCTCACCATACACGAACATCTGAAAGATCCGAACATAGTCACCTATCATTTGGTAGGTTTATTTTTTGGTGTGGTAAAAAAATGTTGGTCGCTGTGGCGTAGTGATAATGCGGGGTTCGAATCTCGGCACAGGCAAAATCAAAAAGTGGAAAAAATAATTTTTCTAATCGGCACCACCTCTTGACAAGCAATGGCAAACCTACAAGAGTAAAAAATGCCTATGAAAAGCTTTTCACTTCGCCGTTCGGATTCGACATTAAACTGTAGGTCCATTCCATTCATCTACAAATATAACACGCACAACATGAGTGGCTGCGAAAAGCTCGGCCTAGGCCCTCCATGGGCTGTTGTGCCATTAAAAGTAAAGTAAAGTAAAAACAATTTGTTCTCTAGATTAAAACCAGAACATATCCGGGATTTCGGGATGTTTTAACTTGTTTCAAAGTCGTTGTGCCCGGATGAATCGTTGTTCTCGAGTTTGATTAAAATGATTAGAGCGTGTCGATCAGAAAAGTCTTTAGAGTTCCTTAAAATTAATCCAAGCATAGAGCTAGTTTTATCTATTGGATGTAAATACTTACTATATAACTTGAATATTGTTTACTAAAATAAGACTCTATTTCAATAACGAATCGAATGAATACATTATTCAAAGTAGTGACTCTCGGAAGCTATATCATTTTGCCATCTTTCATTTCTCTCTTCAAACGAACCAATTGTTTTCGATATAGTTTTCTTAATAGTTTTACTAGCTCATAACACCACGACCAAATACAGAGCAGTCATTACCTTGGTGCACATACGACTTTCTTACGCTTCGGGTATTCGTATTGCGGCTTTAAGTCAAATGACACCCAATTTCTTTCCTTTTGAATGAATCACATTGATTTTAGGCACTTGGAAATTGCTTCCTGAGAAGCTCCAATGTTATTGCAAGTTCCTCTTGCGTTTAGCACGAGTCTTTGTCGAGTAACATCTCTATTTCTTCATCTTCGAACTTGTTCACTTGGCCAGGGCGTTCCATGTTTTCCGTGCAAGCTAGAATTCGCATGTTTTAATCGATAGAGTATATTCATCGTAAACTTCCACCTGTGTGGTCGCTGTGGCGTAGTGGTAGTGCGTTGGACTGCTACGCAGAGTGTCCGGGGATCGAATCTCGGCACAGGCACAATCAAAAAGTAGAAAAAATTATTTTTCTACACGGCATCACCTCTTGGCAGGCAATGGCAAACCTACAAGAGTGCAAATTGGCTATGAAAAGCTTTTCACTTCGCCGTTCGGTTTCGGCATTAAACTGTAGGTCCATTCTATTCATGTACAAATATAACACGCACAACATGAATGGATGCGAAAAGCTCGGTCTAGGCCCTCCATGGGCTGTTGTGCCATTAAAAGTAAGTAAGTAAAAGTAAACTTCCACCAGTAATCGATTAACTTTCAGCAGCACTTTTTTTCGTATTAAAGAAGAAACATGTTTGTAGAGCAAATTGATATACAATCAAAACAATCACAACATGACTTAACTAAACCATGAAATTAGTTACAGTAGTGTCAAATATGATTTAGTACGAGTTCCACCATCAATTGTAAATTCCACATTTTCAAGTTATACATCCAATATATGTTACATATGTAATCGATATGTTTGGAAAACACATTTAAGGATCAAAAAGAACACTGAGATAATTTTTTCCCTTAATCCCGATAATTGTTATATCCCCCAATACATATTGAAAGCTGACTGGTATTAAGTCCGTAGATAGAAAAATTTTAGCACTTACATACATAGAAAGATTAAGGGGCAACAGATTGTTACCGCACAAGTTCAACCGCCTAGACAGAAAGGTAACTTTTGTAGAGTTACATGGCAACGCAATGAGTTTATTATTTTTTCAATTGGTTCATTCAAATCTAAAATTCATTGTTAGTGAGTTCGCAATAAGCGATTAGTACTGTTCATGTTTATACTCGTATGTATGTAAATGTAAAATGTATTGTAAAGTGAGTATGTAGACAAACAAATGTGACAATCGTGAATTGAAAATACATACGCAAGTTCTCGGTATAAAGATGCTATGCTATACAAATATTATTTGTAAAGCTTTTAAGTGAGTAATAGGATTTTTATACATACCATACAAAAACAAAAAGGAGAAAAAGTGCGTGCGCAATCATATGGAAATGGTATAAAGAGCAAGAAAGGGCCAATGCAGAAAGTAGGAGAAATGAAATAAGAGAGAATCTACTTGGAGAAAGTATCTCAGTGGCAGCGAGACTGTGGGAGAGTAGAAGCGACACAACTACAGCACGACACAATAAACGAAGTGAACAGCAACAACAAAACGGATGGAACGTGAAATCCTTGAGA
The DNA here is from genome assembly GCA_958295655.1 of Palloptera scutellata. Taxonomy (NCBI): domain Eukaryota; kingdom Metazoa; phylum Arthropoda; class Insecta; order Diptera; family Pallopteridae; genus Palloptera; species Palloptera scutellata. Next base: position 111,116,140 of record OY282449.1, on the reverse strand, counting down.
GCGCAAACACGCACAAGGCAAAACAAGAAGAACAGCATCAAGAATTGAAGGATGTAGTGAGTGTGCAAAGTGAGACAATACCGTAACACTAGATGCCAATGTCAGCCTATTTAGTATGTAGTATCTAGGTATAGTACAAGTTGAGTATATATATATGTGTGTGTGTGTGTGTGTTGTTTTGAAATGTTGTTATTGCTTCGCTGTTATTGTTGTCGTTGTCGTTGTCGCTGTTGTTGCTTTTGTTGCATTGGAGTCGTGTGTGTTGTCGCTGTCGTCGTTAACATTTTGTTTCTTGGTTTTCATTATTACCATATCTTATGTAGTTATGTATCGCATGGTATTTTGTCGCTTCTGCTCTTTTGTTATTTTGTTTTTGTGTTTTTGCTCTGCTCTTCTTCATTTCCCATTATTACCAACATCATTCATAACAGCCGCCAACAACAGCACCAGTAGCAGTGTTGTCATCATTCGGTAGTGGCAGCATCAGTATCAGCCAACAACAGCGATAACAATAACATTATTGCCTACTCTCTCTCTGTCAACATATTGTACATACATACTAACGAGCATAACCAGCTATTTACTTGTGTGTGTATGTGCACGTGTGTGTGTGCGTATGTTTCTTGTTGATTGCTTCGTGTAGTATCGCTCATTTGCGCTCAATGGGTGCTGTTGTTGACGAAGACGACACAACGACAACTGTTGACTCCTTTGATAATATACCGTTAACCGTGTGTTGTCCTCGTTGTTGTACTCTGTCGGCGGTTGGTCAATAGAATTCTCAATTCTAAATTCATTCGCGCAAGCGACGTCAATCGTCACAAATCGTTAGTTTGTTTTGCATCGGAAGAAAAAAAAATCCATTTGATTCATACGGCAACTCGTATTTATCCCACTAGATTTATATATGTGTATGATTGGCAGTGGATATTTAAATATTTAAAAAATAACGGCTATTTTGGAAACGCTTAAATTTAAATTACCATTCGAAGTGAGTGAGTTCCAATGTGAAAGGAAACAGGAAGCAAAAAATAAACAGGAACGGATTTTCTGACATTGCGGCATCAAAGAAATTAAAAAAAAAGTAAAGAAAATATATTGTGCAATTAAAAATACTTGAGAAAATTAGAAATAGTTTAGAGATTGTGTTACAGTCCTTATAGTGAGTATTTCAAGGATATTGCAGTGAAAAATTATTAATGTACAATAGATATCTGATCCGAAACGCTACTGTTTAAATTTAAAACTGGAAATATAATGTACATGTTAATGTAAGGGATAATCAGACAATGTATAATCAATTTAAACAGAAAATATACATATATTAAATATTCATTTTTTATAAATTTTTTTCGAAGAAATTATAGTAAAACGTTGCTAAATTTCAAAAAATATCATGCATAGCCAAATATGCATAGCCAACACTTTTTTTTCATATCTAGTCATGATAAGTGTCTGGATTGCTAAGTGTAATTAATATTCGCTTTGATAAAAGAGAAATCTCAAACTTCCTAATTTGAAATGAATCTTCATAAAACGCGGGCAGGGCAATATGCTCAAAGGGAACATATCCCGAATATGCTTTCAACTGTTCTTGTTTCCATGGCGATCACAATATCAGCTTTATCTTGTCAATATCCAACAAAGAAGAGAGAGGCAGGCCTGGTGACAGCGAGATGGAGGCCACGAGCGATTCACCGGGCCCAGATTTTTTTTAAGGAACAGTGCAGCAGGGCATCCGAAAGTTAAATTTGGAAATTTATGAAAAATATCTTGTATTGAATTTTGCCTATTTTTCCATTTCGCTTATTTACTGCAAGACTGTCATAAATCAAAACACATAAATTCTGGGGAAAAAGCATTTAAATTATTCAATTTACTTGGCACTCCATACAATTGATCGTATCTGCCATGACTGTTTAACTAGCATTTTAGCTAGACGAGACATATAGAAAAATTGAACAGAGAATGCTTTAGGAAAATTTAATAAATGTATCCTTGACGAAGACGAGACATATGTAATGTATCCTTAGCAAGACGAGACATATAGAAATATTGAACAGAGAATGCTTTTGGAAAAGTTTATAAATGTATCCTTGACGAATTTTCTAAATCATACAGATGCTCAAAGTTGGTTAAAATTTATAAAGGTTGAAGACTAACCCTTATGTGTACATTTAAAAAATAAGAGGCCCGTAAGTTAAACATCTCATTTTCCTCAGGGCCCTTATTCTCCCCCCACAGCCCTGTTCAGAGTGAAACCTCTAATAAAATTTGCTTATTCACAAGAGTTCAATAGATGGACACTCTCTGGGCAGAAAATTAAAATCACAATGTACAATTAAGTCTCCTTCTAGAAGTGTTGATATTCTTACATATGAACATATTTATTTGATGGAGATGGATGGGAGTGGTTATTATACAGGGACTTCTAGTAAGGACGTGCTAAGTTTTCTATTAAAAAATATATATAGAATATTTTTGAGCGTAGCTTACAAAAGTTCTTTAATTAAAAAGATATTGACTAGACTTTTCAGAATTTATATCATATTTTAATTAAGCTTCTTAAATTGTTGAGCTATATCTAGCCCACCTTTAGAATTTGAGACAAATAGTAAGTAAAATAGCAAGTAAATTTAATTTTATCAAAATCAAGCCATAAGTAAGTATTTTCCGAATGGTGAAAATCTAGGCAACGTTTTTCTTTTGGATGTTGGTCATTGCCAGCCGAAGGGTGGTGCTGCCTTAACAAATTTTAAATTTCTTAACTGTACCGAGTATTTAGGCATTGTGGCATTTAGGCAATTGACGCGGTCAGTATGACGAAGAGTTCCTTAAAATCTGTACTAATCCAGCCAAATTAAAAGAAAAAGGGTTTGGTTGCATAAGTATTTTATAAGATTTAAAAATTTCGGACATACATATGTACATAGATAGTAGTGCACTTTTCACTAATACTAAAACAAAACAAAAAAAATTGATTGAAGTTTGCAGTAGTTGTAATTGTCCTCTATTTGTACGCCTTCATAAGAATATATACGTTTTGATAGATGCAGTCGTGTTGCTGCCGACATAAAATTATGGAAACGGAACGAATTGCCTACAAAACGACGACAATTGTCGCGGTCGGACATTGAAATACTTTTTTTTTTTCAAGTTTGAAGCGTTGCAATAATCACAAAAATTAAAAAAATTACAAAAACAGAATTCGGGCGCGTCTGATTTTTATTTACTCTATTCATCTTCTAAAATAAACCTTGTTGAATTCAACGGTTGCTTACATTTTTATGGTTTTTGCGTCAAATATTTTTTTTTATCAACCTGACTTGATGGAACCTGACCTACGAGCGAAGGACAGTTCCTCAAGCACTCAGGCTATGTAGCTCATTGTACTTAAGGCCTAGGAAAAGAAGAAGGGGTGACAGCAAGTAAGGGTTTAGAGAAAAATAGGGGAATAAGGGGTAATAGGGGGACTACGTTCTCTTCAAATTTTCCGGATTCTCTCACAAATCTCAGAAGATCGCAGAAGGGGAAGAAGTGAACTTCGTCCATTCCTGTGACATCGATACCCAAAATGCGCCATCTCGTTCTGGCAAAGGCGGGACATCCTGACTTCCTAAAAACAAATTTTTATGGGCAGTAGGCGTGGTTATCGCCCAAAGATGCTAATTTTCGCATCTGTTATTTTTGCAGTTATTTCAACTGGGCATACAAAATTCGGTTCCATTTGCTTCACTATTTCATTTGATATTGTCCTTTGAATATTTTACTTGTATGGGAAGTAGGTGTGGCTTTTATCAAATGTTAACAATTTACACATCAATTGCTTAGGGGACTATTGCAATTACGTGCATGGAGTTTTCTTCAATTCGCTTAGCATTTCTGTACGAGTTTGGTTAATATTACTTAAGTTTTACTCGAGTTATCGAGTACACGGACCGATGGACGGATACGGCTCATATCGACTCCGCTATGCTGACCATTTATCTATACATACATCTATATATACGTATATGTATGCGCACACAAATTACAAATTAATTTGTAAAGAATGATTAAGTGTGGGCAACGATTCCATATACCCTGCTTTACAGTTAAACGACGATTCCTAACGGCCGGTTGACAATTTGTTATTCCTTGGTGGTATTGCCATTACCTACCAAGAAGTATACTTGAACACTTTCTTATAATGCTCATCCACTTAAATATGAAATATCGGCAGAAATATATAAAGCTTGTCAGAATTTAACTATTAGGCCAAGACGGGAATCGAATCCCCAATCTTCTGGGTAATACTTAGTGTAGTGCTCTACCACTAGATTATCAACGTCGTCTTTTAAATTAATTAGGCTATTAAAAAGGTTATTTATTTTGTCGTATTGTTATAAAATCGTAAAATATTGTATGAGAAATGAGAGAATTTACGACAATTGAGAGGATACAACAATGAATAAGACACATTGTGAACATCCCAAATGATATTTTGAAAAAATTGGTGGAAAGTGTGAAAAGTAGAACTGAAGTTGATTTTGTCGTTGATGGGTACATTGCGTTTCAGTTCCAGAAAATCAGACGACATTTGCTGGAGTCCTCATCTTGTCGCCGTCGTATTACAGTGTTGCTGTTGCATTTATTTTGCCTAGGGTATCACTGCCGCGTTCAATGTGTTGGTGGTGTAAAGTAAAAGGTGGTAAATTATGGGCATGCGGGTACGCAATGAGCTTATGCTCTTTCGATTTCAGAATACGTTTCGCTTTGTAGCAAAGTAAAATAGTGTATGAGAAACCATTCTTTTTTTTCCATAAAATATCGTTATAAAAATAAGTCTCAAGTAGTGGATAGTCCGGATAGCCCATGTAAATCGAAAATTGTTCAATATTAAAAGAAACCTAAATGTGAGGGACAAAATGCTATCGCAAAATATCACAGAAAGAAAACCAAAATCGCTGATCGCTAACTATTTTTCAATACGGTTAAAGCTAAAGATATTTTTTTTATTAAATTAACAATTTTTAGTCAGAAATCAGTCTCTTAAAAATCGGCAATGTCTATTGAAATCAAAAGTATATAAATCGAAAGTATGTTTCGATCGTACAGAAAAGGTAAAGTTAAAAGGTAAAAGTACGGAAACTTTTGACTATCAATGAAACTTGTATTTAATGTAAACTCGTATTTGAAAAATTGTTACAAAATATAAAATTTCTAGGTGCCGAAAAGACTTTCCGGGAATTTTTGTAGAAATTCAGTTCATCTCGAAGAATTTGAAAATATTCAAAATGGATATCAAAATGCATTTTTTGTTATTGCATATGTATAGTATGTAAAACTAAATACCAAGTCCATAGCTGAATTGCTCCTTGCATCAGTTACTTTGGTGCTGGCACACTTATTAGGAAACGAATACCATCGATATAATCTAGGTGTCTTAGGCGTTCAAGGCCTGTTCCTTTGGTTTCACGGTATAATCCATCAACAATTAGCGCTACGAATGACAAGATGCAACCTGCTTAAAACTTCTTCAACCTTTCAATTCCAACAATTCCAAAATATGTGCTTCAAATTGCTGAACCCACCAAAATCGGCAGTCGACTATATCGTTAGGATATTTTCAAACTTTCAACTCTACTCGGTTTAAGTCCTCTTCTCGAAGTGTACACTTTCATAATTGCTACTTTCAAAGTCAGCAGACCCCTTAAGAGCAACCGAAATGGGGAGAAAGTGAAAATTTAACCTTATTTCCAATGAAACGAAACAACTTCACGTGAAAAATGTGCTACACAAAAAACTAAAAAAAAAGAACAAAGAATATATAAGTATGTATGTAGAATAAATACATTTCATTAAGTGTTATCCTTGCAGTATTCACATTCACTTTCATATCATCACCAAACATCAAACAACAGCAACAAGAGCAACATCGTCATCACCGTCAATTTCGTCGAACTGAACTCGCAAGTGTATAAAATGTGTACAAATAATATAACTACGAAGTGCATATATACAGGGTGTTTTTTTAGAAGTGTGGTTTTCAGGACGAAATAAAACGCATATAATTTAATGTTATGGCCAAAAATTTAGCCTTATTATAAAGATAAGGATTTGGCATTATGATTTAAAAACGATTTCGGGTAACTGGCCGCCGCGGCTGGTTCGAATAAATTCCAGTCGAGAGGCCGGAATTTTCGACCACTTTTTGCAGCGATCGGGGCCGTATGTCAGTAATAACACGCCGAATATTCTCTTGCAAGGCGTGAATCGTCTCGGGCTTATCTGCGTAGACAAGCGACTTCACATAACCCCACAAAAAATAGTGCAGTGGTGTTAAACCGCACGATTTTGGAGGCCACGCCGCAGGCCCACGACGCGAGATAATGCGCTCACCAAAAGTTTCCTTCAATAAATTGATTGTTTCGTTGGATGTATGGCATGTAGCGTCGTCTTGTTGGAACCAAAGGTCGTCCACATCATTAATCATGGCTCTATAGCGTTCCCCATTAACTATAACATTATGACCGGCTTCATCTTTGAAGAAATATGGACAAATGATTCCCTCTGCCCATAGAGCACACCAAACTGTGACTTTTTGAGGATGTAACGGCGTCCCAACGATGGCTTGTGGATTATGATCACTCCAAATGAGACAATTTTGCTTATTAACGTACCCATTTAACCAAAAGTGAGCTTCATCGCTGAACAAAATTTTATTGTGAAAGTCGCGCGAACCGAACTATTATTTTGGTAATAAATTTGCACGATTTGCAAACGTTGTTCTGGAGTAAGTCTATTCATTATGAAATGGCAAACCAACTTGAGCATAAATCAAGTGACAGCTGTCAAAAAGAATAGCTCCGAAAAAAGTATTGCCAGATTGAAAACCACACTTCTAAAAAAACACCCCTTTTTTTTTTTTATTTCGCAATACACTCAAAATAATGGCATGGGGTTGAGGTGGGGTAGAGGGGGACGTAGTATGAAAGGATTCGTGGAACAAAAGTGCAAAATACATAAATTAGAAAATGAAATTAATACGTAGAGACCCAATACACACACAAACACACACACAAACACACACACACACACACACACACACACACACACACACACACACATACACACACACATACACACACACACATACATGAAGGTACATACACTGTGGAAAAATACTTGTTTGAGAATTGAAAGAAAAAATGTATTTAAGTACAGATGAGAATGAGTGATTCAATTAAACAGTGGTGGCAAATATATAATGAATTGGAATAATGAAACAAAATGCAGCTCCTATTGAAATGAAGTAGGCAAAATGCATATTGCCAGTTTACAGGAATTCGTACTAAGTAAAAACAAAACGTGCATAATTTCATAATGAGACAGATTGAGCAAAGTAGAGAGGGAGAGGGTGAGAGAGTGACGGAGGGAAGAAGGAAGAGATAGAGATTGTATATATTCGAAATTACGTTTATCTTTAATCTTTTTTTTTTTTATTGTTATATTCAACACACAGGGTGTGCCCCTATGAATGCAGAGCATTGTGTTGAATGGAAAGAAGATTGATAGGTGGGAGGAAGAAGGAGGGTGAAAGAGAGAGGGAATGAAATCACACAGGTCACCGATAAAGATACGAGTATAGACAGCCATTGTGGCAAGTGTTATGCCTTTACCACAATGAACTTCAGTTTATCAGTGTCGCCTATGACCGCATGTAGCACCAAAGGCCAAGCTTTTCGCATCCACTCATGTTGTGCGTGTTAGATTTGTACATGAATGGAAGGGACCTACAGTTTTATGACAAATCCGAACGGCGAAGTGAAAATCTTTTCATAGACAATTTTTACTCTTGTAGGTATGCCATTGCCTGCCAAGAGGTGGTGCCGTGTATAAATTTTGAAGTTTTTGTTTTTTTTTTAATTTTATTTTATTTTTATTTTGCCTGTGCCGAGATTCGAACCCAGAACACTCTGCGTAACAGTCCAACGCACTACCGCTAAGCTACAGCGACCACACAAGACGTTGAAGGCGTAAGAAACGCCAAACTCCTGAAATCAACGATCCATAAAGCCTTTAATATTTTTTAGAAATGTAATTTTTAATTTCCTTGATATCATTTCGAATAGTCGTTACAACTTGCTGCGTTGAGAGCATTTTAAGAGACATTTCGTAGCACATAACATCGCATAACACGCATGGATGTTTAAAAGTTCGGCCTAGCCGTTCAAGAGAAAAACTATAGCCAGATTAAGGGGAAACAACATGAAAAAGTCTTATCATAGAAAATTATTGATTTGATTGAGGGCTTTCCACCACGACAGCGACAACCAGCTTTTTGAGAGTATTGACTTTTATTTCTTCAAAAACTCCATCAAGTCAAAAAATATGATCTCAATCGATCATACTAGTTGAGATTTTTATTCGAATTAGAAGAAGTTAAGTACTAAGAAATAAACGCAGATAAGAGATAACGCAGATTCAGAAGTGCGTGAAAAGGAGGAAGCGGATTATGTTCTAAGATTTCGAGCAGATTTCTTACTCTAGCTATTTCCAGATTAAATGCAGAAAGCGTCATGTTTGAGGTTGCTTCAAAGTCGAACATAGAGCTATCCAGTAGCTCACAAAATCCAGAGACATATAAGTACATGCGTGTGCTTACGATTAATTATTTACAATGATTAATTATTTACTTGCTAAATGTAATTAGTTTGCCAGAAATTCATAGTCTCAAGCTAATATTTTCTTTTTTACTGCTAATAATGATTACATACACATGCAAAGCGTACCAATGTAATGTAGGTGTACTTGTATTTGAGTTTATGGCATTTCAGTGGTAGCATCCCAAACTACGCACACAAACATAGAATTACCTCAACAACTTACTATCCAACTACAACTATCCAACATGTTTGCCAAGCAGAACAAATTTAACAGAGAGATAGTGAGACAAAAAATAATACAATTTTTATGGTACAACAAAACTACGAGCAAATGAAAAATAACAAAGTCAAACGCATGCTCAGTGTTGTCATATGCAATTGAAAGGTTGAGCGTGACAAATTAATCGACTTAAAAATGGAATTTAAAATTCCATTTGCAAGTGAGCAAGTGAGTGGTGACAGCGGCAGTGGTGGTGGCAGTGGCAGTGGCAGTGGCAGCTAGCAACGACAAATGTCAACCCAACGAACAAACGAGCACTTACATATAGTACATACGAGTATATTTGTATGCCTATAACCAGCATACAATGGCGTGTGCATACATCGCAGCAAATGTCGCGTAATTGACAACATCGAATTCAATTTTAGCTGGCTGCACACCATGTCGTATGAGTGATGCATATGTATGAGTAGAAAACAACTACAAAAAACATATGTAGTTACTCAGCCCATTGTAGTGCATTGCAACTATACATACACACAATGGATTGTATAACTACGCATGCATCACATACTCACATAGAAAAAAAGTGCTGCTGCTTGTCGCAATGAAAAAATGTGGAGCAAAACGTAAGGTTGTTAATTTATTCAAAACGGAAATTAATATTGCGGAAATTAAAATGCACGAAACGAATATATGAGAACGCATTGCATTTGCGACAGGAAATTATTATCCAATTCGTTGATGATGATGCCTGCCGTTGATGATTTTCAGCGTAAACTGAACAAGAGGGCAGCATCCATTAAGAATAATTTGTGTTATGTATGTATGTATGTGTGCACGTAGCCTGAGCGTGTATACTCGTAATGAGTTCCGAGTTAAAGAAATTATTGCTAAAGGCAGGCAATAAGGCGCAACATTGCTACCTATTTTCAACACGTTGAACATAAATTAATTGTATAGAAGGGTAATGAAAGCAGTGAGAAGATTGCTCATTTTATGATGAAATACAATACAAAATTAAAATATTTGCAAAAATTTTTGCTCTTCGCTAGTTACTAAAGCGAGAATCTTCGTATAATAAGAAATTAAAAAAGAAATTTAATAAAACTGAACCAAAAAGGAAATTATTGTCGGAGATTCTCATTCATAACTTTGATATGTAAATTTATTTACCAGTAATATTCATTCTTTCATATCGCTCAAAGACCTTAGCTTCGTTTCCACACTGCACCGTTATTTCTCAGCTCCGTAAACAAAGTAAAATTGTGTGTTAGTAATTTCTGTGGTCTAACAACTTTAGCATTTTACTGTTTTTATGATTCTTCTACATTTTGTTCTTACTTAGATATTATTATTTATTTTGTTTTGTTCCTTTCATATAAAAATTGTTTGCCAACTTTTCCTTTGCTTATTTTTGTAGCATTTTTTTACTTTTTTTTAGTTTTTGTTTCAAGGTCGCCAGCGTATTTGTTATTAATTTGTATGCATTAAATAAGTATTTCAAGATTAAAGGCGCCACAAAATACTCGTGAAATATCAGTAGATTTTCAAGCTGACATAAAAATTTCATAACAAAAAACTGCTGAAATTTTTTTTAACCAGTAGCAAAAAAAAAAGAAAGAAAATTGAGTAGAAAATTAAAATTTTTGTCCAAAGAGCTTTAGTGCTCATATAAAATTAATAACACTCTTCCTTAGTTTGCCAAAACTCAACACGTACTTTTAAAAGTTTTCAGGAGAGACAAAAAAACATTTTGAAGTTTTAATAATTTCAGTATTGTTTTCAAAATATAGTAAAATTAAAATAAAAAAAAAAAATAAAAAAAAAATACGTAAGTTTGTTGGTGTATGGCTCCAAAGCTTCACGCAAAGATGTTAATGGATACGCTTAATCATATTGCAGCAAATTGTAAAATTGTATGTTAAGGGCTTTGCAAATCAAGGCATATAAATAATAGTTAGAAATAAAAACAATGTTACATATGTATGTCTCGTTGAGTATAATCATTAACGACTCCTTCTTGTGCTGAAACACTGAATAGTAGAATGTTTGATTGTGTTTACTGGTGAAAGTATGCACCTTCACTAGTACTATACAAATATCAGGAAAGTATATAGATTAGCTTAATTTCTACCCCTCAATTATTTTGAGTTATAAAACATACTCGTACAGGTCATAGGAAAAGTGCTAAATAAGCAATAGAGTAGATCTTACTTTACTTACTTACTTTTAGTGGCACAACAGCCCATGGAGGGCCTAGGCCGAGCTTTTTCGCATCCACTCATGTTGTGCGTTTTGTATTTGTACATGAATGGAAGGGACCTACAGTTTAATGCCGAATCCGAACGGCGAAGTGAAAAGCTTTACATGGAAATTTTTACTCTTGTAGGTTTGCCATTGCCTGCCAAGAGGTGGTGCCGTGTAGAAATATTATTTTTTTCTACTTTTTGGTTTTGCCTGTGCCGAGATTTGAACCCCGGACATTCTGCGTAGCAGCCCAACACACTACCACTACGCCACAGCGACCACCAGAGTAGATCTTTCCAATGCAATATTTTCAGCAGAATTCAAAACGAACCACAGAGTTCTGTAAAGTTGAGCATTGATCAGGCTCAATTAGCTATATGGTATAGTACACATATATATGTATCTTCTTTCAATATAACTGTGGTGAAAATGGAAAACCGGTTAAGTCGACTTATGATGTAAAATACTTTTTTGTGTATTTTTGTATATACAATGTCGGACAATCAAGTAATAAGAACCAAAACTTAAAAAAAATATTTCTCTAGGCTTATGATAAATTTAGAAGGTATTTACTTTTATTCATTTATTCCATAAGTTTAATTTTTTCTCAAAACAAAAACAAAATCAATTCAGTGTAAAAAAAGAAATTTAAAAGGTATACATAAAATCACATTTCAAAAGGACAAACAAATGAAAAAAAACACTTCAATTAAAAAACAAAAATTTATAAAATATTAACTCAAATTGTTCACTAATGCTACTATTTTGTGGAATAACCTTTGTTAATTAAAACCGCCTTACACCTTCTAGGCATTGATTCCACCAGAGACGCGCAAGTAGCCTGGGGTACGGAATACCACGCTCGTTGAATGCTTTGCCACAATTCGTCTTTGTTTTTAGCTCTGGTACTGTCAATCTTCTCTTTGACAATATTTCACAAGCTCTCGATTGGATTAAGGTCAGGAGATTGTCAAGGCCAGGTCATAACGGGAATTCCATTATCGGAAAACCAATATCGCGCAAGAATTGAGGTGTGCTTTGGGTCGTTATCCTGTTGCATTTGCCATTTCAGGGACATTTCCCATTCAACATAAGGAAGCATCACCTCCTGAAGGATGTTTACATAAAGAAATCTGTCCATCGTTTCTTTTATCCAATACAGAAGGCCCACAACATACCAAGAGAAGCATCCCTATACTCTGATGCTTCCACCTCCGTGCTTAAACGGCGTCCTAGTATATTTTAGGCTCAATTCTGCATTTTTCGGGCGTCTAACCCAACGTTTCCCATTACTTCCAATAAGAGTCACCTTGCTTTCGTCTGTCCATAATACGTTAGGCCATTTTTTTGCATTAATTGAACCATCCCACTCAATGTGTGCTTTAGCGAACTATGCGACACTTTCGATGTCTTTGTGTCAACATTGGTAGGTACTTTTCGTGCTGTTCTCCCATAAATTGTTTTTCAACCAAACGTCTCCTTACTGATCGAGCACAAATTTGCCCCTGTCTTCTCTCTAATTGCAACAGCTATCTTTAATGGATCGCGTACCGCCAAAATTTGTATGCGATTGTCACCTGCACTTGTAATTTTGGGGGGCTGCCTCTCTTGCAATGAAATTTTTGAGGTAATAAAGATTGGTAGACAAATTTCGAGGATCTGCTAATAGTTTTAGCTATTTGGCGTATGCTTGGTCCGTCATTTCGCAGTTTTTTCACCAAATCACGCTCCTCCTTGCTGCAGTGCTTTGCTCGACCAATCTTTCTGTGACATTACGGAATAGTTTACATTTAATTTGTTGAATTACCCTCAATGCTACCATTTAAATGTTTACCAGTACAAATTATAAACAAATTTAAGTTTTCTTTTTAAAATATAAATTTTTTCGTCTGCTGTTCTTATTTTGATTGTCCGCCTTCGAATGCTTCGCTTCAACTTTCTTGTTTGGGAATCTTCAAAATATATTTAAATGTAGTGTTGCCACCTAGAAATTTATAAAGTATATACCATACCATTTTTTTCTCTATAAAAATTGTTTGCCATAACCAGTGTGATAAAATAAAAATCAATGGAAGTTTTATAGTGCAAGGTGTTCTTATTTGATTGTCCGACACTGTAAATAAATTTTTAAATAATTCAGTGATACAAAAAACAATAACAGCCTAAGTTAATATCGAAAATTATTTTCTCCATATTGTTGATTATAAAAAGCTGTGGCGTATTAGTAGTGCCTTGGACTGTTACGCAGAGTGTCCGGGGTTCGAATCTTGAAAATCTAAATGTAATGCTTATATAAGTATACAAAAACATATTTTTCCATTGTACAAATCTAAATCGGACTACCCACCCTAACGCTAGTTTAAGAAAATAATTCTGACCGTTATGTGTTGAGTAGTAATAAGAGAATAAATATAGTATAGGGAGGAATATCTGTCTTAATAATACCATTAGTCAAAATATTTGAAAAATTCTTGTTTCGGTAATTCTCGATTACCTTCTCGAATTTTAGTAACTTATATTGATTATTGAAACACAAAGATTTACCACCAAGATCAGTGACGAGGGAACATGGTTGGTTCCGAAACGATCGTCTGATCCAGCCTGTTCTATATGCATTGTTATTATTCTCTCTATGGCAAACCTAACGTTCATTAAGCCTGTTTAACATATTAAAATTAATAAGCTGTTATTGCTTTTTTACGTACACAATTTTTGGAATTATAAAGGGTGTGTTTTTAGAAGTGTTAGAAGTTTTCAATCTGGCAATACTTCTTTCGGAGTTGGTCGTTTTGACAGCTGTCTCTTGATTTATGCTCAGTTTGGTTTGCCATTTCATAATGAATTGATTTACTCCTTGACAACGGTTGCAAATCGTGCAAATTTATTACCAAAGTAATGGTTCGGTTCGCGAGACACCGATGAAACTCACTTTTGGATGAATGGGCACGTTAATAAGTACAATTGTCGCATTTGGAGTGATCATAATCCACAAGCCATTGGAGAGCCGCCGTTACGTCCTCAAAAAGTCACTGTTTGGTGTGCTCTATAGGCAGAGGGAATCATTGGTCCATATTTCTTCAAAGATGAAGCCGGTCGTAATGTTACAGTTAATGGGGAACGCTATAGAACCATGATTAATGACTTTTTCGTGCCTGAATTTTAGGATGTTGATGTGGACGACCTTTGGTTCCAACAAGATGGCGCTACTTACTATAAAGCCAACGAAACAATCAATTTATTGAAGGAAACTTTTGGTGAGCGCATTATCTCGCGTCGTGGGTTGTGGCGTGCCCTCCAAGACCGTACGATTTAACACCGCTGGACTATTTTTTGGGGGGTTATGTGAAGTCGCTTGACTATGCAGATAAGCCCGAGTCGATTGACGCCTTACTTTACTTTACTTTTACTTTTAATGGCACAACAGCCCATGGAGGACCTAGGCCGAGCTTTTCGCATCCACTCATGTTGTGCGTGTTATATTTGTACATGAATTGGAGGGACCTACAGTTTAATGCCGAATCCGAACGGCGAAGTGAAAAGCTTTTCATAGCAATTTTTACTCTTTGCCTGCCAAGAGGTGGTGCCGTGTAGAAAAATAATTTTTTCTACTTTTTGATTTTGCCTGTGCCGAGATTCGAACCCCGGACACTCTGCGCAGCAGTCCAAGGCATTACCACTACGCCACAGCAATTGACGCCTTGCAAGAGAATATTCGGTGCGGTATTACTGACATACGGCCCCAATTGCTGCAAAAAGTATTCGAAAATTGGGCCTCTCGGCTGGAATTTATTCAAACCAGCCGCAGTGGCCAATTGTTGTGGCCGCCGCAACTAGTTCGAATAAATTCCAGCCGAGGGGCCCAATTTTCGAACACTTTTTGTAGCAATTGGGGCCGTAACACACCTTGAGGAACACACCTCTTGCAATGGGTAGAAAGACTGACGAACCATTATTGGCGAAGACAGCTTGTGACCTATCGGAAAGATATGACGCAATGAGATTCATCGCAGATGGCGAGAAGTTAAATAATTTAATTAGTTTTGTCTCCAAAATACTATGGTCGACTGTATCGAAAGCCTTGGAGTGGTCGAAAAGAACTAAGAACCCAACTTCATTGTAATCTATGCTAGAACGTAAGTCTTCAGTTACATCAATTAGATGAGTTCTACAACTATGTTTGGCCCTAAAGCCTGATTTCCTTTCAGTTATATAACTATTTGTACGCAAATGTGTGTTAATTTGTGTGTTAAACGGTTCTAACGCTTTGGATATAAATGGGAGTATAGCTACTGGGCGGTACTCATTATGAGATCTTGGTACTGGGATGATTTTAGCTTTCTTAATTAATTTTAGCACGCTAAAAAAATACCAAACCTTAGCCACATTCAGAGTTGCAAATTTAGAAACATTTTCATCTACATTATCGACATTTCCAGCAATTTACCCAATTGCTAAAATATGGTGTCCTCCTTACGGGAAACTATGTACATAATAAAAAAGATACAAACAATGAAGTTGAAGATGCAGTGTGGAGCACAGTTGAGAGAGAAGATGATTTGCTAAAGGGTTAAGCACTCATACACACACATACATGCATGAACATTCAAAAACAGCACGAAAAAAAGACTGAAAAACACATAATTGCGATGCTTAAAAGTGACAAATTGATGATAATTTGCAACCTGCTTAACATTAACTTAACCATTTTTCATGCGACAAAACTGAAGTTGAATGAATCAAGACGAATTAATTTAATACTAACTGAAGTGGATGTGACAAAAGGGATGCTTCGTTATGTTTAAATATGTACATACTTACTTGTATTTCATGTTCTTTGATACCAACCTAAACATTTGTTGGATGCCCTCAGCTCATAATTGGAGATGAGTTGAGGAGGTGACGAGCTCACGGAGGAGAGGGCATGCTCTTGAACTATTCTCCCAGCTGTAGAAAACAAACTCAAACAGAAAAACCAAAAAAATCATCATGGAGAGTAAAAACTCTAGGGACTATTTTTCAAAGAAATACCCCAAAACACTAGCTTTCTGACTCTAATATCAAAGAATGACTTTGTACTGGAACTCATGTCTGAAACTAGCTAGAGCCTCCTCGTTGTGGGTGTTAAGTGCACATTATTTGAGTAGTTCTTGGTCTTAAGTTAATATTGAGCATTATGTCTCTTCTGTAAATTTTTTAGATGTAGCCAAACCTTAACCTGATGCTAAAAAAGGTACACAATATTTAAGGAAAGAATGGCTAAGGAACACATTGTTTTAAGGCACTTGTGATTAACAGTGATGCCGTCCTTTGAACGATGCTTGAAATGATATATGATTTGATTAGTGCTTTTATAATCTTTTTATTACGTCAAAAAATATGTACCTACAAATTGAGTGAAATTTAGGGAGAAAGGAGAGTCTGTGCGGGCATGCGCATGAGCGATGTTACACGATCAATGTTTTGCCATATAGCAATGAAATTTTTGTTGTTTAGAGAAATGAGCTCGAAATAAGAAGTGAGAATTTTGAATTTTTTTTTTACTCAATTAAAACAATTCCAAACCAGAGATGGATGAATGGATGTGAAGAAGGCCGAGATTTTAAACTAGTTTGACACTATATGCAAGCATAATAGTTCAATAGGTAGCTCAAAAGTTATTGATGATAGGACAATTTTGTTTTCGTAGCACATCGGCGTTGAAAAAACCAGTATGTTGCGTGTAAATGAGGTCGAGTAATGAAGGAGTTGTGTTGTTTTTTAGCTAGCGAATTAAGCAGCTTTTGAGCTAGTTGGTTGCACTGCAGGGTATTGATAATATGTATTACTGATACTTCTTTTGTTTGCTGTAGCTTGTATTTTTGCAATACTTAACAAAAAGTACAAACTAGAAAGAAAGTGAGAGAGAGCGGCGGAAAAAATAAAATATACAAAGGACACAAAATAATAAAACGTCAGCAGTCAACAGTGTTTATGTTTAAAGTGAAAAAAAAATTTAAAGAGACGCTCGTTCATTTCACTCCGACAATCATAAAAATAAAACATAATAATAAAATAATTAAGAATAGCTACAAAGAGCAGTGCAAAATATCAACCAACAACGCCGACTCCAGTTTCAACAAAACTAAAACGAAATATTTTACAACATATTTGAAAAATCCTTACAACAAAAACGCGAACAACAAGAAAACTATTGACAACGGCAACAACACTCAACGCCACAGCCACAGCGATTTTTATTAGTTTTTCAGTGCGAGTGTGTGTGTGTGTGTGTGTGTGTATACTTGATGTATGTGAATAGCGCACATGTGCATTGGTATTTACATATTCCCTGAGCTTGTTTCAAACTCTTTTTGGAGGACACATTTGTGAAATAATTTAAGAAACGAGTAACAGCAGCGGAAGTATCGAAGATAAGAAGACGAAAAAAACATTCGGAACATAAAAGCAAGGTAAGTTGAAGCTGAGTCATATTCCTTCATCTCACCATGTAAATCAGTACTACAACTGTCTCTAATCATCCCCAGTCCCAGTAGAGTATTCTTTTCTATATTCTTGTTTTTTCTTTTAATGGCACAGCAGCCCATGGAGGGCCTAGGCCGAGCTTTTCGCATCCATTCATGTTGACCGTATAGTATATTTTCGACAAATAACATATTGACGAATTAACGAATAACATATTGAAAATTCAAAAGAGGCTATCCGCTTCCGTTGGCAATCTTCTTCAGCCTTCTGTTCTTAAAACTATACCTTATATGTAGTATAGAGGCGCCAGTCGGTTCCATTCAAGCTTTGACACAGGCTTCGCCGCTTGCCGTTTCAGAATTGACATACAGTACTTTTCACTTAAAGCGAACTTCAAGGGACTGGGCAAAATGGTTCGTTTTCACCGAAGTTCGCTTTAAATAAGCGAAAAAAATTTCATGGTTTATTAGAAATAAAGCGGGTACTTTTGAAATTAGTTCGTTTTAGGCGGAAGTTCATTTTAAACGGATACTTAGAGTAGACGTCTGTCCTTCTGTCTGTGTACGTGATAAGTCGAGTGCAACTTGGTACAGATATTTCCTATAATCGAAAGAAAGTTAAGTTCGTTAATCGATAATATCGGTCCAGAGGGCGTGGAACCTCCCATTGAAAGAAATTTTAAAGTGAATTCAACTAAATTCGATTCACGCCATTTAAGTCTCCTGAAAACAACCAGGCTATATTGGTTTGCAGTGTGTGTAGGGATTAAAAAGCTGGCAACTTTATGCGGCAAAGTTATCCGTTAACGATTCTACTACACTACGATGCTGCTTGTTTTGCTCTATTTTTATTGCTGTATATTTATTATTAAATGTATGTAAATAATGCAAAATCAATAATGTTTATTTTTATACTTAGTATATTTTTTTAATATGATGACAGCTTGAAACAGCAGCGGCCGTAACAGCGAGAACGACAACAACGCCAATTATAATGAAACGATTTTATAGTACACACATATACATAAACACACAAACATGCACACAAACATGCACACAAACATGCACACATAATAACAACAACATCAGCAACAACAAATAATAAAAATATTCATGCTACAAAAAAATCAAGTGATAATAATAGCCGCCATTTCGTTGTTTGTTTGTCGCTTTTTGCCCATTATTATTTGGAATATTTATATTGAAGAATTTCTTAAATGTATTAAAATTTTTTAAATCTCCATGTAACTAATAAAATAAGAGGATATATGTTTTTTAATCAAAAAAGAAAAACAAAAATTAGTAAATTTTATAAACACACTCTCTATATAAAAATGTGTTTTTCCATATAGTTTCGAACTGGTAGGCGATAATCTTCATAGATATGAGTAGTACCGCACTACTCACATGACCGGACTCACCTTCGGACTAAATCCACCTCCTACGAACGCAGTCCTGTGTGTCTCCGCGGCACTACCCGCAAGTGATTTACTTCGCCGGGCAGGAAAGGGTCTCTATTTACCATAAATATTTCCTCGACTCACTGCTTGCTCGATTTTTTGCTCTTGCATCACCTTGTGTGCTATGACCTCGCTGCATTCATGCCATTTTTCTTTTGATAACAACATAGAATTCACCAGCCCTTCTATTGGGAGTACCTCGCCAAACAATCATCCGGAGCTGATTTCTGGCATCCTCAAATCTGCCGCATTCTAATAAGTAAGATATGTTGAGCATTCTCGATTTTACCATCACAAAATAGAGAGTACTACAGATGGTCTACGTCGGTGTATTTGTACAGATACAGGGCGAAAGCATCCGTGTCCTGATAAAAACTGCGTGAAATGATAATATATCTCCCCGTGGTTTCTATTAACTCAACTCTCCACACTACAGATCAATGTCATCGTCCACCGACCTTTTGTTGCTGTCTCCCATCGATGTTGCCACTCTCTAATGCATTTAACTGCAACCGCTGCACAGTCTTCAACGTTTTCTCTGACTTCTGCAGCTGCTCTTGCCATTACATATAAAGGACATCTACTTGCTAGTAGGTCTGCCGCATCGTCCGACACTGTTCTAAATGCACAGTATACCCGTAGAGACGACAGCTCGTACACTGAGGCAGGTGGTTTCATATGAGTTTGTATGTATTAGGCATTAGTCTTGCAATTGTCATGCCCACTTTTCTTGCTGTGCTCTTTGAAGTTTATACGATAGTCAAGAATGACTCCGAGATACTTGATGGAAACATGTGTGTGTGTGTGTGTGTGTAGGTAAAAGTTTAATATGAATAACATACATACATTGTTCAATTCAATGGGTGTGAGTGAGTGGTGGTTGTGGTATCTGTGTTTTGTATAGACCAATTCACAGAAATACATACATACATACACTTGCTAAAACTATCGAAAGTTATTTTAAAAGTAACATTGTTATTGTTGCTGTTGCTTTTATTGTTGTTGTAGTTGTTATACATTGTTATTATTAAGTGCATTTATATTTGTTTGTCCATTCTATAATGTGAGTATACAAGCCACTATAAATCTGTCCATATTTGAGAGTGGGTGCAAGCACACTCACACAGACACACAGCCACACTAAAATGCACACATTTCCGAAGACAATAGATTGTATTTACGGATTCTGGCTTGTTTGCTTGCTTGTGTGTGTGTCTATGTATGGTAAAATGCTTTTATATTAAAAATTTTGGACATTGCAGCATTAGAGTTTCATTAATGTTGCAAAACCGCATGCTGCACTGTGTTAATGTAAGTAGATGTACATATATTGTTTAGGCATGCCCCTGTAGGGAAAAAATTGTTGCAGGGAGCTTATTTCAAATACGCGCGGTACGGACAGATGAGCGAACTTTCTCTGTAATGCGTAGTGCATTGGAACACCGTGTCTACGTGGAAGGCGTGAGTTCCGTGTGCTGACCTTGTAGTTCTATTGAATACACGAACTGGCGGCATCAGCTTCCGCATCTCAAAAGAACATCTACCGTTAAAGTAACGGTAGAACAGTGAGACGCAAGCCACGTTTCGACGATGTTCCAAGGAGTCAATAGATGCGAATTAAACTCCAATTTAGGACGTATATAGGTGGTGTAGATCATGCGGAGATCAGTCGAAGTAAAATATTTTGTACACCACCTAAGAAAGCCGAAACACTTGGCTGCTTCTTTCGACACGTCAGAAATGTGTTTATTCCATCGAACATCACATTGGATGAACATGCCCAGAACATCAAGAGTCACTGTCTCCGCAATACCTACCCCACTCATATCTAGGGGTTAACGGGGGGTTGGGAGACTAGTTTGTGAGATAACAGACAACATTGGGTCTTACGCGCATTGAACTCAACTCTATTGGTAAGACCCCACTCGGAGATTGACTGGAGATCTTTATTAAGTGAGTCATTCATAACGTGCCTTTTCCTCTCAATCTCCAAGGAGTTAGGGCGTTTTGAACAGGCATACGAATGAGAAATGGTGCTGTCATCTACAAACGAGTAAATATTTACACGCAACATACTTACTATATTTTGTCCACGCCGATGTCATACGAAACGACAGTTGCCCTATCCTCGATAACATTTTTGAGCTAGCTATTGAACTAGTATATGTGTTTTGATATGATTGGTGCTAAGCTAGCTTAAAATTAACTACATTTTCTCAGACTCAGAAAATAGTATAGCAAAAACTTGATAATTGTATATTCAGAATTTATTATGTATACCTAAATATATACCTAAATATGTAGGTACATACATACATACATATGTACATATAAGCGAAAAATGAGCAAAAATTCAAAAAAGCAGGCAATTACTTAGCTTCTTCTTCTATCTTTGATATAGGATCTTTCAGAAATCAGAAATCCATATATGTTAGTTGGAAAATATTGTATAGTATGTGAGATATATGAGATATGATCGCTGTGTGGTGTAGTGGTAGTGCGTTGGACTGCAACGCAGAGTGTCCGAATCTCAAATCTCGGCACAGGCAAAATCAAAAAGTAAAAAAAATAATTTTTCTACACTGCACCATCTCTTGGCAGGCAATGGCAAACCTACAAGAGTAAAAAATGCTATGAAAAGCTTTTCACTTCCCCGTTCGGATTCGATATTAAACTGTAGGTCCCTTCCATTCATGTGCAAATATAACACGCACGACATGAGTGGATGCGATAAACTCGGCCTAGGACCTCCATGGGTTGTTGTGCCATTAAAAGTAAAAAGTAAATATGAGAATTAAGAGACAATTTTTTCTATAATTAGTATTATTGAAAGAACCCTTTTGGGCCAAGGCCAAACCAATCTAGTCCTTTATAATGACTAGTTTTTCAAATAGTTGTGCAACATCTAGTTTTTAAAGTGGTTGAAAACAAATGCAGTGATTAACCACTTTAATAATACTATTCAGTGAATATATTGTATTGTAATTCTCATCTACTGTGGTCACTGTGGAGTAGTCGGTTGTGCGTTGGCCTGTTGCGCAGAGTTTCCGGGGTTTAAATCTCAGCACAGTCAAAATGAAAAAGTAGAAAAAAAAACCTCTTGGCAGGCAAAGGCAAACTACAAGGGTAAATATGTATTGCCTAAGAAAAGCTTTTCACTTCGCCGTTCGGATTCAGCATAAAACTGTAGGTCCCTTTCATTCATGTACAAATATAATACGCACAATGTGAGTGGATGCGGAAGCTGGTCCTAGGCCCTTGATTAGCTGCTTTGCCATTTAAATTTAATTTAATTTTGTCCATAAACAACTGCTTGCAAAACTGAAACAATTTGATTGGTCTACAAACTATTCCAAAAACTTCAATCTTTCAACTAGTTGATTGGTTTGATTGGTTTACAAACTATTATAACAACATCTGTCTACCAACTATGTAGTTGAAAAGATATGCAAGACTGAACAATTGGCTTGTGCCTATGGCAACATAATGTTAAATAAATCAGTTTGCGATGAGGAAAGACACCAAATGTTGATAAATGGGACTAGTTGTGGTTTTCAGTAAACAACTTTATCGACCAACTTAAAGCCACTCCAAATACTAGATGTAAAACGGTAATATTTCTTGTTGCATATACAAGCAGAAAAGTCTAAGCAGTCTTCAAAGTGACTTTCATCCTGCATAAGTTTTAAACTAGTATCTTAATTAGCTCGTTTTTTGGCTAGGTACATTTTTACTATGTACATAATAAGTGAGACTAACTCATTTTTGCACTGCACGGTCTGTTTGTGTGCATACTCCCGCACATACATCCATATATGTTACATACATATGTATGTATTGTGAATATATACAAATTTTGTATTTGATATTATTTCCCCAATTCAAATTCAAATGCAACATTTTATTTTCGTTATTATATTTTGGTTGTTGTTTTTATTGTTGAAAATGTTAACATTTCCACACTTGTACACAATTCTATCGTTTTCATACTGTCTTTGTCGTTCTCTTTCGTAAACTCTTGCTTCTGTTGCCTCTCTCTGCAAATTTCATTCTTTGAATGTATTCGTTAATTCATTTTCTGTATTAAGTTGTTGTTATTGTTATAATTCGTGTAGGCTTTATGTAAAATGCTGTGTTTTCATTTGAATATCTCTTAAGTCTATAATTCGAAGATTTTTGTTGTTGTTGTTATTGCTTGTGTTGTTCGCTTTGATTGTATTATTACGTTCACACATACTTAAATAATATTTTATGTACATAGACATTTATGTTCATGTACCTACGCCATTGGCTTAGATAATGTTTTGTAATGGGAGGTATGAAATTTTTGGCTGAACAAAAGTCGAAAATTTTTTTTAGATTAATATGTAAAAGTTTTAAAGCCAACTCTTCAACCTCGTATCACCACTTTAACACTTATGTAAGTTTTTCGAAACATATTTAGTTTTTTTTCGTTTTCTACAAAGTGGTATTTTGTGGATACACGTGGTTGAAGAATAGAGCCCTCATCCTTTTACTCTTGTTATATGTTGTTTAAAAGAATTAGTCGATTTAGTTTCTCTTTATAGATCACAACTTTGAGATTACGATTTATAAATCCACTGCGAAATTAAATACTACGTATACGCCCTGTTGAGCTTCATACGTACGGATAATTTACTTTTATGTGAATGAGAGTAAAAAGAACACTTAATCTGTTCTCTTCAAAGTTTCATTTTTAACAACACAAAATACTCATCTCTCTACAAGAACAAAACTGTTTGCGAAAATCGTATTTGTTGTTTCACATATATTAAACGAGTAGAAAATACCAGACTTTCGAACCAAACCCGAACTCTGAAGCGGAGCCCACACCGTGCTGTTAACGGGTTCGGAAGAATTTCAAACGAAAACAACCAAAGCACAAATAAATGAAAAGTCCCCAATACACAAATTAAAAATACACTACTAAATTCAACTGATTATCTTCACGAAAGCAGGAAAAGTAGATAAAGCAATCTCGCAATCATGTATTCTGCCTTTCGATCCCCTCCTCTTGCTTTGCAGATGTCGTAAACTCGTCCGAGCTGAGTCTCTTCTTGCTCGCATGTCGTCACCCTCATCTCGTTACTCTTGTTATGTGTTGTTTAAAAGGCTTAGTCGATTTAGTTTCTCTTTATAGATCACAACTTTGAGATTACTGTGGAGTGAAGTCAAAGATTTAAATTTTTTGTGGCTTTTTCTTTCAATGTACTGTTCTATATTTTTTTATGGCAAACAAACTTAATCCGAAAAAGCTAAACTAATTCAATTTAATTCAATTTTAGTTTGCTTTAAATACTCACAACTGAATTTATAACACTTTTTCTTATTTTTGTACATACACAGCACATATTTGTGAACAAAAACTTTAGAATGGCCTACATAAATATGTATGTATGTATGTGCTAAAAATATACATAAAGGGTATTATTTTTGCTACTTGGTTTTGACGTTTATATTTCTGACAGTTCAGGCGTGATTCTTGACATGTGCCAAAGTAAAAAATGCGCAGTTCGGTTTGACATTTCATCACGAGCAGACTTACGCCTGAACAATGTTTGCAAATTATTGAAGTTTATTATCAAAATTCATGCGCTGTGTAAGAAGTGTTTCGCAAGCTACGTCCATTTAGCGACGAGGCTCATTTTTGGCTCAATGGATACGTGATATTTGGAGTGAAGTCCAGCCAGAGGCAATACAGCAGCTACCAATGCGTCCCGAAAAATGCACTGTTTGATGCGGTTTATGGGCAGGCGGCATCATTGGGCCGTACTTCTTCAAAGACGATGAAGGCCGCATCGTTACGGTCAATGTCGATGATATCAGACGTTTTTTGCAGCAAATGCAAGAATTGGGCTTGGCCAACATGTGGTTACAACAGGACGGTGCCACACATACCACACTGCACGCGAAACCATGAATGAATTGAGAGACGAATTTGATGAGCAGTTAATCTCACGTTTTGGTGCAGTCAATTGGCCACCAAGATTGTGTGATTTGACCTCGTTAGACTATTTTTTGTGGGGGTATATTAAGTCTCTTGTCTATAGGCACAAGCCAAATACGATTTCTGCTAGAAGCCAACATTAAACGAGTCATTGGTGAGATTCCGGCCAAAATTTGTGAAAAAGTGTGCCAAAATTGGACCATCAGAATGTACCATTTAAAGCGTAGTCGCGGGCAACATTTAATTGAAATTATCGTTAAAAAGTAAGTGGCAGAAATTGATTTATCGATCCAAATAAAAATTTCATTCACTTTTGTAAAATTTCTATGTTTTTTTTGAATTTACTTAACTCTTAAAAAATCACATAAGTACGCTCGAGTGTGGTATGCATGTGTTGTGTGAGTATGTGCCAGTGTATACATTAAAATCAATATTCGTTAGTAGATATTTTAGTATACATATGTATGTATGTACGTATGTACTATGTGTCAATGGTCGGAGCTAAATTTTCTTATTAAGCTTGTCCTCTGCTTACATCCACCCTCACCATCTCTCATAACAAAAAGTTTAAGTTATTTCTAAAACTTACTCACTTCTTGGAGGTAAATTTGATCTTTTCTGCAAGTTTCTTGCAAAAGAACCAACGCGTAAAATTTATGAAAATAGATACCAACATAGAAACAAAAAACTTTAAATTACCTTCTACGAGTATGTACTACTCAAGGGTGTGGTATTTGTGTAGCTAAAAATAAAGTTCAAAAATGTATTAACTAAAACTCAATGAAAAGTCAAATTTTGTTGAATCTCACACAGACTCAAACAAACATAAAATTTATTTTACTTTGCTGGTGCTGCTGCTGCTGCTAGTGGTGAGCGTGTAAAGTTTTCTAGTTTTGCTGGTGGTTAAATTACCGAGCATGATATTCGAGCGTACAAGGGACCGCAAAAGTTTTGCTCTTAATCGAAATAACTTTATTTGTATGTATATTATCATTGCTCTGCTGTGTTTGTGTGTGTGTGTGCGTAGTATGTATGTATGTATGGTATGTTGAGTTTGAATACGCTTGTAATATATATGCGTGTATGTATTATGGTTGTTGTTGTTGCGATTTAAATTGCTATCAGCAATGCAATTAGAATGTATTTTGTGGTACTTTCATCTGATAATCATCATAAGATGTGGTGAGACTGTGGGCGACACTAAAAATAAATCATGTTCAATGACATTTTCAAATAATGCCAGCTTTTTTCTAGTAGGTACCTATTTTATTTTTAGATAAATTTAAATTTAATTAAAAACTTGAGTTCAGAAATAATTTACTGAGTAATAAACTAGAAAATTTTTAACTCAAATACATATATAAGCTCATTGGAGAACAATAGTAAATTATCGAAAGTTTGTAGGAATAGTTTTCGTTATTCGAGTTTGGGGTAGAATAAAAACTGCTCACATGCACTGGTTTCATTTTTTAGCCTGAAGATTAAGGCAAAATAAACAATAAAAAAAGAATCTTTATCACGCCAGGTTTACAAGATGTCAGGCTACAAAGTCAGAATTTGAGTTGCTTTGGCGCCCTGATTTTGTACTATTTTTTAAATTTTTTTTTATTTATTCATTCAACACACAGGGTTATTCATTGTGTTGAATGGAAGGAAGATTGATAGGTGATAGGATAGGAAGAAGGAGGGAGAATGAGAAAGGGGAATGCAATCAAACAGGTCCCCGATAAAGATACGAGTATAGACAGCCATTGTGGCAAGTGTTATGCCTTTACCACAATGAACTTCATTCTACCAGTGTCGAATAGGACCGCATGTCGCATCCACTCATGTTGTGCTTGTTATATATTCTGGTAGATTTAGGCAAAATGAACACCCTGGTGGTCGCTGTGGTGTAGTGGTAGTGCGTTGGACTGCTACGCAGAGTGTCCGGGGTTCGAATCTCGGCACAGGCAAAATAAAAAAAATAAAAAAGTAGAAAAAATAATTTTTCTACACGGCACCACCTCTTGGCAGGCAATGGCAAACATACAAGAGAAAAAATTGCTATGAAAAGCTTTTCACTTCGCCGTTCGGATTCGGCATAAAACTGTAGGTCCCTTCCATTCATGTACAAATATAACACGCACAACATGAGTGGATGCGAAAAAGCTCGGCCTAGGCCCTCCATGGGTTGTTGTGCCATTAAAAGTAAAGTAAAGAACACCCTGGTTGATGCTGGAAAAATTGTAATTAATATTAAGTACTAAGACTTTGAATGCACGGGCTCGATGCAAAGTCAATGGCGTACAGCCAGACTATGGAATCGGAATCAGCCAAATCAAGCCGAGCAAAAGGTGAAAATGGGCGATTTAATGAATATTGTTTCTACAAATAAACAAAAGATTCACTTATCCATATTTTTTTACAGCACCATGCATAAAATAGGAACACTGTCCCATATTAACAGCGAGTTACGAAGGGGCAACGTGTGACCATCGACATTCAAAAGTATTCTTTTCATTAACATTTCATTTTATCTGACCCGTTTTATCTATTAATTTTTGTAAATTTTCCTTTTGTTTACTTTTTTGTGACTATCTTTGCAAAAAAAAAACCGGTGTATTACGTATAAGAAAATTTAAACAAACAGAAAAAACGGAGACAATCTCAGAGTAAAACCATTTGCTTCATCGATTGAGTAATTGATTGACTGCTTGATTGAAAATTTATCACAAATTAAAAAATAATCCATTGAAAAAAGATTTTTTGCTTCAATCTTTTCCTTCTCTCCATATTCTGATTGGTTTTTTTTTTTTATTATATTGTTACAATCAACACACAGGGTGCACCCCTATGTATGCAGAGCATTGTGTTGAATGGAAGGAATATTGATACTTACTCAATTCTTTTTCTGAAAGTAAATAAGAGAAAAGGAGAGAGAGAGAGAAGTTGTAAATAGCACACACACACACACACTCGTATACATGAGACGACTCTGGTAGACGTAGACGTCGACGCCTCCAATGTCATATTCGTCTAATTCAGCTTATGAGAAATTACACCCAGAATGTGCCAGATGTACTTAATGTACCTTTAAGTTTTAAAATGTTGGAATAATTAATAATTACATTTGTTTCTACTATTCTTGTCTATTTACTGGTATGCAGCCGATAATCATACGCCATTTTATGGCTCTCCGTTACTCGCGACATAACGGATAACGCGCATTCTATAAGCAATATAAATATTGAAAGAGAGAGAGCATCGCTATGTTCTTTGCTCATCTCCGCCATACGTTCACATGAAGAAAGTTGGAACTCGACGTCGACTCTCTCAGTTTTATCAACAAACGGTATTACCAAGTAAAGAAGTTTTGCCATTTGGTGAATCTAATAGTCAATAGGTAGTGTTTGGCTTTTCGGAAATTCTTTCTCTGGCGCTTTATGTATTTTATTATAAAAAATATGAATTTTAAGAAAAATGTATTTGTCTGTTACACGTACTTTCAAACATATCACGTCCAGCGTCCATTTTTGACTAGAATATCTCTGGATCAGTGCGGCGCTTCGTGTGCTTATAGACCAGTGCTACCCAGTTCATGGCACATTTGTACATTTTTTACATAGTGTTTGAAAGTGTAGTTATAGTGTTTGATATAGTGTTTGAAACAGAGATGAAAAACGGTAACAAAATTCAAAATAAAATCGCTGATAATAATCAGACGATGTTCCACATTCAGTAACTGTGCGTTACCGGCAACATACCGATATACCGTTATTGATATCATTTCGTTAACTTTATCGTTACCGATATTCGCCCTGAGAAAATTAGATGTGCTACCAGATTTTTTTCAGAGAATCGTAATAAAGAATAATTCTTACAATAAAAAAAATATGTAAGTATTCATCTCAATTTTCACCGTCTACAATATGCATTCTCTCTCTCGGAAAGGAGCTCTCTTGCCGCTTTACACAGGCGCAAAATTTGATTGTATGTGTTTTGGTTAGCATATACATTCTATATATAACATAAAAGGTAATTGGATTCCTGATCAAATCAGATCCAATCACATGAGTCAAAATTTTAAGTTAACTCTGGGAAAGAAACTCCAAGCCAAATTAAATTTGAGCAACAAGAGCAACATTGTGGGTATATAAACTCTATCAAGCAAACAAAACTGTTTACATAATTACCCAACTGTTACATAATTAACTGTAACTGTTTACATAATTACCCAAAATTTATAATTTTTTTTTTATTTATAAAGTGTAGTTGCTGCAATCACAGCGATTCATTGCATACAATGTGCTTATGTGCTTACTCCACAGTTCTGTGTACAATAGAATGATTAAATGAAATGTATTTAATTTGTTAAGAATGTTCATGTGTGATTAACTAAAATATTTATTTTTATATAATTTTTATTCTAAGTATTTGATGTAAGTGCTTGAAAACTGTATGGCTCTGAAGTATTGCGTTGCACTCACTCACATTTCTTTGAATATAAATAACATGAGAATTTGCTAACACGAAAGAACTTTCCCCTTTGGGTAACTGGAATGGAATTGAAAAGAGACTTGTGCTTTTTTTAAACAATATGTAGTTTCGCACGAGTTAAATTACTTGTTACGTATACGCATCGTTGGGCAATGCAAAATTTGGTATACCATAAAAAGCGTACAAAAATTCTACTCTTTATTTCTATATGCATCAATTTAATGTTTTAAATACAAATAACTTTAGCTTTTTTCAAGCGTATTAAATTTCTGTTTGTTTTTGTTGTAAGATAATGTACTGCTGGCTGTGTGACCTCATTGCACATTAAATATGCTACAAGCTCGCATTAGAGAAGAAACGAATGCATTTTCAACTTCCAACGTCTCATTGCCAGGGCACATTGTTGCATTATGCTCGCTTCGGCGTTCAACAGTTGGAGGACATTTGCGATATGATGATGATGTTACACCAGTTTCCACTAACTACATATACTCTATGCTATGTTACAGAATAATTTCATTTTTCTGTGCTTTTTTTCTTTCTTTATACAAAATTGTAATAGCTGCTGTGGCATAAGTATATATATACACTGGAAGAAAAAAAAAAATAGGGATGAAATTCAAGGTACAATGTGGCGAAAATAACACAAATTGAATTACATGGGAAAGTTGAAGATGATGAACACTTTGTGTGCTGCTGTTGAAAATTACTTAATGTTTTGTTTTCTTTCTTCTGCTCACGCAAGCAATAAGGAAACGAGGTGACGACAAAGCAACGTCAACAGCAGCACCAACAAAAACAATACTAAACACCAACACTAGAACAGCTAGAAAACAAAAGCAAAAATGAAACTCTTTTGACAAATTTCCGGAAATTAATGTCACAACGTGTGTTTGTATTTGCAATTGTACATATGTTCATGTGTGTGTGTATGTGCGTGTATGTATGTGCCATGGCCCCGACATGGTGTTTATGTGTCAGAGCAACAAAATTAAAAATATTCTTTAGTGCTCACACACTCGCAAACATATTACATGCGCTCACACATACATACTTTGTGTAAATACCATAGAAATATCGTGTGACGCGAAGTGAGAGAGTCAAACTTTATGTGCGACAAGTGGAATAGTTTTGTTTTTGTATTCTATTTTATTTTTCTGTTCACACTTACTGTCAGCTGACGCTTTAATCTTCTGACAATAGTCGTATTTTTTACTTTGGTTTTTTTTTTTTTTTGCTTTTGTACTAACGAATGAGTGAACTTGGGAAATGTAAAATATTTTTAAATGCAAACTGACAGAGATATCATCAATTGAAATTTATTTCCACTTTTTTACCTTGTTTAGTTGAAATAAAAAATAAAAAAATTATGACAGCATGATGATGTTGGCCTATAGCAATAGGAATCGAATGGAATTGTCACAGGAGTATAATGAAATGAAATGAAAAAGCAACGAATAATTGCTATATTTGTATGAGTAAACTAAAAACAAGAAATAAAAGCACTTACATTTTGTATAACACCCATTAACTATAACACATACATACATACATATGTCTGCTTGAAGGTGAAAGTTCAAATTATTGTGGATTAGTTGCTTTAGCAGAATAGTCAACAGTGAGGGTTATTGCAAGCGTCTTTTGTGAGCGTGTTGAATTTTATCACTTACTAAATGTGTCAAATGCGAAATGTGAAAATAAAAAGATTATCGTTGAAATTTGTTTTGAAGAAACGATTTTTAGAGGTTTAGGGCACAACAAAAACTCTTCGTATTAATAGGTTTATACTATATCTAAGTACTTGTATATAATTTGGTTACTTTTCTATAAATGGTTATACAATTTTTTAACCTGTGGCATCCCTGTTAATAAACGCAGCTGAATCTCAAAGCATAGAGCACCTGAGATGCAACTGAGAGAGCAGACATCAGCTGCGATTTTTTTTTTCATATTTACGTATTAAAATCGGCTTTATACTCGTACTAGAGAGAGAGAGAGATAACGTGAATTTAATGTGCCAAAAAAAAAAAAAGAAGTAACAAATCCCATTAAAATACATACGAAACTACTTTGGTTAACTTTATTCTTTGAAACGAAAACTTAGTCTGACTTTTCAATAATCCATTATATATGTTCTTTGCTGATCGTCTTTAAATACCTTGAATTTGAATGACTTTATTTTATGCTGATTTTACAGCGGGAAAGAGTTAAGTTCAATAATTAATATCTGTAAGCTCAGCAATTGCGAACATTTAACTTAAAATATTGTATTACGGTATACTGCTGCACTTAGTTGCTTCACTTTATTTGTATTGAAGGTTAAATAATTTCCACGTGATCATGCGTGAGTGTAATATAAAAAAATTAAATTCAATGATTTCAAAGTAGTTTTTTCCCCTTTTCTTTTCGGAGTTTTAACCGCTTTTTTTCTCTATCATTTCACTTTAGTATGTTGTCTCGGTTCTTCCTTTCGTTGCTTCTTCCTTCGCTGCTTGATTACTTGCCCATCTCTTATCTGTGTCCTTCCTTCATTAGCCTTCTTTTTACCTTTTCACTTTACTATTTCATTTTTCAGTTTTTTTGTTGTTTTGCTTCTACCTATACCGTTCCGTTACCTTTCTTTTACTTTTATTTTTTGTTCTCGCCTTTTATTGTATTTCTCGTTTCTTTCTCAGAATGGAAAAATACATTTTTACTCTTAAATCTTAATGTGTTATGCCTGTGGTCGCCATGGCGTATTTGGTACGCAAGTGCCCAAGTTCAAATCTCGCCGTAAACAAAAATCAAAATTTAGAAAATAAATAAATATACTACGCGGCAACTTCAATAGTAAAAAATACCAATGGAAAACTCTTCGCTTCGCCGCTCTGATTCGTGCTCAAACAGTAGAAGACCTACTACATACTTCCATTCATGCACGAATATAACTAGCACAGCATTTAAGACTTGCTCCTTGAAATGGATCAATTCTCGACTGCTTTTTATATGTAAAACAAATAACTAAAACTTAGAAAGTGCTATTCATATCGACCTTTTAGCTTTTAGTTATGGAAGAAGCAAGATTGTGTAGTATCTCTAGAAGATCACTATTGCCACCCCACTCAATTCTTACAAGTGACTATTGCCAAACGCAATAAACTGCAATATGTACATTCGTCATCGCATTCCAAAGCCTGGCGTCACGGGTATGCATAAAAGATAGCATATCATAAAGTCACTCAATATATTTTTAAGCCACTTGAATGTACGAGTATATACTACTTATATGTAAGCATGAGTGACCAGTAGAAAGTGTATCATCGATCTTCTATCCTTCTATACCTTCTATACCTTCTATTTCACTTATGCACATGTAGCTTTATAATTTAGAATCGAATAAGTATATGACTGTAGGCTTACAAATATACAGGGTGTGTTTTTTTAGCAGTGTGGTTTTCAAGATAGCAGTTTTTTTTTAGCAGTGTGGTTTTCAGGAAGAAATAAAAGGCATATAATTCAATGTTATGGCCAAGAATTTAGCTTTATTATAAAGATAAGGATTTGTCATTATGTTTTAAAAACGATTTCGGGCAAGTGGCCACCGTGGCTGGTTCGAATAAATTCCAGCCGAGAGGTCCAATTGTCGACAATTGTTTGCAGCAATTGGGGCCGTATGTCAGTAATAACGCGTCAATCGTCTCGGACTTATCTGCGTAGACAAGCGACTTCACATAACCCCATATAAAAGAGTCCAGCGGTGTTAAATCGCACGATCTTGGAGGCCACGCCGCAGGCCCACGACGCGAGATAATGCGCTCACCAAAAGTTTCCTTCAATAAATTGATTGTTTCGTTGGCTGTATGGCATGTAGCGCAGCGCCGTCTTGTTGGAACCAAAGGTCGTCCACATCGACATCCTCCAATTCACAATTCAGGCACGAAAAAGTCATTAGTCATTAATCATGGCTCTATACCGTTCCCCATTGACTGTAACATTATGACCGGCTTCATCTTTGAAGAAATATGGACCAATGATTCCCTCTGCCCATAGACCACACCAAGGATGTAATGGCGTCGCAACAATGGCTTGTGGATTATGATCACTCAAAATGCGACAATTTTGCTTATTACCCACTACGTTACCCATTCAACCAAAAGTGAGCTTCATCGCTGAACAAAATTTTCTTGTGAAAATCGGGATCGATGACCATCTCCTTTTCGGCCCATTTACCGAACGTGCGACGCGCTTGATGGTTGTTCGGCTTCAATTCTTGAAATAGCAAACCAAACTGGGCATAAATCAAGTGCCAGCTGTCAAAAAGACCTACTACGAGAAAAAAGTATTGCCAGATTGAAAACCACACTTCTAAAAAAAACACCCTTTACAATGGAGAAAAAATAAAATAAAACAACATTGCCTACTTTTAGGCCTTAAATTATATAATACGAGTACATTTCTTTTGCTTATACTTACTTTCATTTGCTTTTTGTTTGCTTTTACTTTTTGTTAATGGCTTTAGGCCCTTGAATTTTGGAAATTTTGTAATTTGTGTAGCATATTTATTCAACTACACACACATACTCCATATACTTAAACATATTGTACACTATATTGCAAACACTCTACAAGTTTTGGTCGTGGTATTTCTTGCTGTACTGGTGATCACTTATTGACTTGGTGGCAATTGCTCTGTATCCAGAAAATACTGGATACTGTTCAATACTGGATTTGAATGAGCAGGACTTAATCCATAGGAAAATTTAAATATTTTGTAAATAGGTTTACACTTTTTGTTTTCTTAGTGGGTCAAAAAACTCTACAAAAAATATTGCTTGAAATTGAATCGCCCTCACAATTTTCTTTTTTTGTTTTTCACATTTGCGGTATTCACGATCTATAGTAAATGGTCTTGTATTCTGTATTTTTTGTTTAATTTGATAACTAGTTGCAGTAAATTTGATATGTTTACAAAAACAAAACACATGCGATTCTCAAATATGACAAATATCAAAAATACAACTTTTAACTTTTGCCAATCGGTTGACACGAAAATGTAATGCTGCCATATAATTTAATTTCCGATAGATTTTGAAGGATTTTAATCAGTAAAATCGAAGACCATTAATCTTGACCAATTTTTTCACATACAATCTTTGGCAAGAAAATAATTGATTTGGTTTCAGCTGAAAAAAAAATATTTCATAAAATTGTGTTGATTTAAGTTTTTTGCTTATGGCAGCACTTTAAATTCATTGGAAATAAACAAATGAATAACATGGAGGACGATTCTGGCTGCATTGTAAGTTTTTTAAATTGTTCCTCAGCTGAACACGAGCAATACAACAAATATCAAGAATACAAAAATTCACAATAACAACAGAATACAATCTAGTATTATTAGAAATGTGAAAATTTTTTAGAAAAATACTACAAAAACTCCAGATTGTAAATACCGCTATTCTTTTAAACATGAAAGAATTGGCTTGTGGCAATTGAAATATGTGGCATACACATAAATGGGATTGTAATGAATAATGTAATGAGTGGTCGCTGTGGCGTAGTGGTAGTGCGTTGGACTGCTGCGCAGAGTGTCCGGGGTTCGAATCTCAGCACAGGCAAAATAAAAAAGTAGAAAAAATAATTTTTCTACACGGCACCACCGGCAAGCAATGGCAAACCTACAAGAGTAAAAATTGCCTATGAAAAGCTTTTCACTTCGCCGTTCGAATTCGGTTTTAAACTGTAGGTTACATTCATGTACAAATACAACACACATAACATGAGTGGATGCGAAAAGCTCGGCCTAGGCCCTCCATGGGCTGTTGTGCCATTAAAAGTAAAGTAAAATAAAGAACAAAACCGAAACCGATTTAAATACTGGAACACTTTCAAATCGTGTTTGAGAACAATTTTTTCAATCAATGTTATAATGATGGATATGATATTCTTATATTTCAAAATCGATTCAATTTGAATTTGACGCCAGTATGTAGGGCGATGATTGTAGCCGATTTCAGATTCGTTCATCGGCGGTGCTTTATCCAGAACGTCTGGCAACACTGAGTGTGTAAAACTGTTAGACGATTTTCTAACCTACAAAGTAAAAAATACATTGTCTTGTAAGTGTCAAATTTCAGGCCCATAAAATGTTCTTCATCTACCACACAATCCATCTACGATTAAGATACAATACATTGCGGCATATACTTAAGTATTTGAATATTGTGATCGAACAAGAAAAAGTATATGCATCATTAAAAAAAGTACAGTGAAGAGCAATTCCTCTCAGAGATACAAGTAAGTTTGCAAACTGTAGAAGAGAACGAAACCAAAACCGAAGCAGAAACTGAAACACTTGACAAAACCGAAACCGGAATACCGGTTATATTGACTCGGTTTCATTCCTTGCGATTTTCAGCGTACTCGTATGTCATAAACGCCACTGCAGTGTCACTTTCATCTTTTACGTGTACGCACGAGTATTTATGTGTGCGTGTACTTATATGTATGTATTTTTTAAACATGCAAGCATACATATATACACACACACACACACACACATAGTACTCGTATATTATGTATGTATGTACAAGTTGGCAGATACAACTTCTAAACTTAACTTACATATTTCAATAAATTGCTTTTTAAGTAGGCACGTTTTTCTATGCGTAGTTTTATTTAAATTTTTGTTTGTTTATATTTGGCTTTTTTTTTTGGTTGAAATTCTAGAAAAATTGTTCTCAAAGAAATTGTTTGCTTCAATTCACTTCGTTTTGCCATATTCGTTCGCTCGCTCGTTTGCTCACATATGTGTGTGTGTGTGTGTGCAAATACGAGTACATAAAGAAAAATGTGTTTTGTTGTTGTTGTTGTTGTTATTATTATTATTTATACATGTAGTAGGTATGTATGTGTCGGTGTATGCCTGTGTGCGTGCCTGTGTGGGTAAGTTTGCTCAGGTGTATTTTTCGTGCTTACTTTTGAGCAGTTACTTTATTAATCAAAAACAAGCTTACATAATCAATTTTTAATTTGATATCTTTTTGCAACTTTAGACACAGAGCAAGTGGCATTATAAAGATAATAAAAAATCAAATTCTACTTAAAAATACACCCCTACCAACAGTATTAAATTGAAATTCATATGTCTCGAAAACACTGAAGATTTCATTAAATTTCATGCAATCACTATGAGCAATTATGTTTTTAAAACAAAAGACAGTGGTCGCTGTGGCGTAGTGGTAGTGCGTTGGACTGCTACGCAGAGTGTCCGGGGTTCGAATCTCGGCACAGGCAAAATCAAAAAAAAAAAAGTAGAAAAAATAATTTTTCTACACGGCACCACCTCTTGTCAGGCAATGGCAAACCTACAAGAGTAAAAATTGCTATGAAAAGCTTTTCCTTCGCCGTTCGGATTCGGCTTTAAACTGTAGGTCCCTTCCATTCATGTACAAATATAACACGCACAACATGAGTGGATGCGAAAAGCTCGGCCTAGGCCCTCCATGGGCTGTTGTGCCATCAAAAGTAAAGTAAGACAGCGGAGAGCAAACATTCCTGCGCCATCTAGTGGAAGAGCATGCTAATCAACTGGTACTACCTGATTCGAAGGAGCAACCCCACCACCACTTTCAGTTCTCTTCTTTTAAACAAAAAGTTACGAATATCTCCAATTTAACTTTTGTTTGGATTGCCAATGCGTGGGGTTTAAGCCCCAGTAGCCCTCTACCTCCCGCGTGAATACGCCCCTGTACACATACATACATATATGCAAAACTATTCTATTACTGTCATATTGACATGACGCAATTTTCCTTACACTCTCTCCTTCCTCCAAGTAATGAAGATGTTTCACTTGATGATGTTTCGCCTCGCCGAAGACGCTTTTTAAGACTTGAACGTCAAGTTCAACGAAAAGATCGATCGAGCAACACTTGAATACTAAAAACTTGCAATTGCTTCCGCCTTTTTTCATTTGTTTTTAAATTTGCTTTTACATTTTTTTGTATTTTTCAGACCGAACCTTCAAACTACAAAAGGCCGAAATAGAAAAGTCTAGAGAATTGAAGAGAATTGGTGTATTGGGACAATACTTTTTTCTTTGTTTTATTTTTGCTTTCTGAGACAGTTCTGAAAAATGTAAACGAGCAGTCAGTAAAATTTTTAACATGACTGCCGCTGATGCCCCTATACAAAGTAGTTGCATCCAGGTTCGCAAATATCAAAGTGGACATCGTTCCTGATTGGCAGTAGCTGTAGCCCAATTCATTAAGTTACACGATGCTGTGTTCTGATGTCTGAAGAGGTTAAAATATAGCAAATTTCTCGGATCGCTGAAACATACAGCTGGTATTTACATGCATACATGCATGCATACCAGTCATACTACCTTTTTTCTTGACGTCACTTTAATTCACTTCACTTCTCAATCTCAGGAAGCCTATTAATAAGCTTTCTGCTGGTTGATATCACATAGGAACAATGATAAATCTTAGCTGACCATTGGATATTTTACTCCTATTTTGTGTTATGTAACTATTTTGAAAGCAATTAAGCAATTTTATGTATCAGATTTTACAGAGAAAATATTATCTGCAGAGCAATATATGAAAATTACAATTGAAACTTTCAACCTATGAACTATTCAATGACTGCGTTTATTTCACAGTGATACTTCTATCGTTTGCCAAATAACATTGAAGCAGCTATTGAAGAAATAAAATTCCAGAGTATCTAATGTTGTTATTAGTTGGAAATAGTGTGTGGCATATACACACATAAGTTAATATGCCTCATATTATAACACAAAATGTTACACATACGCACTGGGGTCCTAACGAAATTTTGGCTGTTTCTTTTTACTACTCAAAACAAAAAAAATGGAAAAGTTATTGGTATCTTATTTGGTTGCGCCTGAACGTCTGTAGAAGAAGTAGAATTTTATTTCTTATTTATGACAACAACAAAAATAAAAAATAATTTTTTATATGGTAAAGGGTGTTTTTTCTAAAAGTGTGGTTTTCAATCTGGCAATAATTTTTTCGGAGTTGGTCTTTTTGATAGCTGTCACTTGATTTGCCATTTCATAATGAATAGACTTACGCCTGAACAATATTTGCAAATTATTGAAATTTATTATAAAAATTCATGCGTTGTGGCAAAAGTGTTTCGCAAGCTACGTCCATTTAGCGACGAGGCTAATTTGGCTCAATGGATACGTGAATAAGCAGAATTGCCGTATTTGGAGTGAAGACCAACCAGAGGCAATTCAGCAGCTACCAATGCATCCCGAAAAATGCACTGTTTGGTGCTGTTCGGTTTATGGGCAGGCGGCATCATTGGGCCGTACTTTTTCAAAGACGATGAAGGCCGCAACGTTATGGTCAATGGAGAAAGGTACCGTTCGATTATAACAGACGTTTTTTGCCGAAAATGCTAGAGGTGGACTCGGCCGACATGTGGTTCTAACAGGACGATACCACATGACACATGCCACACTGCACGCGAAACCATGCTTCAATTGAGAGGTGAATTTGGTGAGCAGTTAATCACTTTTGTAACATTTTTTTCATTTCCAAAATCCAAGCTTTTAACAAAATCACCCTTTATAAATGAAAAGAATAATAACTAAGAATAAATAAAGAAGAAGAAGAAGAAGAATACCATGTAATCGTAAGATTTGCATAGTTGTCAAAAATAACTGTTTTGCATATAAATTACTACGATCTCAATGAGGACAACGGCAACAAAGAAAGACAACAGCGGCAAAAGCTAGAGGCATTTTGCCTATGATGGAAGTTTCTTTATTCAATTTGCCTATACTAGCACACATACATATACATACATAATTAAGTACGAGTATGTATGCATGTGTGCGACTAACACCAAATCAAACGAGAACTTGTATGCATTAAATACCATAATTCAAGTCAGGTTCTTTAGCATACTTCAAATGTGTGCGTTTGCGTACACACACAAACACACATGCATTCCCTCACACATCACATAAGCATACGCTATAATGT
Organism: Palloptera scutellata; assembly: GCA_958295655.1. Classification (NCBI taxonomy): domain Eukaryota; kingdom Metazoa; phylum Arthropoda; class Insecta; order Diptera; family Pallopteridae; genus Palloptera; species Palloptera scutellata. The sequence continues at coordinate 111,076,650 of OY282449.1, read as the reverse complement.
GCCTCGCTCTAAGCAAAAGCCAAAGGCTTCTTGACTTGACACAACTACTAAGTACTACTCATATAGTAAATACATATACACTCGCATACTCGTACCAAGCAAATACAATCAAATGAAAATAAAAATCAAAGAGCGTATGATTTGCATAATTTGTGATGTGGAATTTCTGCTCCTTCTACAATAAACATTTGCGAAACACATGCAGCACAAACAAACAAATACTCGCACACACGCACACACAGACACACATTCATATGTTGAGTGTGTTCCTATGTGAAGGCGAATGCTTGTGTGTTTATGTTTTGATAGTGCGTGAGTCTGTTTTTACTGGCATTTAAATTAAATATGCATAAACTAACATCAACAGCCTGCAAATTTGGCAAAAATAACGAAAAGGAAAAGTGATTTTAAGTACCAATTCATCTAAAAAACACCGACCAGCCTCCATTCTTTTTTTTCTGTTTCTGTTTCTGTTTTGTGTTGTGTGTGATAAGGTTGGCAGTGAACGTCACATCACAATTTGCCTATACTATGTACATTCTACTACAACTATAAAATCTTATAAAACATTTTTCATATACCAATGGAATTTATGAAAAAATTAGTATACAAATTCTGTAAATAAAAGGCTAATTAGGCACTTTTTGATTATCCAGCAGCGACGCGAAGCCGACGACCCAACAAAAAGGAGCACTCGCTCACTCAGTCACTCTCAAATTCAACAGACCCCAGCGTGCGCCACTTGGCGCTGCGGTATTTATGTGTATACGTAGTGTGTGTGTGTGTGTGTGTGTGTGTGTGTATGTGTGTGTTTGTGTGTTTATGTGTGTGCTTCTCTAACTGTATATGTTTATTAAATGCACATTAAATTAACAACAACCTTCTGTATAATTCTGTAATTCTAACTAACCTTACATCCGTTTTCAACGCCAGTCATCCGCGTTCGCTCTTTCGTAGTTCCTTTTTGTGTCAGTTTTTTCACTCATGCCACCCTTTTCACCCTTGTTCCTGACGCTCACTTAATTGCTGCTCTTACGTACTGTTGCCACGTATCGTTGCTACTCAACGTTGCTCAAATTCCAAAGAGAAAACAACATAAACGCGTATTTAAAAAAAAAACAAAAAAAAAATATCAATGAGTTTGAAATAAAAAAAACTGAAAAGAAAATTTCAACTACCCTAATTTTCCTTCCTTTCAACTTCATTTTCACTTATTCACTCTTGTGTCTTTTCCCCCGTACTGCATACTTCGTCGCGTTCTTCTGCTTCCTTCGTTTTACATCATCATTTTATTTTATCTGATTGTTACACGTGAATTAATAAAAGGTACGAATTTATTTAATTTTTTTTCCTTTGCACTCTTTGCTCAGTCACTCACAGTGCATGAGTGTGCGTGTGAGTGTGTATGCTACAATGTCCTTAAGTATCTTTAGATACATACAATTTTATGTACATAAATGAAAAATGTTTTTTCTTTTGAAGTTCATATATTTACAGTGATGCTGAAAACAGTGCAATTTTTGTGTAGTCATGCAAATAATAAACTCATATTTGTTCTAATAGATGAAGGACATAAATATGAACCTATGTATGTATGTATGAATGTATGTATGTATATACTTTGTGAATCATAGTGACCAATTATAGCTGAATCATTGCGCTACTACATGTGCTGAATGATATATAGACTGATAGAGAGAAAGAGGAAGGAGAGGGGGGGAAGAAGTGGCGAGAGAGTGAGAGAGAGAGGGGGTGAGAGAGGGGGAGAGAGAGGGGGAGAGAGAGGGGGAGAGAGAGGGGGAGAGAGAGGGGGAGAGAGAGGGGGAGAGAGAGGGGGAGAGAGAGGGGGAGAGAGAGGGGGAGAGAGAGGGGGAGAGAGAGGGGGAGAGAGAGGGGGAGAGAGAGGGGGAGAGAGAGGGGGAGAGAGAGGGGGAGAGAGAGGGGGAGAGAGAGGGGGAGAGAGAAGGGGAGAGAGAAGGGGAGAGAGAGGGGGAGAGAGAGGGGGAGCGAGAGGGGGAGAGAGAGGTGGAGCGAGAGGGGGAGCGAGAGGGGCAGAGAGAGGGGGAGCGAGAGGGGGAGAGAGAGGGGGAGAGGGAGGGGGAGAGAGAGGGGGAGAGAGAGGGGGAGAGAGAGGGGGAGAGAGAGGGGGAGAGAGAGGGGGAGAGAGAGGGGAGAGAGAGAGGGGAAGGGGGAGAGAGAGGGGGTGAGAGATGGGGAGAGAGAGGGGGAGAGAGAGGGGGAGAGAGAGGGGGAGAGACTACTTAAATACATATCTGTGGCTACATGATGTAGTAGCTTAAGTCGACATATGCGATAATTGAGTTATAATGACTGCTCTTAATATTCCCATTTATATAAACTTTTTTCTTTTGCAATATCCTCAATTTAAAAGGACTCTTAACACCCAAGTTAAATAATTTTGAATAATCGCTTTTGCTTCAATGGATATCAAAACTATATTTTTAGACATAAGTTACTCTGTTAATTAATACAGTTATATAAAAAAATTCAGATTGATAGAAATTTCTTCATCAGTTCATAGTTTCGGGAAAATAAATGCTATTTATTTGCCTTAAACTTACAATAATATCCATAGGAAAATAGCTAATCCAACAAATCGAGTCGCGCGAATATCCTCAACTCAAATTATATTCATTTACATATCACTCGTTTCCTGCAAGACTGTCATAACTGAAATTATATTAGTTGTGAGAAAAACGCATTCTTCTCACGTGAAGAGTTCATAAGATACAGTTATGTTTACAATGTAAATGTAAATCAGAGGAAATAAATTGTGATTAACATAAACCAATCAATAGATCTCTGAGATGAAAAAATTTATGATATGTACGAGCAAGCCTAGAGTTAGTTTCAATCCAAAAAGTCACTCATTTAATTTACTGCTGGCTCTGTTTTTGAGATGCTAGACTACCAAGGCCCCAATGTATCAATCGAAAGGGGAAATAGCATCAACTTTTTTCCGCCCACTTTATTCATGATTTTGACACTAGATCCTTTGTTTGTTTACATTTTACATTATTCTGACACTATAGCCTTTGATACGTCAATAAGCTCTGCTACTCGCAATACGTTGGCATTTCAAGCTGTGACTAACCCAGTATAATTTCACTGCTGCCCACAATATGGCTCTGAAGTTAGTTAGTAGGCCTTCGGGAATTTGTTCAGAAGTTAGTGTGGCCCTTACGTCAAAAAGTTTAGACACGTAAATACACGCGAAATTTTCTTTGCAACAGAGGCGCATCACATTATCCCAGTACTACATAACTTCAAGGAAAAAGAAGCAATGCTTGAAGTGCTTCTCTAAGATTTAGAAAACTTTACCAAAAAATGGATCAAAGAAACTGTATTCAGTTTTGTGTAAAAAATGAAATTAAATGCGCAAGGACATTTGAAATGTTGACTGTGGCCTTTGGCGAGTCTACTATGAGCAGAACACAAGTTCAATTGTGGTATAACAAGTTTAAGGAAGGCCGAGAAGATGTCAATGACGATGCTCGTCCTGGTCGCCCGAGCACGTCAACAACCGATGAAAACATTGACGCAGTGAAGAAAATGATTTTGGATAATCGTCGAATCGTCTAATCACTATCAGAGAGGTTGCTGATGATGTTGGCATATCGTTCGGCTCATGCCAAGCAATTTTTACGGATGTTTTAGGCATGAAACGTGCAGCAGTGAAGATTGTTCCAAAATTGCTAAATTTTGAGCAAAAACAACGTCGCTTGTGCGTAAGTTTTTGGCCAAAAACAAAAACAAAACCGTTATCATGCCTCAACCACCGTATTCACCGGACTTGGCCCCCGCTGACTTTTTCCTCTTCCCAAAACTAAAGACACCGATGAAAGGAAAGCGTTTTGCTACGATTGAGGAGATAAAAGAAAAATCGAAACAGGAGCTGTTGGCGATACCAAAAAGCGCGTTTCAGAAGTGTTTCGAGGATTGGAAAAAACGCTGGCATAAGTGTATTATATCTGAGGGGGATTACTTTGAAGAATAAATGATGAAAATAACGGTTATTTTTTGATCATTCCTCGTATATGTATCAAAATTAGATATTTGAATAAATTTTCTTCTTATAAGCACATATGTTGCACATTGCGCTTTCACTTTTTTAGACAGTGTTCTGAGAGTGTTCTGTGTACACTGATATTAAGACGTGATTTGGGATTGCCTGAAAGCTGTTCTATCATACTTTCCAATGGAAAGGCTTTAGCAAATTTGCAACTGGGATATTGTATATAGATCGATATTGAGTTGCGTCGCTGTCGCCAACCTTTTTTCGAATATACACATTGTTTTTTTGTCAAGCTGAAGATTGGCCTCATAAAATTAAATAGGTACTCAATTGTGTTGTCAAATGATTGAAAATTAGAGTTTGTAGGGTAGCGGAACTTCCCTAAAGTGGGAGTTGCGTTCGATTACACTAGCCGCCAAAAAGTCTACAAGCGTCTAAGCGTAAAGGAACGCTTCGATGATATTAAATAAACACGCGAAAGTTTGATTTTAAGCGTCTGCTTTTTTCTTTAATAGTTGAGTATCGAATGACCAAATAATAATTATGATAGTTGATCTTAACAAGTAGTAAACGATAAAGGGAGATTACCGTTAAATGAGTGATAAAGTAAATGAAATTGAGTGAGTGATCTCTCTTTATGCATTACAGTGATGGCAAAAATATAGTTAAAGTAAATAAAAATATAAAAGAAGAAAAAGAATATTAACATAAACATAAGAATAACATCGAATGAAAAGTGATAAGCATATATGTAAGCACTTTGTAAATAATCATAATATTGATAATCAGCGCCGTTACAAGTTTTATTAAACTTATGCGAAAACATTTCGCAAATAGTAAAATTTTGTATGGGAAATTTATGAGAATTTACGATAATTGAGAGGATACGACACTGAGTAAGAGACCTTGTGAACATCCCAATTGTGATTTATACGATGTTGATATGAAATTTATTAGTAGATATCGCGAAAGTCAATCGGCAGATCTTACATAGGGAAATTGCATTTCCACAACTTCTGACATAGAAGTAGATAAAAAAGGAGATAGAAAAGTAAATATAAAGAATGAACGTAGCGAGAGTTAGCGAGAGCTGTTGTGAGCTGCAAAGATTGTCACACCAGAAACCGAGTGGGATTGAACATACTGTATAAATTGAGCGAATAAGTTGCGGCGAAGAGAGAATGAGAGACCTTGATTTTATGTTTCCTTGCAATGTCTCCTATATTCTACCTGCATACTTTTGTTATTTATTGTGCAAATTATTCACAGCATACGTTACATTTATATTTGATTCAATATTTTAAGTTAAAAATGGAATATAAATTGGTAAAAATTATGAACTGTGGGAATTTGTGTGTTTTTCACAGTACTTTGCTCTCTATTGAGCATGAAAAAGTTCAAGTGCTGTTTTTGTTTTCCCGTTACGGAGGCACTAGAAAAATTACACAAAAATTGCGATGATTATCAAAAATTTTATGGAGCGTAAATAGACTAGCGGTTCCAGAGAAAAATGGAAACAGAAAAGTTGAAAAAAAAATGTATACACAGAATAGCAATAATTTTTAGATATTATCTTTTTTGCTCATTTAATTCGAAAGTAAGAGTACAACACGTGCATACTGAAACACTTAAGCTCTTAAATGAATTTACGCCAGTACGGCCACATGCGTGTGTATGTAGGTAAATGTGCTTAAGTGCGTATGTCGATGTGTGCGTATGGGAGACTGACGAATGTATATTTTTTAATGAAACGAAGCTCACCATACAAAAATGGAAGTATGTAAAGTAAATTTGAAAATAATTTCATAAAATTTTTCACTTCCTTTTCTGTTGGTGTTTGTCTGTGTGTCATTGAACGTATTTACCAAATAGAATGACATAGCTACAATGTGAGAATCGTCCTGTTTGTCATTTGGGTGGCATCCCAGTTGCGTCGATTGGGATTATTTCGAAAACGAAAAATAATGAGGAATACAGTTAATTTTTCTTTGTAAGTACTTGAGAGAAAACAATAGCAACAAAACCTACAGTAAATTTCTCTTGAAGTCAGCAGCTCATCAAATAGAGAATATGGTCTTCATCATTTAGAAAAGCCCCTACTGGCATTTTTGTTTATTTTTTTGTATATTTATGCAGAGAAGCAAAAATGTGATATAATTTGGTTAGAAATAAAAAACATTTTATGATTCAGAATTGAATTTATTAATGCTTTTGTATCTAAACTGCATCTACAAAAAATGTGTGCGTCATCATATTATTCTGGTTGGATGATATGAACAGGTGGAAAATTTGCCTCTTGCCGGTTATGAGGCGAGTGTTATGAAGTTGACTAGAAACTTTGCAAATCTCGTCTATGTTTTGTTGTACTGATGCGAGTTGTTTTCTTTTCACGGAGGCGAGTTGTTCTCTTTCCACGGAGGCAAATTTTCAAGTAAATCTTGTGCCCATCTCTTTCGTTGAAAAGCTGGGAATTAGGCCGTCTCAATGACTGCCTATCTGGTGCTGTATAATCTGAGGACCTTCGTCGGGCCTCAATGAGATGAGTGTTGATGCAATATTGGCTCAAATGAACTCATTTGCCATTCATGTTGTCTCTCCGCATTAGTCTTTGTGAGTTGTTTTTCAATGAAATTCTAATTATGATGTGCCTCAAATTGCATGCGATCTCTTGGTGTGGGTTTTTGATTTTTTTTCACGATAGCACAATCTGAACTTTGTTGAGTCTCCATTTTTTGATGAAGTCTACATTCGCGCTGTCTCTCAGCTGCTGCTTTTGCTGGAGATTTTATCGTAACACAATCGTTTTCTTCTAGTCAAATTTCACTAGAAACTCATGGGGAGCTCCCTCTATCAATTGTGTATGATTCATACTCAGTGCTCTCTAGCAATCAAGTTTGAATCATACGCGAATCAGCGCCCTTTATCAATCGAGTTTGATTCATGCTCGTGGATACATGTGGATGTATATGTGCTGCCCATCATTTATGTGTAAGTATATGCATATGCCTCTCCATGTTTTTCAAATTGGATTAATAGAGGGCGCTGCTCTTCATTTCCGTTTTGCCGAGATCATCTTTTACATAAAACATAAAACGTAAACGTAAACATAAAAACGATTCTAAAGAATTAAATTTAAAAAGTAGTTAAAACATTATGTTATTAGTGTTTCTATTTAAGATTTTTGCTTCTCCTTTAAAAAATAAAATATGTATCAGTTAGGGCGTTTCTAAATGTTGATGACGATAGGTTTTCGTTGTGTGCATTTACACGATTGCTGTTTTCAAGAGAGCCTTTAGTTTTCAGCAATGGTATTATCCTTTATTACTCCTTTTGAAGGTCAAAACGATTAATCGATCGTTAATGACATGCAATGTTAAAAAAAAGAGCACAAAATACGAAGGCTTTTAAGCAACAGGAAGTAATTTCTCTGCTCGATGAATGCTCCATGAATGATTCAAAGCTCAACTGGGGCATATCTTTAAATGTAGGAGTATGTTTGTGCATATATATTTTGTTTTGTTGTTGCTATTGTGTTAAAATTTTAAGCGAGCGTTTTTAAGCGTTTTTTGTTTTTCTTTTTAAAATATTACCAGAAATTTTGATAAAATTCTGCGTTGTTGTTGCTGTTGCTTGCCACACGCAGTAAACCTCTGAGTAGGTATGTATATATGTATGTGTGAGTGTGTGTAAGAGTGTGGAAAATTTAAATGTCTCTTTATGTACGTGGTATGAAAGAGGGTAAAGATGAGAGTAAATGAAAGTGGTTTTTGTTGTTAATCTTCCATTGCTATTGTTAATGTAGTAGTAGTAGTTGTTGTTGTTGTTGTTGCTGCGGCTGCTGCTGTTGTTGTTGTTGTTGTTGTCAGTGTTATGTATGCATTTGTGACAATGTAGCGCATAACAATTGTGAAAATCACATTCACTGTGAATAATAAATAATGGAAAACGTTATCACCGTCAGCGCAACACTGCCAATTCCTGTTGCAAAGTTCTCTATCGATGTCAGTGTGTATGTGTGTACCATGAAAACGAACGGAAACATTTATTTGTTTTTTTAGCTGGTTTTTGCTTTTTGTGTGGTGGTAGCAATTTAATTTTATAAGCGCAATAAGAAAACAAAACTTTTGTATTTCGGTTTCTGTAGAAATTCTAGCGTTGTATCGCAAGAGTTTTGTAAATTGTTGAAAGTTTCAAAGGATTCCGGAATTTTCATAATGGTCTTCATAATTTTATTGTTTGAATAGCTTCATTGCGAATACGAGTAAACGCTGAGTGTTGGGAAAAGGTGGTGCAAAGAAATAATAAAAATTTTACTAGTAACTATTTTGATTTATGGATGTATTTAAAAACTTTTGGCAATACCAGAAATGCGTTGCTACGGTTTTGTACGGTTTTAAAGGAGGAATGGATTACATTTTTCAGGCAAAGCTAACAGCTTAAGTCTAGCTGTTTCTATATAAGTGGAAGGGTAGAAGGAGGAGTATTCGGTACGTTTTTTGTTTAAAGCCTCGACTGAACTTAACTATCAACTTTACTTAGAGAAGTAACTTAGAGACCGTATTTTGTAATGCTTTCTATTACTTTTTCGATCATTTCCCCCGTAGCCCGAAAAGACTAAACTGCCCCGACCCATGGGGTACATTCGCCAAGAAAGTGGGGCACAATCGCCAGGGGGAGAAAATAACAACTCTAGCTAATGTGCCCCAGGAGCAACGATTCTTAAATAACCGTATTTGTTTTAGCTTCTTGAACATTTATGTAAACAATTTGTTGCTTAATCTTTTATTAAATAACACAAAAATTCGACAACGGAAGAACTTTTCTTCCCGCCAACAATTGAAAAAGCTATCACCAGAAATTCTTATACTGTAATATTTTCCCAATAATGTAAATTAAACTTATAAATTTGAATTGATAAAGGGTGATCAATAGAAGCACAAATTGTCGTTTGTGGGAATTAGAAAGCTTTCTTAAATTTGGAGATATTGTAAGTGGAGAAGTCATATTATATGTATGTGCCCCAGTAGCGAAACCTCTCCCTTCTACTACTCTCCTTTTGAAGTATCTAAAATGAAGCCAAATCTATGCTCAGAAAGAAGAGATTCAACATAGATCCTTGTTCATCACCTCAGGGAGTAGAACTTCTCAGACGATATATGTTTGATCTCGCATAAGTTCAGCGACATTTTGGCGACATGCGATCTTTTGAGCATAAGCAGCATATGACGGCGACCTCAGTATAAATATCAAGGAGATCAATCCATGAGCGAGCATAAAGCGAATTACTTTGTGTCAACGAAAAAAGAAATTCAATAATAAGTACATAAGTATCTCTAGGATCCACAACAATAAATATCAGCTTTCGCATCAAATGAGCAATAACTTTTGCAAAAGTATGTTATTGAGAAGCTGAGAGAAGGTTAAGTAATAATTCTCCAGGAATTCCTCATCCGGGGCGATAATCAAAGATGAAAGGCTCTTGTGAATATTTGAGAGGAGGGTATTTCATCAGATTTCGAGTCGTATGACCAACATGTAGCGAAGAAGATGAAACCATGAGTTGTGTGATACTGGCATCTTGTTTTTTTGGCTTCTACAAAGAAATTTGCGCCTCGTATTAGCTTAGTTAATTTTGTTGATTTTATCATCTGGGCAGGTGATTGGTAAGCAAACGAGTAAATGGGGCTCCCATTTTCTTGGACATTGCTCGGGAACAAAGTTTCAACACTCTTTGCTGTGCATCCTTCAACATCTTGTGCATGTCAAAACTGACATGTGGATTGATTTACATATTTCGAATGTGAATGTTGGGGAATATATTTTTGTTTAATTTTTTTTTAGACATTACCCGCAGGGTGCCACTGTTTTTGCATGAATTCATCATAATGGACGTCGTTAATTCTTTTGTGTCGACTGGCAATACTCAGAGAGAATTACGTTCCCCATTTATCACGTAATTGTGGGTATATATTCTATCAAAAAACAAGTTGTCAATAAAACTCAAAATATTTACTATTCAATTGTATTGCCTCCAAAGTAGGCCCAACGAATAATCCGATTATAAAAACATTTTTCAAACTCATTTTCCGGATTCGACTTCAATTCTCAGTGTTCCATCGACTGCCTCGAAGTGGTAAAGAGAAAAAAGTCTGCCCGAGCCAAGTCTGAGTTCACAACACCGCGATAATCAACGAAAAAATAACATTACCGGCCAGAGCGAGGCAAATCGCTCGAACCGAATTTTTGATAAAGCGATTCACTGTAAGACTTCTGTAACATTTTCAACGATTCGGCACACTAAATTCCATTTGCAATACAAAATGTGAGACAAATTCTTTACCCTATATTTTTATTCATTGTAAAAATTGCAAAACACACTTGAGATTAACTGACAAAATCGATCATTGTACACAAACTAAATAACAGATAGCGGTCAACATAATTATAAATAAAATATAAAATTAAATACATCACAACCCAAAAAAATAACACAAAATAATATTCTCATAAATAAAATTCTTGCATATTCTGCTAAAAAAAATCAATGCCAATCCTCCTCTTCTATATTCAACATTAAACCCAGAAACTAATTCAGATTCCCCTTCAGCAAAATCAAAAGGAGTACGACCTCATGTCAGCATAGAGGACAGTGGTGCCAATTTAGCGACAGAAAGCATTTTTACAATACCTTTAAGCAGTGGCGAAGTCAGGTCGGGTGACACCCGGGGCGGACTTAATTGGTGTCACCCTATAATACCCCTCCCCCCCTCTTCTTTTGAAATAATTATACTATGTGTAGGTATGTACGATTATTTTTTATTTAAAAGTAAGTAGATAACATAGAAATTCATAAAGATGAGTGAACTTAAATGAATACGTACTTAATTTAAGTATCAAAATAGTTGAATCCTCTACGAGTATAAGACCAATAAGGGAAATTTTTATTTACAGCATGTTCTTCTTAAAGATCTTGGAAGATATTTGTTTACATACAACTTTTTTTTTTCAATGACTATTTAATTGCTGTTGTAGGAAATTTAAAGTACCAAATTGACATTGCGATATATGAAGCTTTTAAAAATTTTGCATTTTTTCGCAGCAAATTCTGAAATAACATTGCCGAAATCTAATTTGCTAGAAAAATCGTTTTCTATTGATAAAATGGCTAGGTCGCACATCCTAGATTGACACATAGTTGAGCGTAAATATGATATACAGTGCACTCGCGGTAACGTGAACACCGGCTAACGTGAACACGCTTTTTTTTACATTGACTACTCTGTAACGTGAACAAACTTAGAAAGCTCAGTAACGTGATCAACATTTTTGTTCACTACACTTTTTTATTAGCATATGGACAACATATCTAATGTGAAATTTTATTCGCAATTTAATAGGTATGTTTATACCCATGAATATTTGTTTTGATCTCGTTTTGTTTTTTTTATGAATTTTAATTAAAACAAAAAAAATTATATCTTACTAATGGCAATAATAAGATACTTTTACGTTTAAATGTGTAAAACTCCTGAATTTAGCAATTTGAAGTTATTTTGCGTCTTCAAATTCGACAATCGCTAACGCGAACTCCCTTGGTTTTAATTAGTTCAAGTTATCGCGAGTGCACTGTGATTAGATTTACTTAACTTTGAAATACTTCTTTCACATGAAGCCACAGAGACACAAACTGTTAAGAACAATTGAAAAGCAAAAGATACGTTTGAAACAGAGTAGTAAGTACTCGATTCTTAAAAGAATCGGCAGTACTTGATGCTTGGAAGCAGTGGCGTAGCCAGGTCGGGTTACACCCGGTCCCATTCTACAATAAAAGTTAGAATATCAAGCGTAGTCCATTTACTTGCGACAATGTTTGCTGCCCTGATTTGCCTACGAAGTCTTTGTACTTCTTAATTCCAATTTAAAGTTCTTCTTCTACAACTTCATCGTAGGGCAACGCCAACTTTTTTGCATTGATATTCAGTTCTTCATTCGTGCAAAACAGCAAGTCATTTGTTTTCACAATTTGAAAGATATCGGCTATATCATTGAATGCCATGGTTCGAGACCTTAATTCTGTCGAGAAACGATCGATGTATTCAAGCATCGTTCTCTTGTTTTCTCCTTTAGCAGTTAAACCAATATCTCGTTCCGTTTCACCCGGCATTCTTTTCTTGTACCTTATGCACCGAGCTTATTCCGAGCTTTGGGCAAATAATACTAGCCTTCTCCAATGCACCTTCCACTAAACAATCCCGCTTTTCTTGTAAAAATAGAATTAGGGCATTCGATTTCGCTATTTATTTTATCGACAGTTAGTCCTGGAGTTTGCAACTATTTTTGTGTAGCATCAAAATGAAAACAAATGAAAGTATAATTTTAGACGTTCACACCTACTCAGGTAATTATAATATTTTTTCCGCTTTTTGGCCATTGCGGGTGTCACCCCAAAAATGGTGACCGCCCCCAGCCATCCCTTCCGCCCCCACTGGCTACGCCACTGCCTTTAAGCGGAATTATTATGTAAATGTTCATTTCCCGGTTCTTTGGTTCTTTGGTTACAATCAAATGCTGAGGTCAAGTTTACAACGACGGAAGCATGATTTTTGCTCTTAGCGGCATAAAGTCGAAATGCATCACGTATAGATGGAGGCTTATGTCGAGCAGCATTGGAGACTTTTGAGAAAACATCAGGTAAATTCTCATTATCTGCTAAAAGTATGACGTATGTCAGTGGCTACTGCATTGTTTGTAACTTCATCTAACTGACTACGAACTGAGAGAAGCTCTTTCCGAAGAGAAACTACGTCGGCTCATTTGCTCTCAACAACCGTTACTCTCTTATCTTCAGCATTTATAGTTGCCTTAAGATTCGTAATTTGCGATGACAAAAGGTCAAATCGCCGTGAAGTTAAAAAACAAAACGATGTTGTGCAATTCGAATAGAAATATAAATATCTGTATATACTATATATATATATATATATAAATGAAGATATGTTATGTGTGTGATGAATAATCTCGGAAACCGTTCGATTTTCTTCAAAAATTCAACTTTCATATTAAAGTGCATGCTTTTCTGACGGACATAGGCTATTTATCCGCCCACTGCCACGCCCGCAAAAAGAGTAAAATGCCTATAACTTTTGAACCCCTCAACGCATTCACTTCAATAAGGAATGTATTTTTATTACATATTTTTATTGTCATATTTTTTAACGAAATCATTTGTTTTGATACAATTTGCTTACCTTTCCACAAGTGAGACAGTTTTTTTCTGAAACAAAGCGTGTAAATTAGCAAGCCGCGCATAATTTGGAATTTGGAATTGAATTTCTTTCGATTTTTCTTTATTCATGAATTTCATTGTAAAAGCAGAAGTGTTTGGTGAAGTGCGCTGCTGAATGTACTCAATTGAGTGGCAGAAACGTGGATTGCCCCATGCAAACATTCTCATTTGGTTAGTCAAAATTACAAAATTACACCAGATGAAATTGAGTAACGAGGCGGTGTGGCGCATTTTTTCATTTTCGATACAATAACGGTACCCAACCCAACCCAGCATTTAGCTGCTCATTTTGAAAACGGAAAGCGTGTGTACGAGGTGTGATAAAAAAATAACCGTTATTTTCAAATTTCATGAGTTACTTATTTTCGATTTTCGCAGATTTTTTCTGTTATGTTGGTATATGTCTGTTATGTTGGTATATGTCTGTTATATGTGTTGGCAATACCAACCATTTTGGATTGTCAGTTTGTTTTTGACAGATAAAAAGGTTAGTCGTGTTTTGGTGTGCTCTTCGATTTTTTACTTTTCGAAAAAATGGATCAAAGAAACTGTATTCAGTTTTGTGTAAAATATTAAATTAAATGCGCAAGGACATTTGAAATGTTGACTGTGGCCTTTGGCGAGTCCACTATGAGCAGAACACAAGTTCAATTGTGGTATAACCGGTTTAAGGAAGGCCGAGAAGATGTCAATGACGATGCTCGTCCTGGTCGCCCGAGCACGTCAACAACCGATGAAAACATTGACGCAGTGAAGAAAATGATTTTGGATAATCGTCGAATCGTCTAATCACTATCAGAGAGGTTGCTGATGATGTTGGCAATTTTTACGGATGTTTTAGGCATGAAACGTGCAGCAGTGAAGATTGTTCCAAAATTGCTAAATTTTGAGCAAAAACAACGTCGCTTGTGCGTAAGTTTTTGGCCAAAAACAAAAACAAAACCGTTATCATGCCTCAACCACCGTATTCACCGGACTTGGCCCCCGCTGACTTTTTCCTCTTCCCAAAACTAAAGACACCGATGAAAGGAAAGCGTTTTGCTACGATTGAAATCGAAACAGGAGCTGTTGGCGATACCAAAAAGCGCGTTTCAGAAGTGTTTCGAGGATTGGAAAAAACGCTGGCATAAGTGTATTATATCTGAGGGGTATTACTTTGAAGGGGACAAGATAGTTGTTGATGAATAAATAAATACTTTTTGAAAAAATTTAAAATAACTGATAATTTTTTATCATACCTCATATTTTACTTCGGAGAATGCAGCGCAAAGTGCGGAAACGATGGTGTAATTCTACAAAAGTTATCCGGCAACGTAATCAATCCAGTCTAATCAACTGGCATTGCACCATTCCCAATTGTCATCAATTGCTTTGAAAATTCAACAGCTGATGCATCATTTTGCAATTGAACACGAACATTTGTTGAAAGAAACGATATTTTTACATATCTCCACAAACACGATGATTTCAAGAAAGCATGTATTTCATCGGCAGGGATTGATCTTGATATAATTGCCAAAGTATGTCGGAAATTTCCTGACAACAAAATTAATCCTCCACCAAACAAATTGGAAATTTCCCGACTATCTTTCATTATCAATGAATTAAATTTTGTTATACAATCAAAAATACCTGGTGTTTTGGTTTCGTATAAGTCTATTGATACTGCTACCAATGCAGAAGATGCGGTTAACTACACTATAGAATTTTTGAATTCTTTGGATTTACCCGGATTACCGCCGCATAACCTTCAATTGAAAGTCGGTGCGATTATTATTATGCGTCGTAATTTGAATCAATCGAAACTTTGCAATGGTGCGAGGCTTGCTGTGAAAAAATTGATGGTCAATGTTATTATAGCAACTATTACGATTGGAAAATTCAAAGGTGAAGACGTGTTAATACCACGAATTCCGATGATTCCAACCGATTTGCCTTTCAAATTCAAACGTGTACAATTTCCAGAGCGAGTTGCACTCGCAATTACCATTAATAAAGCGATAGGTCAATCTTTGGACATTTGTGGTATCAACTTAGAATATCCAGTATTTTCTCATGGACAATCTTATACGTAGCCTGTTCACGTGTAGGAAAACCATCAGTATCATTCATTTATTGCCAAGATAATAAGAAAACTAAAAATGTAGTTTACCATAGAGTTTTACAATACTTAAATATAAACTTTAAATTTAAATTGCTTTGAATTACTCTTTTAATTATGCACAGTGAAACGGGCATGGGGTCCGCTAGTAACTTTTAAAAATAAAACACTAAAAAACGGGAAACATTAATGAGCACTGTGAAAGCACGTCTTACTGGTTTGAGATCTCTGGAACTCCTGAAACGAATCAGGTTTGCCTGATGTTACTGTTAGTGGATCACCGACCACAGCTGTGACACTAACATAGTGACAAGTGATTTAAAATTCAGCTTCGATAAAGAAAACATTTCATTCGAAATAAGGTAAGAAAGATCAGATGCAGAGAGAGGGGAGTAGGAAGTATGTATATAGCCTTAGGGAAAACTTCTTTGTAAGTGTGTTAATGCCACCCAGTAAAAGCTTTTCCATACAGATGATAATATGTTTTACAATATCGGCATATCCATAAAATTTACCTTCTTCTAATTGCAATTAGGGTGCTGCGTCTGCTTGAGCAATCCACATCGACTTACTGCCATTTCGTTTTTTTTTTTAATTTTGTTTTGTTTTTATTATACATTTGTTAAAAATATACATCTCCCGCTAAAAGTGTACACGTTCATAAAAAGTAAAAAGAAAGACGTAAAAAAATTCACAGTACATTAACTTCGAAAAATTATGCTATAAGTAAAATTGGAAAAACTTTTAGGCAACAAATAAAGTGTTGAACAAATTAGAAAATCCAGATTAAACTTTTAGCTTTACATACATACGCACAAAGAAACGAAAAAGCTGAGCGTTGCACAAAACCATGTAGGCATACAATATAAATATGGTAAACAATAACAAAAATACAACATACTTTATATACTTATGTATATTTATGAATATCAAAATGATGAGTGCCTAAAAGTAGGCAATAACTTCGAACACGTGTAGGAGGAGTATTGTGTATTTTTTTTCCTTACGTTTGTTTTCGTCAAGGCGATGCAGCTAAATCATCTTAAAATATGTAAATCAAAAATAAATGAATAAAATAAATACTGCAGCAAATAACGAAAACCAATTCGATGCTAACTCAGCAAATAATTCTATGGGGAAGCAACAGCACCCACGGCAGCAGAAACAGCCGCATCTCTTTACGTGACTGTACACAATCAATTTGTGTTGTTGACAGTTTAATTTTTGCAAAAAGTTTTCATTTCATACATTTTATTTGCTTTTTCTGTTCTATTCTGTTTTCGTTTGTTTTATTTTTTATTAATTTATCAAACATATAAATCGACGAATAAACAAGAGAAACAGAAATCTGTTTGTTTGTATGTAAATATACAAAAATGTATCATTTCTTTTTATTTCAGCATAAAAATATGGAAAAAAACATAATACTCGACAAGTAAATGCTGGAAAAAGAAAATTACATTAAACTTTTTCAAGGAGAAATTATGAGGAAAGCTACAAGAGCGCATGATAAATGCGTAAAGAGAAGAAAGTGATGATATGTGACAATGTGTTTAAATGTTTAATTGCCACGCCTACCAAAACAACGCTCGCCACATGCTGACATTGGTTTATTCACAAACAAAAATTGTTTATGATTAGTAGCTGTGTGTGTGTGTGTGTGTGTGTGTGTGTGTGTGTGTGTGTGTGTGTGTGTGTGTGTCTGTGTGTGAGTGCTTGAAAATATAACCAAACTCATTTGCATTTATTTGCCGTCAATTGTTAAGAAAAACATTTGTAGCCTGCCCAGAAAAGTATGCTCCAGTTCCAAGTTTATAAGAAAGAAATGTAACAACTTTTTCATAGCATAAGAAAAGAAGAAAATGGAAATGATATGAGAAAAAAACAGAAACATTTACATTTTGAGCTTAATTTATTAAGAATTTTAGGGAAACACGCAAAAGAAAAAATTCGTCGCGCCTAAGTGTATGCTATGCTAGAGCAATATATTGTTAGCTTCGATATTATTTAATGTCGTCGACTTTTAACTTTTTATTTTCTTTCTGTTTTGTTTTTGCTTCTTCTGATTTTCATTTTAATGCTGCTGCGAAATTCTTGACATTGCTCGAACACACTTACATACATACATACATGTCATGTTGTTATTCATGCTTGCTTGTGCATGTTCGAGTGGCAGAGTTTGTGCGAATTTCGTTTGTTACTGTCTTTTTCGAGGTAGCGTGCGCCTGCCTCATCGTATAATTTTCACATAAACCTGTGCAGGGCGAACAACTGAAGGGCATTTAGATGCTCCGTCGTGATGATGATGTAGATACGAAGATCCGATGTAGTAGCTGATGTACATTTCCATAGCATTTCAGTTGCTGTTGCTCGCTGATACTGTAGGACTGACTGTAGGACGATGCTTTTCGAAAGTAACGCAAATGCATCACATTATAATGGCTGCTGCGTTTCACCTCGTTATCTTTAAAGCTTGAATGGCCTGGATAAAAGTTTAATCAATTTTGTATTGCGTTGCATACTTTTTTGCGTTGATTTTTGGCTTAACCTGCAGACGGGCCCACAAGCCGAACACGCACGCATACTTTTCTTTTACGATACCTACTTAGTTACATAAATGAATTCGAACATGACTGAGAGAAGACACTGAGAGGAGAGTGAGTGTGTTCCATTGCTGTTGTTGTTGTTGTTGTACTTGTCGTCCATTTCGGCAGAAATAAAAATAAATTTACCGTTGTCCCAGTGAATTTTTATTACCGTGTTTCATTTTGCATACAAACAAACAAAAATCACATATACACTCACCGCACATATTTGTGTAAGCATTAAGTAGTATGCATGCATACGTGTGTTGGGGATTTACTTATCTTTTTTTTTTTTTGTTGAAGAGCTCGAAAGCATCGAAAGCCTCAGTCAAATCCATTAAAACCACCTCGTCGGGAGGCCGTCACGGAATTACTGCTCAGGCGTCGCCTCTTGACAAGTCAAGGTAGCTGTTTTGGGAGTTACCTGAATTGATGTCATTCAGACCTACGTTACTCCACCCCGGGTGCGTTCCATATTTCGGCGAAGTGCAGACATTATTTTTGCTGCCGCTGCCTGGACTGTATGCCACTTATGTTGTGTGTAGCATAGTATTACACAATGTGGTGGCCTCCATAAATGCTGGGTCGGTGTCGAAGATAGATCGGGCAGTGCGGCTCTTCCTCATTTTTGAAGCGATGCAGATAATGTTTGAAGTAATCATGTCATCAAGGGTTATCCAGCTGTCAACATCTGGGATGAGTGCAAATGTCCCCTCCCATCGATGGCCATTTCCCAGCTGCCACTCTTTCAAGCAGTGTTGTTGCTCTTCTGTATTTGTTGCAATTGGGCCGGCTGCATAAATGTTTCGGCATTCACACGTCAGGATGTCTATCTATGTGTCTATAATACCTGAGCTCAATCTGCAAAGCGCCATTATACATAACACGTTTCACTGTGTAGGCCCAAGCACGGTACCCTGTGGGACGCCTCGGATGACAACAGGTAAGAGGTAATTCACTGTAGATATCCCGGAACATCAAAACTGCTAAGCGCATTCGGCCAGCTCGCTGAATTGAACGCATTCTTGATATCCAGTGTTACTACTGCGCAGTACTGTTTGTCGCGGCCTCTCCACTCTTTACCGCTTGTTGTTACATCACACGCTATACGCATGGCGTCATTGATACCATTCACGGAATCCAAATTGCTGCGTTGATAGACCACCAGGCCTCGCAAGCGTCTCCTGCAGTCTGTTGATAACAACACACACTTTCCAGTACTTTACCCGACGAGTCGAGCATGCAGAACGGCTGATATGGGAATGGTGTACATGTGTTGAGTTTAACTGTACGTGTGAGTGTGTATGTAGAATTGTTTCTTTCTTGTTTATGGTTGAGTGATTTTCTCATTTTACGTAGTTTAAGCATAAAATATGCCATAAATCATTTTCGTTCCATTTTCGGGATTTTCATTAAATTTTGTTGTTTGTTTCTTTTTCTTTTGTTTGACTTTTTTTCTCACTTCTAATGCATAGGTGGCGTTGCTTAGTTATTTATACTCGTTCGTAAATGTGTTGGCCTGCTCCTTAAGCAGAAGTAGCTGGTACTTGTAAATTTTATTGAATGAGCAACTCACACCAGCAACAGCAGCAGTTGCAATAAGCAGCATCGACAGCTTCTGGAAAAAAGTTATAGAATCTTTTTATGTGCTCTTAAATAATGGTGGTGGTCGTGAGTCAGGATTTTTCATGCTAGACGTAGAGCAAACGAAATAGGCGAAACAGTAATTTTGTTAACTTAATTTCGTTACATTTTATGGAAAGCTTTTCTTAAAGAAAAAAAAAAAAAAAGTTATAAATGTATCAAAATTTAGTTAATGACGCAATTCCGCTATTTTATTTCTCAAATTAAGTAATCTACAAAGGAAAGAACTCATGAAATTTAGTGGTTTTGGTGGAAATCGTAAATGTATTTAATATCTGGCATTATTAACTTGCCCAATAATCTCATATATAGTATATATAAAAATGAAGATGTGTTATGTGTGTGATGAATCATCTCGGAAATGATTCGATTTTCTTCAAAAATTCAACTTTCATGTTAAAGTACATGCTTTTCTGATGGACATAGGTTATTTATCCGCCCACTGCCACGCCCGCAAAAAGAGTCAAATGCCTACAACTTTTGACCCCTTAACGCATTCACTTAAGCGAGCTGCGTTCAATTATGATTCGACGATTGATTACAACTTTACATCGAACTGTAGTTAGTTATTGGTGCTATGGATGACGTATGTAATCATTGCAAAGCGTACAAATTCAAAAATGAGCCACCAGGTTTATGTTGTGCTAATGGAAAAGTCAAATTACCGGCATTGGAGCCACCTCCAGAACCATTATCTCTTCGATGCAGCACAATATCTCGAGAATTAAATTCATCACCAACTATCACTAATGCAACTTCATCCATTGTTGGAGCATTAAATCTTCTGGCATGCTCTCCACATCGTACTTTATCGGCCTTTATTATAATTTTGTGATTATCAGTAGGCATTTGGTCGAGAGCAGTACGGAAAAGTCGAACCAATTCATTATTCTCTTGAAGGAAACAAGTTTGGATTCGTTCAAAAGCATCTCGCTTCAAATTTTAACTAATTTCTAATCAGAATTACCAAGAAAATAAATTTGCAAAAACTAATACTCTGTATCAGAAAAGGACAATAAAGAACCCAAGCTGTGATATATTTGTCCTTGGATCTAGGAAAAAAAAAAACAATCCAAAGCGGGAAAAACGTTGTTGTGAAAATCATTTTCATTATTGTCAAATTCATTTTCCTTTCGAGACCATTAGCATGTTTCCCTGTTGTTCATGCAAATTTCCTTGAATGTGGTCACAAAATTGTCACGAATAATATTCGTTGCACCGAATGAAGTCATTTGGAAACATGAATTGTAAGATTGAATGTTTGCCAAAAAAGGCTTTGTGATTCAGGTGCACCACCTAAAACCAATGAGCGTAATGATTCTGGAGATGGCTCCAATGCCGGTAATTTGACTTAAGCTTTAAATTTGAACTGCTTTGAATTACTTTTTTAATTATGCACAGTGAAACGTGCATGGGGTCCGCTAGTTATTTATAATCTTTAGTTAACTTGTTATCAGTGGGTGCTAGTGTATTCAGAAATCAGGAATCTTATTGAAATCATGAGCAGCAATCGTAATGTAATCGTGATTTAATCTGATTTGGATAGATGTTTAGTTTTGAAATTTGATTTAATTTCTGATCAGATTTTCGCTCCGATTTGTTGTCTAAATATTGGTCAGAGTTTTGCCTTATGCGAAGAGCTCGGCCTAGGCCCTCCATGGACTGTTGTGCCAAAAGTAAGTAAAAGTAAAAAAGATTTGCTGTGGGGTTTTGGACTGATTTCTGAACTGATTTTAGATGTTATTTTTTGACCTACTTTCTGAACTGAATATCGATCTGAGTTTGGGTACGATTTGCTAACTGAATTTTGGGTTGAGTTTTAATCCAAATTTGATCTAAAATTTTGGTTCGGTTTCTGGTCTGATATTTGTTTTTAATAGCGGTCTAAGTTTATGTTGGAATTTTTACGATTTGGTCTGAATTTCCGTTTGAGTTTTGTTATGAATTTAAGTTTAATTTTTTGTTAGAATTTCGTCTGATTTGAGTTTTACTATAGTGTAAATTTTGATTTAAATTTTGGTCTCATATTTTATATGACTTTTGATCAGAGTTTCTAATCTGAATATCGATTTGATTTTTAATATGATTTTAAGTCAGTATTTTGTATGACCTTTAATAAGATTAAACCAAACATATAGCTTGAGTTTTGCTTTGAATTTAAGTCTGATTTATGGTTTGACCTGATTTTTGGTATGAATTTGGTCTAATTTTTGCTATTTAGATTTTAGACACTTTAGTCATTTAGCCATTTTAGAATATGATTTGAGTTTGGTTTGGTTTAAATGTTGGCCTGAACTTTCATTTGAATTTCGTTCATTTCAATCTGAGTCTTGGTCAAAATTCTTGAATGATCTGAATTTTGGTCCGGTTTTTGGGCTGATTTTTCTTCTGGAATTGATTTTTGCTTTGAGTTTTGGTTTTAATTTTGTCTGGATTTCGATCCGATTTTGAGTATGAAGTTTGGTCAAAGTTTAGTTTTATCCGATGTTTGATTTGAATTTTCGTCTGATTTGGTTTGAGTTTCGTTAAAGTAACGGTAGAACAGTGTAACGGTAGAACAGTGAGACGCAAGCCACGTTCCGACGATGTTCCAAGGAGTCAATAGAGCTGGAAACTCTACTGTCTCCTATTAGCTTTATCGCTCGTTGTTGGATACGGTCCAGGAGCTCCAGTTGCGTTCGTGAAGCATATATAGGTGCATATATTGAATATTTGATTAATTGTAGGCTGAAGCTACACTAGTAGGGTTCAATCAGCTTATTAACAAGTCAAAGAGTTAGTTCGATAATTAGCTCAACCATCATAATCGTCACTCTTTAGGAGTTTGTTTCCGTTGTGATTTGCGCAACTCTAAATAGTGAAAGTGTAAGTCCTCCTTAACCTTGCCGTGTGAAATTGGTATTGCTTAGAAGGCTGATCCTTAGTTAAATCTTTTTTTCTTATAATTTTCAATAATAGCCTGGTAGAAAAAAACGTGAAGTCTGCATTTAAGAATGTCAATATGCTTTTGTGTGTTGATAACAATTCAAAGTAAACGAAGAGGTCTAGGATTATTGGCGAAAGAGTAAAATTTTATAAGTTAGGCGGAGAAATCAGTGTGAAATGAGACAATGAGAGGAGACGGTGAAGCAGCAGCAATCTTTGGGCTGGGGTCACGGGTTCGACCAACCCAGCAAGGGTATAAACTTTTATTTATCTTTTACCAATCTTTCTTCTTTACCCAATCAATTTAATTACGAGTATATTTTCCCTTTGTATTACTTAGTATGAGTAACTTTGATAAGAGGAACAGGAAAATTCTTTGCACTTTTACACTCAATTTCTTTTACTTTTACTTTTTCTGTTTTTGTTTTTCTTTTTCGATTAATTTTTAATTTTTCAATTAAATTTTTTGTTCTAATAAAATTACTTATTCTGCTTAATTTTTTTTTTTTTGTTTGCAGAGTGAATATATAATTAAATTTAAAAAAATTTCATGCATGTAATTTCTGAATTTTGCATTCCCCTTTGCTTATGAAAGAAAGAGAAAAAAAAACAAAACAAAACACGAAATGGGAGCGATTTCTGTATGCTCTGCAACAATTCAATTTTTCTTTCTAATTCCAGCAAAATCCCTCTTTCTTGTTTGGTTTGGTATGTGAGAGTGTTTGCCTGACTGTGTGTACATATGGTATGTGGTATGTATGGATGTGTTTAAGTATGTGTGCCCGAGTGAAGTTGGCTGTGTCTGCTGAATGCTTTATGCAATCATTTCCATTCATTATACTAACATTTTGGTGGTAATGTGCTTCATCATCTTTTTTTTTTTGTATTTCTTATAAATACAATAGTTTTCGTGTTTACACCAAAATGTATAATTCTGATAAAATGAAAGTGTTATACACTGTTTATTCCTTTTGCTTATGCTTCAGAATGTGAAAATATTTTTATATTTAATCGATTAATCCTTCTCTTTTCGATCTATGTTTTTTCTGAAGCGAGTGCATATGGTATCAGAATATTCTGATGAGAGGAGAGGTTTACCTATGTGTGTATGTGTATTTGCTGTTTTGAGTTATTCCATGTTTCCAACCACCATTTTTTCTTTAATTTTTTTTGGGAGCATATTGATTTCGATATTCAATTAATCCCGTGTGACACACGCGGCAGAGGCAGAGTTACGCAACTGAATGAAACGACCAGAGCTAAATCGATGTGGACAACAAAATGAGAGGAAGGTAGAGCGGAAGAGAGTTGAAAAGATTCTGAGAAAAGAGAGTTCTAACGGGAAGAGTAAAGAAAAGGCAAAATTTAAATAAAATGCAAAATTATTCGGTATTTTATTGTTTTCCTTTTCCTTTTTCATTTTTATTTATTATGATTTTTTGTGGGTACACATTTTTGTGGCACCCTAAAGTGAATATTAATATCAATTCGGCTGAAGCTGAAATCAAAACGCAAAAAAGCGATAACTATATCGCTAGCCTAGAGTGAAAAGCCGTTAAATCCACTTTTCATAAAACATTAAGATTTTGCTGCAGTACGAAAGAGAATTTGAAAATACATATATACATACATACAGTGTCGGACAATCAATTAAGAACACCTTGTTCTGAAACCAAAACTCTTAAAAAAATATTATTATTATTATTTGAAAGGTATTTACTTTTATTCATTTATTCCATAAGTTTAATTTTTTCTTAAAACAAAAACAAAATCAATTCAGTGTAAAAAAGAAATTTAAAAGATATACATAAAATCACATTTCAAAAGGACAAACAAATGAAAAAAAAACGTACTTTACTTTTAATGGCACAACAGCCCATGGAGGGCCTAGGCCGAGCTTTTCGCATCCACTCATGTTGTGCGTGCTATTTTTGTACATGGATGGAAGGGACCTACAGTTTAATGCCGAATCCGAACGGCGAAGTGAAAAGCTTTTCATAGCAAATTTTACTCTTGTAGGTTTGCCATTGCCTGCCAAGAGGTGGTGCCGTGTAGAAAAATTATTTTTTCTATTTATTGATTTTGCCTGTGCCGAGATTCGAACCCCGGACACTCTGCGTAGCGCGTAGTAGTCCAGCGCAAAAAAAACACTTCAATTAAAAAAAAAAAAATTTGTAAATTATTGACTAACGCTAATATTTTGTGGAATAGCCTTTGTTAATGAAAACCGCCTTACACCTTCTAGGCATTGATTCCACTAGAGACGCGCAAGTAGCCTGGGGTATGGAATACCACGCTCTTTGAATGCTTTGCCACAATTTGTCTTTGTTTTTAGCTCTGGCACTGCTAATCATCTCTTTGACAGTATTCCACAAGTTTTCGATTGGATTAAGGTCAGGAGATTGTGAAGGCCAGGTCATAACGGGAAATCCATTATGGGAAAACCAATCTGGCGCAAGAATTGAGGTGTGCTTTGGGTCGTTATCCTGTTGCATTTGCCATTTCAGGGGCATTTCCCGTTCAGCATAAGGAAGCATCACCTCCTGAAGGATGTTTACGTAAAGAAATCTGTTCATCGTTTTTTTTTTATCCAATACAGAGGGCCCACAACATGCCAAGAGAAGCATCCATATACTATGATGCTTTCACCTCCGTGCTTAAACGTCTTCCTAGTATATTTTGGGCTCAATTCTGCATTTTTCGGGCGTCTAATTCACCTTGGTTTCGTCTGTCCATAATACGTTAGTCCATTTTTTTGCATTAATTGAACCATCCCACTCAATGTGCGCTTCAGCGAACTCTATGGGACACTTTCGATGTCTTTGTGTCAACATTGGTAGGTACTTTTCGTGCTGTTCTCCCATAAATTGTTTTTCAACCAAACGTCTCCTTACTGATCGAGCACAAATTTGCACCCCTGTCTCGTCTCTAAATGCGGCAGCTGCCTTAAATGGATTGCGTGCCGCCAAAATTTTTATGCAATTGTCATCTGCACTTGTAGTTTTGCGGGGCCTACCTCTCTTGCAATGAAATTTTTAAGGTAATAAAGATTGGTAGACAAATGTCGAGGATCTGCTAATAGTTTTAGCTATTTGGCGGATGCTTTGTCCCTCATTTCGCAGTTTTTTCACCAAGTCACGCTTTTCCCTGCTGCAGTGATTTGCTCGACCCATTTTGCTGTGACATTGCGGAATAGTTTACATTTAATTTGTTGAATTACCCTCAATGCTACCATTTAAATGTTTACCAGTACAAATTATAAAATAATTTAAGTTTTCTTTTTAAGATATAAATTTTTTCGTCTGCTGTTCTTATTTTGATTGTCCGCCTTCGAATGCTTCGCTTCAACTTTTTTGCTTGGGAATCTTCAAAAAATATTTAAATGTAGTGTTGCCACCTAGAAATTTATAAAGTATATACCATACCATTTTCTTCTCTATAAAAATTGTTAGCCATAAGCAGTCCTATAAAATAATTCAAGGAAGTTTTATAGTGCAAGGTGTTCTAATTTTATTTTATACACTTAATTTCCACGCTAGGGGAGATCAAATTGATTATTTCAATCAAATTGTGCACTCACATGCAATCACTTATTACTGCTTAATTATTGCAGATATTTTATGTTTTATTTAATGTTTTTGGTATAATAAAATATCTTGTAAATTTTTTTTTTTCTTTAAAATTAGAGAAACTGTACTTAGCACCTTTTATCTCTAAGCTAGCGATATAGAAAATGGAATGAATATGAAAGAAAATAAAGGAAAAAATAAGAAGGAGAACTTAAGTAAAAATGCAAACTAAATTATGAAAATAAAATCCTTTACATTTGTAACCAAAAAAAAATAAAAAAAAATTAAAAAATAACTTAAACTTGACAGCAGAACGCAGCAAGGAAAAAGGAAAAAGTCCTTCTCATTTTATTATCAGATTTTACCAAACGATGATTTTCCAAAAATAGGAAATTACTTAAATCGAATTCACTTATTCCCGACGCGACAGAGTGTCGGTGTGCTCAAAAGTGCGTTCGTCGTCAAGTGTGCGTAAGTAATACCGAGAATCAAGTGTTACTATGTTTACGGAAAAAAGGCACTTTCAACGTTGACAATGCACAGCAGAGACGAAAGTAAGTACTTGAAGTAAATATCGTTTTGCAACAAAAACAAAATGGACAATATATTGTAGGAATGGCAGAATGGAAGTTGGCAGCATGGAAGGAGCTGGCAGAAGCAGTGGATGCTTTTTCAAAACCAATTGCTTACTTAGATACCGGAAGTTCAAATGAAATTTTAATGGATTTTCTTAAAAGGCCACAATAAAAAATTTTTTGTGTACAGCACACAGTCATGGTTATGGAAAAGGCTCAAGTTATGCTTGAAAAAGAAAAACAAACTAAATTCAGAGGTTATGGCAGAACCAGAACTTCTTTGGTATTTCGATTAGCTGAAATCAGAAATGAAGGTGCAAACGTACTCGAACTGAACTCGTATCCTGACATATTTATGTATACTATTTGCAATCACTCAGCGAGCTCAAGATTGGAAGTTAAAATGATTGTCAGTAGATGTTAGCACATTTATGTAGTTTATTATGTGTCCAGAACATACGAGTACAAATTTTGGGCGCATATGGAACCGATATCGGCTCCGTCTTCGCTGACTTGTCACGTTTCTTATGATTTCGAAACTTTAGACCCTAATGTCGTTTCGATAATATTAGCCGAAAAAACTTTGTTTTTCAACCGAAATCAGTCCGATATCTGTCTACCGAATTTCGGTCGTCGGAAAGGAGGACGAGATTGCTTCCATTGACAAAAGACACTTGTGTACAATTCAGTTTGAATACAAAATGCGGAAATGTCTGTGGTAAGGACTGCATCGAATAAAATTGTCCGTTACATTTCTTCCCATACTGTGCTATTGAAAGACTCAAAATCAAAAATTTTATCTTAGTAGCTTTGAATTAAATGTCAGAAAATATTATGTGTCAGTTAAAGACAATAACAATTTATTTAACGCGAAAATGGCAAACGAAGTGGAAATGCGAGAAAATATTATTAAAATTTTTCAAAAGCAACCTCACTGGTCATTCAAAAAAATTGCCAAAGCTGTAGGGGCTAACCCTAAAACCATTTCTCGCGTTATTAAACGTTTTAAGGAACAACTGCGTATTGATCGGAAGAAAGGTTCTGGTAAAAAGAAGGGGCCACATGACTGTGAAAAGGCGAATAACGTTGTGACCATTTTAAATTTTTATAATATGGTCGGAAAAAGTAATCACACATTTTTGTTTATGGTATGTATATCTTTCTTTTCAATGATAGAAAAAATTTGAAAAATATACATTATAATAGCATAATAATGAGCTTGCAAAAAAACTTACAGAACTTGACATCAATAAAGAGTGTTTTTTTTAGAATTATGGTTTTCAATCTGGCAATACTTTTTTCGGAGTTAGTCTTTTTGACAGCTGTCACTTGATTTATTCTCAGTTTGGTTTGCCATTTCATAATAAATAGACTTACTACTGGACAACGTTTGCAAATCGTGCAAATTTATTACCAAAACGAGATGGCCACCGATCCCGATTTTCACAAGAAAATTTTGTTCAGTGATGAAGCTCACTTTTGGTTGAATGGGTGCGTTAATAAGCAAAATTGTCGCATTTGGAGTGGTCTTAATCCACAAGCCATTGTTGACATCCTCAAAAAGTCACTGCTTGGTGTGCTCTATGGGCAGAGGGAATCATTGGTCCATATTTCTTCAAAGATGAAGCCGGTCATAATGTTACAGTTAATGGGGAACACTATAGAGCCATGATTAATGACTAATGACTTTTTCGTGCCTGAATTGTGAATTGGAGGATGTTCATGTGGACGACCTTTGGTTCCAACAAGACGGCGCTGCGCTACATGCCATACAGCCAACGAAACAATCACAATCAATTTATTGAAGGAAACTTTTGGTGAGCGCATTATCTCGCGTCATGGGCCTGTGGCATGGCCTCCAAGATCGTGCTGACATACGGCACCAATTGCTGCAAAAATTAGTCGAATTAGTCTCGGCTGGAATTTATTCGAACCAGCAGCGGCGGCCACTTGCCTGAAATCGTTTTTAAAACATAATGGCAAATCCTTCTCTTTATAATAAAGCTAAATTCTTGGCCATAACATTAAATTATATCGTTTTATTTCTTATCTTGAAAACCACACTTCTAAAAAAACACCTTGTATTATAGTTGTGAAATTAAAAATTATTTTTGTAAAATGTAAAAAAAGTATTTTGACAAAATATTATTTATTAGACAATTTGCCTGATAAAGAAATTTTACAAAAATGCAAACGAAACTTAATAGAAAATGAACCATTCTTTGGCATTGATGATTTATCTCAATCAGCCTGGTATTGATTTCACTAGAGTTTGTGGAAACTGTCCTTAAAAAGGATTTCCACCTCAATGATTCTCTCCTCGTGTGTTATTGTGAAATGTGAACTTCTGCATCTCTTTATATAAGCTCACATATTCTCAATAATATTTAATTGGGGGCTTTAAGTTGGTTTATGTATTAACTTTCACACGTTAGTTTTTTGTGAAATTTGAGGCATTGGTGTGGCAATATAGGAAGCAAAACTTGCTTATTTAAGCGATTTCTTATTAGTTCTCTTACAAACTTAAATTTTATACTGATTATTCAATTCAATTGCAGTTAAAATTTTCCCACAATGAACTGTCCTTTCTTTTTAGTTCTAGCATGGTCTGCCTGAATGTGGTAGGTTACCTGTGCATTTGCATTTCTTGTGCTTATTTATTTGATAATACATGGTTGGACGAGGTACTTTGTAAAGTTTGCTTAAGTTTTTCACTGAAATATCGGCATCATATTTGATCTCTATCTCATTTCTTATAGCCTGGCTTATTTCCGACGTTTTTCCCCCATATTTGTTAATTAAATCTTTGTGAAAGTCATTAAAATTACAATAGAAAATTGCTTTAACAAAAGACTACATTTCGCAGCTTTCATCGCCTGCCAAAGTTAAGAAACCAATAAACCAAATATTATGTCAAATTACTTTTTCCAGCCAGTTTTATCTCAGTTTATGCACGTATTAAATGAAATATTTTGCGCTATTACAGTTATTATCACCTATTTCATTGTGATCATCCACAGAGAATCCGTTACTTCTCTCAGTTTATCGCTCACAGTCTTGTGAAAACACTTTTTCCTATCATTCATACATCGACGCGACTCGACTCGGTTGACACAGTCACAACCTCTCAATTCAACTCTCTTGATAAGATTTGGACAGTGAGAGGCTCTTGTGGAAACGTGAGGAACAGCAATACCAAACAATGCGGTGCGTGCCTATTACAGTGGCCACAACTGTAGTTTACTCACTCAAGTGTATATAAGGACGCAGGTATGCACAGGCAAGGGAATAAATAATGAGCGTATGTATGTCTCCTTGTATTGGCATGGCAGCAGCAGCATAGCTAGTGGATATGCAAATGTAAAAACGATGAAAAATACAAAGAAAAATTTAAATAAATTTTTAGTATCTTAATTTCAAGTGCTTCAAATTTTAACAATTTCATCGATTTTCTTGCCAGTCGGCAGTAATCTATTACATAAATTTATAATACGTAGCTTCAAAATATGCTTTGAAACATTAAACATAATGATGTACTGATGATGACTGACTGTAAGTTGATAAGAGGAAGAAGAAGAAGAAGAAGAAGATAGTTTCTGCCATGATGAAAATTATATTAATAATTATGAATCGATTTTACGCATTGTTAAATATTTTAAATTTATTAAATTTTCTACAAATTCAGACGAATTTAGTTTTTTGAATCAACACAAAAATTAAATATCTACTATGTCTTTAGAAACCTCTAAGCAACATACTCTTAATCTAAGTACTTACATATTAACTTAATCCTTTCTATCCTCACGGCGATGATAACATTCAATTGCACTTCTAATGTAATTACTTACCACAGAGCAAGTAATTTCAAGTTTTGCGCTAAAGAAAAAAGAAAGAAAGAAAAAAAAAACAACAACAACAAGAGAACCACAAAATCGTTTATCTCGTCGTGCCATTTTTACATTCTTCTTCCAAATACTATTGCGCCACAGTTTATTTTGGCCAAAAATCGTATTGAATACACTCGTATGTAGTTAAGTAAAGTGAAGCAACTTAAGAACTACACAGAAGTTTTGCTGAAACTGAACGCTATAGTCTGCATTGAAGTAAAAAGCTTTAATTGCAATTGTTGGTGAGGAGATTTCCAATTACTGGAATGTAAAGAATCCATGAGCTAAATTGGGATTGCATGAGGCAATATGCGAGGCGGGGCTTTGTTGTTTACTTTCAGTATTGTCTTTCGGTATTGGATTTGGATTAAGTAGTTTTGTGATTAACGCCCAGTCTCTTCTGTTAATATCTCAGCAATTATGATTGTTGCTCCTGAAAAAAAACACATATAGAAAGAACTAAAATGTCCAGCTTTGGGCCATATTCACTATTAGGTGATTAGAGGAGTTTGTTTATATATAGTATGTACATACAATATGTTTTTTTTTTTCTTACCTTTTTTATTCCACTTGGGAACATAGGGCTTCAACAAAACATTGCCATCTTATTCTATTGTTAGCTATTCTTTTGACAACGTTCCACGATTCTTCAGCTGCTCTCAGTTCACTTTCAATGGTCCGCTTCCAGATGTTGCGCGGGCGTCCAGTCCGTCTGTGAGCTTGAGGATTCCAGTCTAATGCAGTTCTGCTGATACTTTCGGACGGCTTTCGCAGTGTGTGACCTATCCACCGCCATTTACGAAATCTTATTTGTTTAGCAATGGGGTCCTGTTCCGTCAATCGCTAGAGTTCTTCGTTCCTGATGGTATTCGGCCAGAACACCCTGCGTATTATGCGAAGACATTTGTTTACAAATACCTGTAGTTTCTGAGTGATGGATTTTGAAATTAACCAGGTTTCGCTATCGTATAGCAGTACAGATTTTACGCATGCGTTAAAGATCTTCAGTTTGGTTCTACTTGAGATCTATGAGCTTTTCCATATGCGCTGTAATCGTCCAAACGCCGATCGAGCTTTACGCAGCCGATTCTCCACATCTACTTCAGCTCCACGCTGCTGAGGTAACAGAATCTGTCTACGAATTGTACTGCTTGCCCTCCGATGATGATACTACATACCATATGTACTAGTATTCCATTCACTTACAAATATATATCACATATATATATAATTACTCTTGTTGTCCCATTAAAAGAAAAAGAAAATGTACGAGCCATATATATAAATAGTCTTTTTCTACTTTTTGATTTTGCCTGTGCCGGGATTATAACCCCGACGCTCTGCGTAGCAGTTCAACGCACTATTTATATATAGGTATATGGCTTCAATCTCAAAACGATGTTGTTGAAAATTGATACTTGGGAAGTTATAGGCTGTTCCGAAAACAGAGGGAACTAGTGGACTTTTTGCTGGCAGGCCCCCAGAAGTGGTGGTGAAGAATTCAATTTCTCGGAGACAAAATAAGAGCACAGCTATTCCATACCACTTCTCCGGAAGTGATACATGTAATGGCCACCATCGGAATTTTAATAAATAAAAAAATATTTAATTTAATTTTTACACTAATATTTAAAATTAAAATTTTGATGGTCCAAAAATTATGTGAAAGTTGAAATTTGACAGACATGTCAGAGTAGGACCTAGAAGATATTCAAACTTAGTACCTTCACTATCGAACTAAAACCTGTGGAGAATTGAAAATTTGTTCGTATTTAGCAATACAAACTACTTGTGGTCGCTGTGGTGTAGATAGTAGTGCGTTGGACTGCTACGCAAAGGGTGTCCGGGGCTAAAATCCCGGCACAGGCAAAATCAAAAAGTAGAAAAAAACTATTTTTCTCCATGGCACCACCTCTTGGCAGGCAATGGTAACACATACCTTCTGCGATAATGCATAAGTGCAGGGTACTTTTTCTTCGTTCAGTAGTGCCTATTAGAATTTAACGCAATATTCGGCTTCCGTTCGTCGATGGACATTACATGTAGGTTTTTTTTTATTGTGGAGTGGTCGCTGTGGCGTAGTGGTAATGCGTTGGACTGCTACGCAGGGTGTCCGGGGTTCGAATCTCGGCACAGGCAAAATAACAAAAAAAAAGCAGAAAAAAATAATTTTTCTACACGGCACCACCTCTTGGCAGGCAATGGCAAACCTACAAGAGTAAAATTTGCTATGTAAAGCTTTTCACCTCGCCGTTCGGATTCGGCATTAAACTGTAGGTCCCTTCCATTCATATACAAATACAACACGCACAACATGAGTGAATGAGAAAAGCTCGGCCTAGGCCCTCCATGGGCTGTTGTGCCATTAAAAGTAAGTAAAGTAAAGTAAGTTTCTTTTTATATTGATACTTTCAACACACAGTGTGTACCCCTGTGTACCCCAATGCAGAGCATTGTGTTGAATGGAAGGAAGATTGATAAGTGGGAAGAAGAATGAGAGAGAGAATGCAATCATTGTTGGCCCCTACGCGTAGATACTTAGTAACTATTTTATGAGTGTAGAGCCACCTCGTGCAGGCACTTACGTTCCTAGTTAACCCCTTTATGAACAAAAGTGTTTTCAAAAAATAATTTTTCCAAACTCTATACATTAAAATTTATCTTCTTTCATGTCCAATGAGATACAGGGTTGCATTTTGTAACAAATTCGGAAAGAAAAAAAAAATTAATTAATTTAAAATATGTTTCTAACAAAAACTATCATATCGCTTTGTTAATAGATAACATTCAAAGTGAAATATTTCAAACGGTCATTAGAATTTAAGAGCTAACTATTTACATCTCTTGTTTTTTACCGAACACCAGCTCGTTTGAAATGTGTAGAACATATGTAAAAAGATCAAGAAGGACATATAAGTATTCTGCAGCCATGAAAGGAACAGTGCAAGGTATATCGCTGTTTAGAAAACGAACAAGTGTAACTGAGTTTAAATGGTGTTTTAAAGATGATTGATGAAAGACCCACCTTATCTGGTACAACTGTTTACTCTGTTGTTCAGCTTAGTGTCTCCTGATAGACATCCTCGAAATCTAATCTAAGCTATCTGGAAATCCTGACATGATTTCTAATTTCTTAAAGTACTTTAGGAACTATACTCGTATCAATTACATGACCCCATTTAAATTAAAAAATAAAAACCATTCTCCATCACAAACAGACAGTAGAGTGCTCAGAGAAGTATATCAAAACTATATCTCAAAGGATTCACACAATATATTGTACTAGGTACATTATTTACGCAACATACTCGCTCGCATTTTGTTGTCTGCAGCTTGCCAGGTTTTAGTAATGTAGAGATTTGCTTTCCGCATCAATGATGCTAAAATATCTTACACAGACAAACTTTTTCTTTTCTTTTCCCTGCTCGAGGTTTTTTTTTACGATATTGTTTTTTCATTTCTACTGTTGCTGTGCTGTTGTGAACAACTGGAGCAACTGTTAAAAGAGTCTTTTGTCGAGCACAAGAACAGAAAGCAGAGTAGAAATAATGAAAAAAGAAAGAAAAAACAATACGAGTATACCAAATAACTTTTATACGACTCCCACAATCTCTCCTTAGTATGCATGTATTTTACCCTTTACCTGGGCAAAACAAATACAAAAATAATAAAAAAACATAAAATTCTCTCGCAAAGAGGGAGCGGGAACAGTGCTGGAGCTCATTTCCCAAATGATTCTTTCTCATATGTTTGTATTTTGTAACTTTCGCTCAATATGGTATTGGAACTGAACTGAATCAACGTTTTGTTTTCTTGTTCTTTTCAAATACATGTTCGATATACTAAGTACTCTAGGCATGAACAAAATCAAGTAAGTAAGTAACTGAGAAAATCTATTTAAAGGTAAAACTTGCTAATGTTGAATAATGGGTTTAAATTAATGTGGCTCGTTATTGTGCCACGTTCAATGCGTTCAACTTTTGAATGGTTTTTGTTTTTGTTTTTGTTTTGTTGCCTGTCACTTGCTGCAAAATAAATAATCGGCGCTTTCATAAGTATGAGTGATATTTCTTATTTAAAATTGTTTGGTTTTTTTTTTTTGTTAACCATTTTGTAAAGGGTGGTTTTTATAAGAGTTTAGTTTTTGAAAATGAAACAAAACACAGAAATTTTACAAAAGTGAATGGAATTTGATCGTGGTCGCTGTGGCGTAGTGGTAATGCGTTAGACTGCTACGCAGAGTGTCCGGGGTTCGAATCTCGGTACAGGCAAAATCAAAAAGTAGTATAAAAGTACACGGCACCACCTCTTGGCAGGCAATGGCAAACCTACAAGAGTAAAAATTGCTATGAAAAGCTTTTCACTTCGCCGTTCGGATTCAGCATTAAACTGTTGGTCCCTTCCATTCGTGTACAAATATAACACGCACAACATGGGTGGATGCGAAAAGTTCGGCCTAGGCCCTCCATGGGCTGTTGTGCCATTAAAAGTAAGTAAGTAAGAATGAAATATGTATTTGGATAAATCAATTCTTGCCATTTACTTTTTAAAGATAATTTCGCTTCAAATGGTTCATTCTGAAGGTCCAATTTGGCACATTTTTCACACATTTCGGCCGGAATCTCACAAATAACACGTTCAATGCTGGCTTCCAAAGCAGTAATCACGTTTGGCTGGTCCCTATAGACAAGAGACTTAACATAGCCCCACAAAAAAATAGTTTAACGGGGTCAAATTACACGATCTTGGTGGTCAATTGACTGCACCAAAACGTGAGATTCACTGCTCACCAAATTCGCCTCTCAATTGATGCATGGTTTCGCGTGCAGTGTGGCATATGTCATGTGGCATCGGCCTGTTGGAACCACATGTCGGCCGAGTCCAATTCTAGCATTTTCGGCAAAAAAAACGTGTTATCATCGAACGGTACCTTTCTCCATTGACCATAACGTTGCGGCCTTCATCGTCTTTGAAGAAGTACTGCCCAATGATGCCGCCTGCCCATAAACCGAACAGCACCAAACAGTGCATCAGTGCATTTTTCGGGATGCATTGGTAGCCGCTGAATTGCCTCTGGCTGGTCTTCACTCCAAATATGGCAATTCTGCTTATTGACTTATCCATTGAGCCAAAAATTAGCCTCGTCGCTAAATGGACGCAGCTTGCGAAACACTTTTTTTCACAGCGCATGAATTTTGATAATAAATTTCAATAATTTGCACACATTGTTCAGGCGTAAGTCTATTCATGATGAAATGGCAAATCAAGTGACAGCTATCAAAAAGACCAACTCCGAAAAAAGTATTGCCAGATTGAAAACCACACTTCTAGAAAAAACACCCTTTATTTCCACGAATTTACTTGTGCGGTACGAGATTCTTGCAAAATGCTCATTAACGTCACAGAAAATTTTGCAGAAAAGCGCGTATCATTTAAAAGAAAGCAGAAAAGAAAGTACGAACGATTGAAGAAGGGTCAAACGAAGCAGCATCAGTAAAGAACTGTGTTAGTTTTCAATTAGAATCATTTTTTTTTCCTTTTCACTTCGCTTTCGCTTTTCTATCAAGATAGTAAAGTTAGACCAAGCGAAAAGTTCTTATTGAATGAAAATCACGTTTTCATTATTACGCTACTTGAACGTTATTGTATTGCGAGCACTAAGGAACGTACGCACACACATTTACGTTAGTTTACTATATAAAAAAATATATATACACATGTATGTATATGAGTGCGTGTATGTGTATACCCTTTTCCTGCACTGAGTCAATGTATGTAATAGCTGAGTGACGTGACGTTTCGTACGCCAGTCTACATCACTTCGTATATTAAATTTAACTTTAACTTTTTTGCATCCCTATGGTAATATTTTATGCGCTTCTGCATTGCTTTGCATTTGATGCGCTCTTGTTTCTGAAAGCAACTTGAGTTCGTGTGAAGGTTTGTGAATTCGCTCTCGTTTCATTGCAAAGAAAACTCTCCTTTCACACAAAATGAAACTAACCGTAACTTTTTATACGCTAAAAACTCGAAGAGAGATGAGCGATGAATGGTGATTTTTTATTAAGAATTTTTCTTTATGACACGATTAATAATGCGTCTCTAAAAAGAATTTTGTAGCTTGACTAATTTTCCGTGGCAAATCAAACATTGCCCTTGCCCAAAATCGTTTTTAATAAACAATTAACTTATTTTTTCAATTTATACTACACATTCTTCCATCAATTGGGGAGTTGCCATCAATGCTCGCTAGCAGCGGGCATGAAATCACGACAACTGTTGCCATATACATGTGAGAAAACACAAGAGAAGAAATGTGCAAATCTGAATATGGGCTGGTGTTAGCAGTGATTTAAACCATTGCTATCCAAAACACACACAATCAAATATTAAGCCTGTGTGAAGCGCCAAGAGAGCTCGTTACGAGAGAGAATTCTCTGCATGTCGTTCACTGGGAAAATTGTGTTTAATGATGATATTAAGAAATATTATTTTTTGGCATCATCAAGAATGCTCTAGAGAAAAAATTAGTTGTGCGTCCAATTTTCCCATGGCAAACCAAACATTGCGCTTCCTTCCCCAAAATCATTTCCCATAAATAAAAACATATTTTTCTAATTTATAGTGAACATTCTCCCAGTGCATTCACGTCAATTCTGGCGTTGCCATGAATGACCGCTAGCAGCGGTGTGAAATCACGACAACTATTGTCGTATACATGTGAGAAAATACGAGAGAAGAATGTGCCTCTGGACTGGATAGCACTGATGAAAATCATTGTGGGCAGTGCCCTACAAGTTAACATAACGAGTTTTTAACATCTCATATGCAATTGAATGAGAGAAGATCGCTCCCCTCTTTACCGATTACTGATCTAAACTATTAAAATTAACTGCAAATCAACTGCAACTAGTTGAAAATAAATTCTTATAGAATTTCTCACCTTTCATTCTAGACCCCACGAGCAAGCGAAACAAATACAGAGAACTGCAACAAGGATAAAAGGCTAGTAAATTCGGAGTAAGCCAGGGGTTTTTAATTGAACCCTTAATCAGTTTGAGTTCAGGATTATCTCTTGGGTTTCGGTTTCATTTGGGATACTTACCGAGAATATTTGACCTTACTCGGCCATACACAAATATTTCAGTAAAATCTTGCTAGGAAATATTCAAATCTTATTTACTTAAGTGTCGACGCTTTCACGACTCCGCCCATGCGAAGCTGTTGCATTTCGTTTGTTAGCTCATCGCCACTGGGATAGGTCCGTCCTGTTCGCTACATTCGACATGTGTGAGTATGCATACACGTGTCTGTGTTTCGCTGGTGAATATGAAAGGTGTCTGTGGTTATTTGAACGTTCAATTTATTTGTGTCTAAATTCATTGCGAATGTTTATCGCATTTATTATACATAACATTTTTATTCTAAATTTCTGGCTTTACTATATACCAAATATTTTGTGTTTTCTTTTCGTTTGCTGCTTTACTTTAACTTTGTTTTGCTTTTTGCTGGTTAACATTACATATTATTGTTGTTACTTTTGTTGCTTTTGGTTGTTGTTGGTGGCTATTGCCACCTTATATTCATTATTATTGGACATAAGTATTCATCTGTTGATAATGATTTACTTGATATTTCTCTGATGATGATGATGATGATAACTATAATAACAACAATACCGGTGATTGTTGCCGTTGTGATTGTTGTGAAGTTGATGGCGTTGATGTTTGGTGCTGATGTCTCTAATGTCCTTATTAAATTTACTAAACATGCCATTTATCTTTATTAAGTGATGTATGTATTTTATTTTGATTTTGCTTTTATTTATGGTAAATGTTTAGCAGTTTTCTTTTTTAAAATTATATTTCTAGTTGATGTTAGTGTTTGCTTTTTATGGTAGGTACTATACATATGTACTTAGTTGCAATTATCTCTGATTTTAATTGTTTATTTTATTTAGAAAATAGTAGAAATAATCATCTATGAAAATGCTGATGAATTGGATTTACTTTACTTTTAATGGCACAACAGTCCATGGACGGCCTAGGCCGAGCTTTTCGCATCCACTCATGTCATGCGTGTTATATTTGTACGTGATTGGAAGAGACATACAGTTTAATGCGAAGTGAAAAGCTTTTCATAGGCAAGTTTTACTCGTGTAGATTTGCCATTGCCTGCCAAGAGGGGTTGCCGTGTAGAAATATTATTTTTTCTACTTTTTGATTTTGCCTGTGCCGAGATTCGAATCCCGGACACTCTGCGTAGCAGTCCAACGCACTATCACTACGCCACAGCGACCACAGGTGAAATGGACTGCCTTGTTTAAAATTCTAATACTTATACATAATAGAATAACTGTTTTTCTAACGGCGTTTCTTTTTTCTTCTAGCTATTTCTAGGCTTACTAGTGAAAATGAGCCATCGAATGAGCGTTTCTGATGAGTTTATGACTTTATTAGGATGACCTCGATAGCGCACTAGACTTTAACCAGGCTGGTGGTTGCGGGTTCGATACCCATTTTGATCTTCTGGTTAGTATGACGTTCTTCTATTCTCACCCATATGAAGTGAATAATAATTATAAGTACACCTCTTGGTAGGCAATGGCAATTAGGAACCGTAACCGGTGTTAAATTTGCTGCCGCTTCACTTTTCAACCTTAGATAAATAGTCATCACAATCACTGTGGGCTTTCTGTTAGCTTTTTCGAACTGGGGAGTTCAGCCGTAGATTATGAACTCTTTTTTCCACTTAGTACCTTCATCGCAGATAAAGATGTCCTTTTATAAGTTGACCCATGCTTAACAAATTGAATGAATTCTTCCTCTTAGGTTTAACTTTGTTCTTCGTTTCTTAGCATTTTGTTTCTCATTTGTTGTATTCAAATTTATAGCCAATAAGTATGTTAAGCGACCCTGCCAACTTTTTGATGAAAGGATTAGGAAAATGCATTTGTTCTTCAAACATGAAATTTTTGTGCATGCGTTCCATGTAAATTCACTACAAATATTGTTGGTAAGTTAAATTTGTTAAAGGAATATTTTTTTGTCGCATTATTTTCGGGGAATTTAAAAACTATCGGAAAATTTTAAAATAATCTGGAATATTTTATGCGAATTTCAACATGTACATACTTAGTATGTAGGGTTCCCAAATCTAAAACTTTATTCGGGAACTACATTGATTTAAATAGGGAATGCAGCCCGTGAGATTTTGCGTGAGATTTTTGAAACTCATATACCAAGGGTTTTTCACGTCACTTTACACCTACATCCCGTATTTTAATCAGTGTAGTCCCCGAACAAAACTTTCTCTTTCCTTTCTCTTTTCGAAAATTTCTAATGCCCGCAAATTCTTTCAAAAATTGTCTTTGAGGATAAATTGCTTGAAATAATGACACTCTTAATAATTTTGGACCATATGAGAAGTTTTTTGATATTGGTACCCACAAATCTGGCAACACTAGCCCGATTATGTCAAACGAGTGAAGTTTGACAGGTGGCATTTCGAGCTACATTTTGCGTGAAGACAGTGTAAAAAGTTATATTGATTTGAAAATTAGTGAAATATCTGAAGAAATACGCGAAATAAGCGAAACCTTAACGAAACCTGTTTGCGGTTTACGGTGATGATGCTTTGAGTGAACGCCGGACATAGGAGTGATTGGCCCGATCCCGTTCCGTAAATTTCGATATCAAATATGCACTGAAAATCACTGAAAACAGCCGTTGAAATTTTGCAACTGGCAGAGCAAGATCGATACGCAAGCTGTCAGGAGATAGCAGAGGTACTATACAACAAGCACATGAAAGATTTGTGGGTACCAACCGCGGATACTTTTTATATAAACCAATACAAAGAAGACGTATAAAATTGACAACCTGACTCACATATCGAAAACTATCCAAAAGTTGTGAATAGAAAAAACCAAAAAATTGTAAACTTTTCATATCGTACAACATTGCCTCAGTCATTAAAGTTGTAGACGGATTCTTTTTACGGGACTTGCAAAAATGATTTGAATTCTGGGATATCCCGCGAAATATGGAACAGTTGGAAACCCACAATGGGTTCGTACATTTTTCGATTTTGTTTTTTTTATATCCCATATCATCAATTTGGTTCAACAATCGACGATTCACATTGCATTGAGTGCAAAAGTGGCACAAGTCAAAAGTTTTCTCAATTGAGTTTAATAATATAATATAATGACTTACTAATACTTAAAATTTTATCAAGCAATATCGATCCACGCCTAATCCACCATCAACGTCACGAGACTTATTTTTTTTGTGAGGATGAACCGCAGTTCCTTTCTTTCTACTTATTATTTTCGGAGTTATTCAGAGCTAAAGCTTAAGCACATATTGATTAAAAATTAATGTGGTTTGGGCTCCTTCTTTGTACACATTTCTTAATTTTTTGACTACAATTTTAACATTCCCGACAAGTTTCTGTTCACAATTTTAGGTTTTGTTTCGGACAAGAAATGTGTTATTTCGTTCCCGTACTTTTGTGCATTCATGTCTGTCGAGAAAATAAAATAAAATCTTCCTCACACTCACACGAAAACGAGTAATGAAATTTTAGCTATTACTTACCACCACATCACTTGATGTTATTTAAGCCAAATTACGTGCGGGTCGACTTGACCCGACCCGAGTCAAGTGCAAGGCACATCTGCTCTTTGTTTGTTCAAAAAAGAGTTTGTCTCATTAAAAATTTAGACACATAAAAATGAAGAGTAACACTGTGAAATACGAGAAGGGATGCACAAATAATTGCAAAGTTACGCACATTTCGTTATTTTTATTCCCGTTATTGTTGTTGCTCTGATAATGTTGTTGTTGTTGTTTTTAATGCGTGTACGTGTTATTGCCTTTGCTTTGTGTTGTTGGCGAAACGTCAAAAAATAGGATTCGTTATTGACAACTCACTGACCAGTAGCAGGCAAAAGGCCCATCAGACAGGCTGGTGAAACTGTGGCAAAGCAGAGAAAATAATTGAAAATGAAAAAGGAAACTTTAAAGAAATTTATAAGTTGAATTGGCAATAAGCACTCAAAAACGTTATTGACCGAGAAAAAAAAAAATTAAAAAAAAAATAAACGCCTCCAATTTCCAACTCATTTCCAATCAGCCAACCCAACTACAATCAACATCTCAGCAACAGCTCAGAGGTCATCACGACGTCAGCAGATTTTATTTTGTATTCGAGTATCACCTTGGTGGTCTAGTGAATGAGTGCTAGACTGGAGTTCCAGTAGCTTCAGGATCTATTCCTACACAGCGAAAATTATGTCAAAGTTGCACATAGCTTCCTCTGCTGCTGTTACTGCTACTCATGTGTGCTCGGTAGGTAGATACTTACAGAGGAATTTAGATGGGATAGCTACCTATGTATGTATGTAAAGGGTATTTTTTTTAAAAATTGTGGTTTTCAAGAAGAAAAAAAAACGCATATTATTTAATGTTATGGCCAAGAATTTAGCTTTATTATAAAGATAAGGATTTGCCATTATATTTTAAAAACGATTTCGGGCAAGTGGCACCGTGGCTGGTTCCAATAAATTTCAGCCGAGAGGCCCAATTGTCGACCACTTTTTGCAGCAATTCAGCAATTGGGGCCGTATGTCAATAATAACGCGTCGAATAATCTCTTCCAAGGCGTCAATCGTCTTGGGTTTATCTGCGTAGACAAGTGACTTCACATAACTCCACAAAAAATAGTTCAGCGGTGTTAAATCGCACGATCTTGGAGGCCACGCCACAGGCCCATGACGCGAGATAATGCGCTCACCAAAAGTTTCCTTCAATAAATTGATTGTTTCGTATTCTGTATGACATGTAGCGCAGCGCCGTCTTTTTGGAACTAAAGGTCGTCCACATCAACATCCTCCAATTCACAATTCAGGCACGAAAAAGTCATTAATCATGGCACTATATCGTTCCCCATTGACTGTAACATTATGACCGGCTTCATCTTTGAAGAAATATGGACCAATGATTCCCTCTGCCCATAGAGCACACCAAACAGTGACTTTTTGAGGATGTAACGGAGTCTCAACAATGGCTTGTGGATTATGATCACTCCAAATGCGACAATTTTGCTTAGTAACCAAAAGTAAGCTTCATCACTGAACAAAATTTTCTTGTGAAAATCGGGATTGGTGGCCATCTCGTTTTGGGCCCATTCACCGAACGTGCGACGCGCTTGATGGCCGTTCGGCTTCAATTCTGAAAATGGCAAACCAAACTGAGCATAAATCAAGTGGCGGAGTTGGTCAAAAATACCAACTCCGAAAAAAGTATTGCCAGATTGAAAACCACACTTCTAAAAAAAACACCCTTTAGTATGTATAAGTATATAAGGCTAGCAGCTTTAGTATCATTATTGGATGAGGATGAGCCGCAGATCGATACTTTCTGGTTAAGTTTTATTGTCATTGTTGTTGCATATTGCTCCTGTTGCCTTATTTAGAGATGTGTCCTTCTTCTCTTTGCCTGTTCTTTCAATTCTGTATAATTTTTCGTTTTCATTTTTTATGATTTTGCTACGTGATTTTATTGGAAAATACTTAATAACAATTTCATTTACGTTTTCATCTCATTTACCATAGTTTCGCTTTATTTCACATTCGAATTTATTTCTTTGTTGCTTTGTCATTCATTTAGGTGTACCTGTGTGTGTGTGTGTGTGTGTGTGTGTGTGTGTGTGTGTTTGTGTGTTTATGTGTATGTATGCGTGCGTCTCTGTATTTGTGTATGACCGTAGGGGGTCAGGTGTGCGTATGGAAATGATTTAAATTTTTTCATTTCGATTTGTGCCTGGCTTGGGGTTGGGTAACTGCTTCATTGAAA
The DNA here is from genome assembly GCA_958295655.1 of Palloptera scutellata. NCBI lineage: Eukaryota > Metazoa > Arthropoda > Insecta > Diptera > Pallopteridae > Palloptera > Palloptera scutellata. The sequence continues at coordinate 111,033,182 of OY282449.1, read as the reverse complement.
TTAATGCAAAACAGATTTTTGCCTTGCGGTATTTATGCGGTGGAAAATTCTTTGTTCCGTACCAAAATGAGGAGGAGAACTTATTGCTTTTTATACTTACGTACATATATAAACATAAAACATATCTAGTTTGTATGTATTGTGAAGTAGAAATTCGTTTGTCGTTGGCAAAGGTTACGACAGACAGTAAGTGTGGAAATGCTAATAATGGTTCTGATTTTATAATAAAATGTAGGTCATTGCATGTTTTGCTTAAGTTTGCGGGATAAAACATTTGATTAAGATTCATTTGACATTGACATTTACAATTTTGATCTAGAGATTGTTCATATTGTTTAATTTTTGTAACTCAAAATTGTTGTTCCTGGTGAACCACAGACGCATTCACTTTTCCTATTCCGATTTATTCGTATTTATTCCGATTTATGCATACAAATTAACCATCATGACCAGGAGACTAACACGACTAAGACGTTAACGAACGATTTAAAAACAATTTGTCTACACGGCATCACTTCATGGCAGGTAATTCGGCATAATACTGTATACTGTAGGTCACTTCCACTCGTGTTCAAATATAACACGCACAAAATGAGTGGATGCGAAAAGCTCGGCCACAACAAATCAACCGTGTAAAAAATGAATAAGTCTACTTATGCATGCTAACGTTGCTGGCTTGTTGGCATAAACCAACGACTTAACGTAACCCCATAAAAAGAAATTCTACGGCGTTAAATCCCATGAGCGAGGTGGCCCATTTCTCGACTGGAACACATCTCGAGATTACACGATTACCTAACTTCTCCTTCAATAAGTATATCAATTGCTTGACCAGCTGTGTGGCATGTGGCACCAGCTTGTTGGAACCAAATATCACTGATGTCTAGTCCATCCAATTCTGGCCAAAAATAGTCTTTCAACATGGCACGATAGCGAATTCTATTGTCCGTAACCTGGTGATCATTTTCATCAACGAAAACAGCAATCACATAGTCACTTTTTGTGGATGCAATGGAGTCTCTGGAAGCACATAAGGGTTGATTGCTGTCCAATAATGTATATTTTGCTTATTGCCAAAGACATTATGCCAAAAATGAGCTTCATCAATTCATCATGATGAATTTAATGAGTAAGCGCTCTTAAACTTGCCGATCACCAACTCAGAATTTCGGTAGTAATTTTTAATAATGTCCAAACGTTGCTCGTTCGTGAACTTCACCATGATAAAAATGAAAACCTTGAATAACGTTTTGACATTGCCAGATAAAAAAAATAATTTTATTGAATACAAAATTATTATGTCCCTATTGAAAAACCTTTGATTTAAAATGATGTATGAAAACATTGTAGAACTCAGCGCTTGCTACTCAATACTACTACTCAATACGTAAAATGCATTTTTATAAAAATATAATATACACAAGTTGTAAAGGGTGTTTTTTTAGAAGTGTGGTTTTCAATGTGGCAATACTTTTTTCGGAGTTGGTATTTTTGACCAACTCCGCCACTTGATTTATGCTCAGTTTGGTTTGCCATTTCATAATGAAAGGACTTACTCCTGAAAAACGTTTGCAAATCTTGCAAACCTAAATATTGATTCGGTTTGCGCGATTTTCACAAGAAAATTTTGTTCAGTGATGAAGCTTACTTTTGGTTACTAAGCAAAATTGTCGCATTTGGAGTGATCATAATCCACAAGCCATTGTTGAGACGTCGTTACATCCTCAAAAAGTCACTGTTTGGTGTGCTCTATGGGCAGAGGGAATCATTGCTCCATATTTCTTCAAAGATGAAGCCGGTCATAATATTACAGTCAATGGGGAACGATATAGTACCATGATTAATGACTTTTTCGTGCTTGAATTGTGAATTGGAGGATGTTGATGTGGACGACCTTTAGTTCCAACAAGACGGCGCTGCGCTACATGTCATACAGAATAGGAAACAATCAATTTATTGAAGGAAACTTTTGGTGAGCGCATTATCTCGCATCGTGGGCCTGTGGCGTGACCTCCAAGATCGTGCGATTTAACACCGCTGGATTATTTTTTGTGGGGTTATGTGAAGTCGCTTGTCTACGCAGATAAGCCCAAGACGATTGACGCCTTGGAAGAGATTATTCGGCGCGTTATTACTGACATACGGCCCCAATTGCTGCAAAAAGGGGTCGACAATTGGGCCTCTCGGCTGAAATTTATTCGAACCAGCCGCGGTGGCCACTTGCCCGAAATCGTTTTTAAAATATAATGGCAAATCCTTATCTTTATAATAAAGCTAAATTTTTGGCAATAACATTAAATTTTACATGTTCTTTATTTCTTCTTAAAAACCACACTTCTAAAAAAAAAACACTCGGTATTATTCTTTGTTCCCTTTGCATTTGCTTTTGTAAATATTTGTTGTTTCATGGAATTGAAAAGATGTACCGTTTTTTTTTTCTCATTTGTCTCTATCTCACTTTCCTCTCACACATTTGTTGTTGTTGATATAACGTGATATGCATGTAAAAATACCGAATACCGATTAATTCCCTCTTGGACACTCTTGAACTGGTTGATTTTTTGAAGGACAATCAAAGGCGGCATGTTTACAAAAATGTCTGTGTTTATCCTTGCTCCGACTTAATACTGAAATATTTTTCAATTTTTAAGTCTAGTTAATTTGACCTTGACCATTTAAAATAATGCCGAGTTGTACTCCAGTTAGCAACTCTATTTCTGGTTTTTATTTTATTATTTTCTTTCTTTGCATTCAAGAATGCAACATGTAATAAACTAATTAATAATTTTCAATTTTTCAATGAACTTTTAAACTGAAGTTAAAAATTTCTTGGAATAATTTAAGAGCAATTCCATCCATACAATATAACAAACACAAGCAAATGGATGAAACTACTATAAAATCATGTTTGTGAAATACTTGGTAAATACCTGCGTTTACTATTTACTATTAACTATTTATGTAGTAAAAACAAACAAACAAGCAAGGATATGAAATCAGAAGTTTCATAATCGAAATAAAAATGAGAAAAATCTGCAACTGTTGTTTGAGGTATGACAATCTTGCACGGAAGAAGCGATATGTACGTTTCCAGGCCCCATTCTCATTTTACTGCACAGCTGCAGTGAAAATAAAACGAAGCAAATACATTGACAAAGAATATTGAGTAAGTAGCAAAATGTATGATGTATACGAGTATGTCGAAATTATGTCGAAAACAAAATATAAATTCACTCGCTTGAGGGAATCAAATAAGCGAATTTACATGAGACTTCATTAAAAATGCCTGGCGGATGTTAAACGTTCGTACACACACTCACACACACATATATGCTCGCATATTAACAGACACGCAGAGAAAACATAATTGTTGATGTCGCGTATTCGTAGCAAGGAGGAGAGTAGAGAATTTTCATTCCCAAAACTAAAATTCAATTATTGCAATCATTCTCAGGCATAACGATTTGAGAATTTAACTTTGAAAATCTTCGACTGAAGAATGGCGAAAGCCCAATAGACTATCAGAAATGGCCAGCGAAATATTTTCAACTTGGGCTTAATTAAGATTTTAAGGTTAGATTATGCCCACGTAACGTATTGTAACATTATCAACAATCACGCACCGATCTGTAGTAAGAGCAGTGCGCGAAAGTGGGTACCGAAATCGTAACGCTACGTAAAGTTCTACCTTCAATAGATAGATTGTTTACATTACGCCACGTTTCGTTAAGAGCTACGTATGCATAATTGAGCATTTAGTTTTCGGTCGAACAGTTGCACCAATTGATAATTAAGTATAAGTCGCAGTGGCGGGGGATCGAGTCCCCGGCACAGGCAAAATCAAAAAGTAGAAAAAATAATTTTTCTACACGGCACCAACTCTTGGCAGGCAATGGCAAACCTACAAGAGTAAAAATTGCCTATGAAAAGCTTTTCACTTCGCAGTTCGGATTCGGCATTAAACTGTAGCTCCCTTCCATTCATGTACAAATATAACACGCACAACATGAGTGTTGTTGAGCTGTTGTGCCATTAAAAGTAAAGTAAGTATTAGAACCTAAGAGAGAAATTTAGGAGAGACTAAAGTTGAATACAACATTTCCTAGTGGTCAGAAAGAATTTGTATCAGCTGTTGCTCATATTGAAGTTAATAATCCATCACCCGAAATCCTCGAATTTACAACTAACATTTGTAATAGTCAAGCCACTTTAATTTTTATGGTCCTAGGATATTTGTGTGTTAGAAAAAAGGCTGCAGTTTAAAGCTTGTTTCGAGAATCTTCGAAATCAACCAAACATTACTCGTATGTGTATCAGAACTGCTATTATGGGACTAGCTAACAGCTAATATTCGAAGTCATATATGTAAGATATTTGGAAACATCAGGTATATTGTGAAAGCGGAATAGCTGCCCTAGGATCCAAGGTAGGCTACATTGGGTTGGGGCCCACAGCACAGACTTTGTTCTTCGATGATCACTATGATCTGAACTGCTACCTTTTCAAGTACTTATACCATGTGTGAATCAATATCTGTGGAAAATACTTGGATGGTTATGTCTTCTGAAAATTTCTTGAACCTAGAATAGATTTGCAATGCCCCTATCATCGATCTATTAGCAATACAAAATAAAAACTTTTCCTTATTCCAGTCGGACTGAAAAGAAAATAAAAGACCATTTCCTATATTTCAGTTGGAACGATTTAGAACCAATTTTTTTTATTTCATTCCGCATCCTTGAAAAATTTTATAACTCGTGAAATGTTCGGTTTTTCAATTAAGTCGGAATGGAATACTGGGGAAACTATTTGAAACTGGTTTGGTTTTCGTTTCGTTTTTTTATTTTTTTTAATTTCATTCCATAATTCTGGTAGCGACTGTCTTAACTAAACGATAACTTTTTTGGCAGGGCGTTGTTTTGTACTGCGATATTGTAGTTGAAAGAAAGAGTGTGATAAAAAAAGAAAGAGACAACAATATCATTCGTTTTAACAAGAAGAAAAGAAAGAGATGAACATTCGCTTGTGTGGGCCTAACCAATATACTTAGTCCACAAAATGTACTAGTTTTTCAATTAGTTATACAACATCTAGTTTTTAAAGTGGTTAAACAAATGCAGTAATCAACCACTTCAATAATACTATTCAGTAGAAATATTGTCTTGTAATTCTGATCTACTTTACAACATTTTTAACTTAAATGAATTTGGAAATGCCGCAAAGATCACTGAATTAAAAAATAATTTTTTTTTAAATGAAATTTCATTTTTTAAATGATAAATTTTTTTATAATGCAATTAATTTAAAATGTAATTTGTTATTTATTTAGTAACTCAATTTTTCCTAGTACATCAACAAACATTTCTACATTATAATAGCTTTTAGTCAGGAAAAATGCCTTTATTTTTTCCAATGACAACTACTTGCAAAACTAAAACAATTCGATTGGTTTACAAACGGTTCTAAAAACATTTGTCTAGCAACTAGTTGTAAAAATATGCAATCCTGGACAATTTACTTGTGCCTAGGAAAACGAAATGGTAAAGAAAAGCTCGCTATAAAAAATGACACCAAACGTGAGACTAGTTGTGACGTTCAGTAAACCAGTTTAACCACTATCTTAAAACTCTTTGGTTTTCCCTTCAAAGAAATGCTTAAATGCTGAAATAAGAAAAATATTAGGTTGTGTGTGTATGCACATACGAGTATAATATTTGTATGTGAAGTAAAAGTTATTTTGCTTTCACTGTTTATGATGTTGTCGCTGCTGTCGATCTTGTTCCGAAGTTTTCAGTGTGCCGTCGTTGTTGATTTTGTTGAGTTTCTGTGGTTATTATATAAACAACACAGCACAACTTTAAACAATTTCGGTATTTCTGAAGGAAGGCAAACGTACATACCCCTGAAGTGCAACCTGCTTAGCTTAAAACTAGTTAATTAGCTACCTAAAATAGAAAACCACATACTGGTTTTTCCTTTTGATATCCTGCGAGCTAGCTATTTAACTACATTACATGTCTTGATATATTGTCAAACTAGTTTAAAAAAACAATTACACTGCTTCTTTTATTTATATCATAGATCCTTTATTTCAAAAATCCATATAAATGAAAAATATTGTAAAGGATTTGAGAATTACAAAACCATATTTTCACTGAATAGTAACATATAATTGAAAGAAGTTCTTTGTTGTTGCATATACAGCCAGAAAAATTTGAGCAGTCTTTAAAGTAACTCATCCTGCATCAGGTTTGAGCTGGTATAGCTCATTTCTGGCTAGGTAATATACCATATTAAGTAATTTCTGTGGTCGCTGTGGCGTAGTGGTAGTGCGTTGGACTGCTACGCAGAGTGTCCGGGGTTCGAATCTCAGCACAGGCAAAATCAAAATATAGAAAAAATAATTTTTCTACTCGTCACCACCTCTTGGCAGGCAATGGCAAACCTACAAAAGTAAAAATTAGTATGAAAAGCTTTTCACTTCGCCGTTCGGATTCGGATTCGGCATTAAACTGTAGGTCCCTTCCATTCATGTACAAATATAACACGCACAACATGAGTGGATGCGAAAAGCTCGGCCTAGGCTCTCCATGGACTGTTGTGCCATTAAAAGTAAGTAATTAAGTAATTTCTGAGACTAACTCATTTTTGCACTACAGGGTATTGTACACACATTCATACATGCAAACACACATACAAAAAACAGCAAGAGAGAGAGAGAGATTTGCTCGTAATGTTAATATGTATAATGCTGATGTTGTCTCTGTTGTTGCTGCCTGTGCTTCTGGTTGCTTTGACATATTTTCCGATTTGAGAATTTAAATTACAAAATTTATGCGTAGTTAAATAGCATTTAAATATAAACATCGACTTCGACTCCGACTTCGCCTGCGCCTTTGCCTTCGACTTTTATATTACACATTTCCCTTCCGCTGTTGCCCCCCCCCCCCCCTCCCTTTTTCCACACTATGCCATAAAGCTAAGGAAGGGAAAAGATTAATTTTTCATAGTCTCTCAGTCTTTATGTTTTGCTTGTCTGTGTGCGTGCGGTCTCTAAGTCTATGGATGCGTTGTTACAAATCCATTTAAGCGTTTAAATTGGATTTGGCACAGGCGACGCTTATGTCAATGCCGTAGCCAAAGCCATAGCCGCCTCCATCGACGCTTCCACCATCAATTAATTAAGAGATGCTTTACTACAAAAAAAAAAAAACAAAAAAAAAAAACAACTTGATTTCAGCAAAGGTACTAGGGAGATGGATAATATTATTGTTGTTTTGGCTGATGTTGTTATCGAAAGTACAAGTAGCGGAAATGGCAAGTAGGATAAGGGATAAGCTTCAACGTCCAATAGCAAGCTACAACTGCAACCAACAGCAGACTAAAAATATTCTAGTCCATGCATACTAAGTAGTACAAAGACTAGTACAATTTTATGCTGGACCAGACCAGAATGTAATTTAAACGTCGTTCTTGCTGACACCAAAGAAATCCGATTGCACTTTGGAAGCACAAATAGCTGCTGAATAGTTTACATACATACTCGTATATTTAGCAGTTTTTTTTGTTTTGCTTTTCTCGCTACTTTACACTGCTTATTGTATTCGTATGTGCAATTCTCATGTAGATTTCCTGTAATAAAATACGTTTGCTCCATAAGTCCACAGTCACTGGACTCAGTAAACTCCATAAAATTTAATAAGTTATTTATTTGTTTAAAAAAGATAATAAATAAATAAAAATACCTTGTACCTTGTACCTTGAAATGGTCCAATGTAACTAGTTTTTGGACCAGTATATAAAGACGTCGCAGTCACCCTCAAACTCTGTCTCTGTTTTGTTCTGCCTTTCCTTTGCTCTACTTATTGTGTACTTCGACCTTGATATGTGTTGTTTAGTCATGCAGGACCAGTACTGGTCCTGTCCAACAAATAGCCTTTATGGAAATAATAAGTCTGTTGTCATATGTTTGGACTAGACATGTAACCAGTTGTGGCCCTCCGCGGTCTAGTATAAGACCAGAGCGGTTGGTTACAGGGAATAATTCATTCGTCTCCAACTCCTTAGAGTATAATTTCTTTTGAAATTTGTAGATTATGTTGACTAACACACTTTAGTTTTGTGATTTGTTTTCTTAACAATTATTTAAGTTTTCACTCTTACATTGGCGCAGTAACGTTTTTAGGAAATAATTTAAGAATTGCTACATGGAGGGGGAAGGCGTTAGGAAAGCTTCAATTTAAGGCTTTCCCTATCATTTGTATTCATTATATAGCAGGCAATTTAAGCGAAACACACGACGAACCATGCCATTTCTTTACCTTCTTCTTTTTTATTATTTACTTTCTCATTCCAGATTCGTTTCGGTTTGTTATACGTTTCAAATTCATGCAATCATTTAATTCTTTATGTGATTTTTCATTTCATTTCAACTGAAAGTTCTGCGTCCACTTTCATATTTGCTTTTTCGTCACATACGTAACCAGTAACCCTCAAACTCTGTCTCAGTTTTGTTCTGCCTTTCCTTTGCTTTACGTATTGTGCACTTTGACCTTGATAAGCGTTGTTAATTGAATCCATAGAAGGATGACCGAACTGGGATGACCAGAACTGGGATCTGCTCGGTGTACTGCCCAATTTCCAGTAGCACACTTGCAGATACTTTGGCGAGAGTGAAACTCTTTCTGTTTTCCAATTCTAAATGCAGGTTCGGGATTCGGTTTTTACAAGCAGTTCATATGAATATACCTTGACTAAATTTCGAAAATTTGATTATAGACTCAATCTTCACACAAAAGTCTTAAGTTTAAATATATAATTTAACTTTATCCTTAGTCAATCACTGCCACCTAAAGCATGTTTTCTTCCAAAGTTTGAAACGTTTCTTACGGAATAGCCTCAGATATTATTGGGTGATAAGAACAATTGATTGAATATCTATCTTCAATGCTAAGCCAGGGCTAAGCAGTCGAAAGATATGAAAATCAGCTTCAGATATTGGGAAGTCCCCGAAAGAGGGAAGTGGACTTTTGGCCCGAAGTCATGCAATAACAATATGATTTATCGTAAATCCGGTGAAGTAAATTTCAATATAACAATATAACTGGAGTACGAATGAGGTGGACCCTGGATACTGTACACACTGCTCTGGAAGGGGTAAGAAAATGTAAGACACATACTTAGGAAAAGTCCACGTTCTCAAGAGTAAAAAACTAAAATAACCGAGGGTTGTGGAAAAGCGGTAACATCCTAAGTGCAAATAACAATGAGGTAATTCACAAGGTTTCATACAGTCATAAGTCCTATTTGAAGAAAAATACGATGCGTGTGAGCGAGCAATCTATCATATTTGAATGTGATATTGCAATACTGAATCAGTTGATTGCTTGAAAAGAAAAATAGAAACAAATTTATGTATGTGCTTTCACTTTTTGTGCTAAAACCAAAATAACCAAGAATTCGTTCAAAAACATACATACATATGCACAGTTAAACTATCCTAGAATAGTTTTCTATGGACGGGGAGTTTTCTACCGTGGAATACATCTGCCTTCTTAATATTGCATATAAAGTTCTGTCGAGCATAACTGTGCGAAAGGCAGAAGCCCATCGCCAACAAACTGATTGGACCTTATCAGTGTGGCTTCAGGCCTGGTAAATCCACCATCGACCAGATATTCATACTACGCCAAATCGTTTAAAAGACTCGAGAAAAACAGATCGACACCCACCATCTATTCGGCGATTATAAAGCCGCCTTCGACAGCACGATTAGGGATCACTTGTACGCCGCAATGTCTGATTTTGGTATCCCTGCAAAGCTCATTCGTCTTTGCAAAATGACACTGACCAACACCACCAGCGCAGTGAAAATTGGGACAGACCTCTCCGCACCATTTGATACCAAAAGAGGTTTCAGACAAGGTGACTCCTTTTCGTGCGACTTCTTTAACCTTATGCTGGAGAAAATAATTCGAGCTGCGAACATCGACATCTCTGGCACTATCTTCTACAAGAGGGTCTGTCTTGCTGCTAGCATATGCTGATGATATTGACATAATTGGCCTCAACGCGCGTGCAGCCAGTGCAGTATTCTCCAATCTGGAAAGCGAGTCTCGTCGAGTGCGTCTCGTAGTAAACAAGGACAAAACGAAACACATTGCGTCAACGAACAAAGAGTCACGGCGACACTGTTGACAATTATACTTTTGAAGTCGTCAAGGATTTCGTTTACCTAGGATACAGCTTTAACACCAACGTAATGTCAGCCTTGAGATCAAGCGAGGATTAACCCTTGCCAACAAGTGTTACTACGGGCTCCGGCTCATTAGGCAATTGAGAAGCAGAGCTCTATAAGTCCCTCATCCTTCCCGTCCTAATATATGGAGTGGATATTGACCATCAACGATGAGAGAGAAAATACTCCGTAAGATCTACTACTAGATCAGAATGAGTGGACGACGTGTATCGAATAAGATGGAACGATGAGCTGTATGAGCAGTATGCCGGCACTGACATAGTCAAGCGTATAAAACTCCAGCGGTTTCGCTGGCTGGATCATGTTGAGCGAATGGAAGAAAGCGCTCCAGCTAGAAGGGTGTTTTATTCGAGGCACGGTGGAGGAAACGCAGAAGAGGGCGTCCTTATCTCCGTTGAAAAGACCAGGTACCGGGCGACCTGACTGCACTTGGCCTTATCAACTGGCGCCAGCGCGCGAATAGCAGAGGCGACTGGCAAAGCTTTATAGAGGCGGCCAAGAACGATAATCAGTCGTAGTACCAGCTAAGTAAGTCAGTAAGTAAGTTTTCTATGGATGTCAACAACAACATTTTTACAACTACGACTTATAGGACAGTTTATAAGGCATTGTAAATCACACAAGCACTTAGTATTGTGTCGTGGCAACTCTATGATGCCTTCCACGCGAGCGAAAGGCATAGTGCATGGCCTGGAGTCGAATAATAACAAAAATTCCGGAAAGAATATCATTTTAGACGAAAAGAGTATCGGCGTGGTAAAATCTGGAACTGAAGTACGTTTTTACAACGATTGGTTTAACTGATGTCGGTGATAATACTAGTAGAAAGTCGAGTATTAGTCGAAAGTAATCGAGGCAATATATACGGAGAATTTCCCATCATTTATTTCCATAACACTCATTGGTGATATTATTTCAATTTGAACTTTTGTTATTTATTCAAACACCCGCCAACCACCCAAAAAAAAAAGAAAGTATAATCATACATAAATTAAGCGAAGTAGAAGAGAATCAAAGAAATCAAAAACACACTCAGAAGCTTAGTCAAGTGATGCCACCACTATCACCACCTGACACCTTCGCTCAGCTCCACTTTACTTCGCTACACTATTCGCCGAGCCGCTCTGTCTCTACTCTGCTACTTGTAAGTACCTATACTTATTCATCTTCGAATATGGGTGCGACATTATTTCCAAGTTATTTTGGTTTGTTTTTGGTTTTAGCATAGCTAAACAAGACAAGTTTAAGTAATTTGTTATTGAAATTTGCAGCACTTAGAGACTAGCTACCGTGTACGGTAATCAACTGGTTTAAAGTTAGCCGATCAACTGGTTTACTGACTTCCAAGGAATGAAAGCGAATCAATATAACGTTCCGGTTTCGGGTTCGTTCCGGTTACGGGTTTGAAGGAAAGAGATCAAAATAAGTTTGACAAACACACTTGAGATTAATTACAAAATTTTAGTAATCTTCCATAGTTTTCAAACTACTTAGCTTGTATATCTGAGCGGCATTTCTCTTCACTGTCTGCTTTTAATGGCACATATACTTATAATGATAAAAATTAGAAAGTAAAGGAATACAACGTAGTTTTTACTTTGTAGGTTAGAAAATCGTCAAAAAATTATGCTCAATCAGTGTTGCCAGACGTTCTGGAATAAATTTTGAATTTGAAATATAGGAAAAACAGATATTTTTATAACGATAGAGAAAATTTTTCTCAAAAGCGATTTGAACCGGTTCCAGTGTTTAGGTTTTGTTTTTTTTCAGATGGAAATATCGGTTTTGGTTTTGACAAACAAAACTGTTTTAAACCGTTACGTTTGCATTGTCGGTTTCGGTTTCATTCCTTGTTGAAACACCACAACTAGTCCTACATTTGTTATTTTCGTTGATCTTGAACTGTTTTTTTTTTTAACATTGTATTGTGTCTGGGCGCGAGCCAATAGCTTTTTTATCAAGTCTCAGTTTGTAAAACAACCAAATTTGAACCAGTTAATAGACCGATGGAAAAATTTTTAATCAAAACGAATTTCATGAATGATAGATGTTTTTGGACTAGAGTGCTTCTCAGTGTAGACCAATCGAAATTTTCCAGTTTTGTAAACTATATATAAACTATCTATAGATTTAAAAATTAAAGGTAAAGGGTGTTTTTTAGAAGTATGGTTTTCAAGTATGGCAATACACAATTTTCGGAGTTGTTCCTTTTGACAGCTGTCACTTGATTTATGCTCAGTTAGGTTTGCTATTTCATAATGAATAGACTTCCTCCTAAAAAAAGTTTGCAAATCATGCAAATTTATTACCAAAACGAGATGGCTACCGTCCCGATTTTCACAAGAAAATTTTGTTCAGTGCTGAAGCTCACTTTTGGTTGAATGGGTGCGTTAATAAGCAAAATTGTCGCATTTGGAGTGGTCATAATCCACAAGCCATTGTTGAGACGCCGTAACATCCTCAAAAAGTCACTGCTTGGTGTGCTCTATGGGCAGAGGGAATCATTGGTCCATATTTCTTCAAAGATGAAGCCGGTCATAATGTTACAGTTAATGGGGAACACTATAGAGCCATGATTAATGACTAATGACTTTTTCGTGCCTGAATTGTGAATTGGAGGATGTTCATGTGGACGACCTTTGGTTCCAACAAGACGGCGCTGCGCTACATGCCATACAGCCAACGAAACAATCAATTTATTGAAGGAGCGCATTATCTCGCGTCGTGGGCCTGTGGCGTGGCCTCCAAGATCGTGCGATTTAACACCGCTGGTCTATTTTATATGGGGTTATGTGAAGTCGTTTGTCTACGCAGATAAGCCCAAGACGATTGACGCCTTGGAAGAGAATATTCGGCACGTTATTACTGACATACGGCCCCAATTGCTGCAGAAAAGGGTCGAAAATTGGGCCTCTCGGCTGGAATTTATTCGAACCAGTTGCGGCGGCCACTTGCCCGAAATCGTTTTTAAAACATAATGGCAAATCCTTATCTGGATAATAAAGCTAAATTCTTGGCCATAACATTAAATTTTATATGCGTTTTATTTCTTTACACTTCTAAAAAAAATTCCCTGTATTTTTATTTTAAAGGCATTGTCTTAATTTGGAAAAATGTAAAAGTATTTAATATCTTATAAAATAAGCAGTTCATATTCAAATTCATCCGTGATCTTTGCGACAGCTCTTTTATTTCAAAATCCATATAAGTGAAAAATATTACAAAGCAAATGAGAATTACAATAAATTATTTTCACTGAATAGTGCTCGAATTATAATTGCATATGTTTTCAAAAACTTTAAAAACTAGATGTTGCATAAACTATTTGTAAATCTAATAAATTTAGTGGACTAGATTGGTTTGGTGCTACAGTGTACTAGGGGTGTGTACGTGTGTGTGTGTGTGTTTGTGTGTGTGTGTGTGTGTGCGTGGGTTTTGTTATTCTGGAAGTAATTGGTGGAATTGGGAACCCGCGGAGGCATAACACCGTAAACAAACAATTACGTTAGTACCCAAAAACGTCATCTTTTTTATTCCATTACTCGTGCATAGTACACAGACACACATACAAACACACAAATGTATATGTATATACCTACATACATAAATACATATATACATTTCACAAATCTACTACGTAATATCATAAAATGTCATAATAAAAATAAGAAAATCGATATCAGCAAAATTTCGAAATAAAACGAGTAAAAAACAAACAAAAAATCATAAAGGGAAGGAAATCAAATAAAATTTAATTGTGATGATGTGGGGAGTGACGTGCATGTGGAAAATGAACGAATTTAAGCCACTTCAAAGTTCGAACTTCTTTCAAGAGTTTATAGAGTATATTTGAGTTCGGTTTAGCATGAAATATGGACTTGCTTCTATTTTTGAGTGAGATACTAACATGTGAATTATGTAAGAGAAAAGGAGCGTTCGATTCACTACTCACTGCTCGCTTAAAGTCGCTCATTCTCAAAATGTTATTTAAGAAAACTATAATCCCTTCATGTTTGCATTTGTAAGTATGTATCAGCAGAGGTCAACACTTAAATCAAATATAGCCAATCTCAATAGATCAGCCTAAGGGGTTGTTTTGCGGATAACTCCTCATTTATCCACCTTATAATATTTGCTTTAAAACCTTTAGATCACTTATAGGTAGTTATATTTGTGCTTAGAATTTTGCAAATATTTCTAAAGATTTTCCTCTCTTGTTGTGGTTGTTTCTTCGTTGTAGGGATGCAAAACTTTCCAATTCTGCTACTCTTGCACCGAGCAAGGACTTAAGTAATTAGAGCATCCCCCTGTATATGTAAGAAATGTCAACAACATTATTTTCAATCGATCTTCTCTCTTTCAATGCATTGCGTATGGGACGCTAAAAATGCACTTTGTTTGCGTGCAACCGACTGCCCTACAATGCTATACATAGATATTTCATAAATTAACTGCCCACTAGAACTTAGGATGATCGTTGGATTGATCATCGAGTGCTCAGCACCGACCAATGGATTACTTCCTATTGCTCCAGAGCTCTTGTATTTCACAAGGTTTCTCTTTTTGTCGTATTGTTATGTATAAAGTCGTAAAATGTTGTATGAGAAATGGTAGAACTTACGACAATTGTCATAAATGAGAATTCATTCATACTACTGCATACATGTTTGTGTGATTGTCGTCAGCATCGAAAACAGATATCAAATGAGCACAACGAAAAATTCTCAATCTGACGAGTTGTCGAGACATTTACTGTTACTCCTCGTTGATTTGCTCTCGCACGTTTTATTGTTATTGTTTTTTCTAAGCTCCAAGAATAAATCTCTTTTATTGCTCGCTTTATATTATAAAAGGCTCAATCGTTTGAGAAGCAATCCGGAATTGTTCAACTGGGTGCTTTTACGAATGAGAAATAAAGAAGAATGTGAAAGTATTTTGAATGTTGCGTTTAATGACGATTATCATGCCATCAATTTAGTATACAAATTCAAGACTACAAATATTTAATAGTTAAATAAATTTTAGTCACCCCCTAAATGATGTAGGGTGAAAATGAGAAAACCGTGCATATTTAGTTAAACCTTATAGATTTTATGAGCTTTCACCCTTTAAGAAATAAAAACAATTGAAATTGAAATGTTGTTTTCACTGATTGAGTTTATTATGTAAAGCTTTAAATTATTTCAATTTAATTGAGACGATGTTTTATTGATTTAACAAAATTTATGTAACGAAATATTTTTTTTATGGTCTTGTTTTAGAACGATATCAAATACGAAAAGTCACACTTCGCTAAAAAAAAAAATAAATAAAGGGTGATTTTTTTGCCACTTAGTTTATGACGTTTATATTTCTGGCAGTTTACGCGTGATTCTTGACATGTGTCAAAGTAAGAAATGCTCAGTTTGGTTTGCCATTTCATCGTGAATAGACATGAACAACGTTTGCAAATTATTGAAATTTATTATCAAAATTCGAGCGCTGTGAAAAATGTGTTTGGGAAGCTACGTCCATTCAGCGACGTGGCTCATCAATGGATACGTGAATAAGCATAATTGTCGTATTTGGGGGTGAAGACTAGCCAGAGGCAATTCAGCAGCTACCAATGAATCCCGAAAAATGCACTGCTTGGTGCGGTTTATGGGCAGGCGGCATCATTGGGCCGTATTACGTCAAAGACTATGAAGGCCGCAACGTTACGGTCAATGGAGAAAGGTACCGTTCGATGGTAACAGACTTTTGTTTGCCGAAAATGCAAGAATTGGACTCGGTCAACATGAGGTTCCAACAGGACGGTGCCACACTGCACCATGTATCAATTGAGAGGCGAATTTGGTGAGCAGTTAATCTCACGATTTGACCCCGTTAGAATATTTTTTGTGGGGCTATGTTAAGTTTCTTGTCCATAGGGACAAGCCAAACACGATTGGTGCTTTGGAAGCCAACATTGAACGCGTCATTGATGAGATGCCGGCCGTAATGTGTGTAAAAGTGTTCCAAAATTGGACCTTCAGAATGTGGTCGCTGTAGCGCAGCGATAGTGCGTTGGACTGTTACGCAGAGTGTCAGGGGTTAAATTCTCGGCACAGGCGAAAAAAAAAATAAATAAAATTGAAAAATATAAAAAAAATGCACCTCTTGGCAGGCAATGGCAAACCTACCAGAGTAAAAATTGCCTATGAAAAGCTTTTCACTTCGCCGTTCGGATTCGGATTCGGCATAAAAACTGTAGGTTCCTTCCATTCTTGTACAAGTATAACACGCACAACATGAGTGGATGCGAAAAGCTTGGCCTTTGGCGCTACATGTGGTCATAGTCGACACTGATAAACTGAAGTTCATTGTGGTAAAGGCATGACACTTGCCACAGTGGGCTGTCTATCTCTTTATCGGTGTCCTGTGTGATCACGTTCACTCTCTCATTCTCCCTCCTTCTTCCTCTCACCTATCAATCTTCCTTCCATTCAACATAATGTTCTGCATTCATAGGAGTACACCCTGTGTGTTGAATGTAACAATAAAAAAAAATAATAATAAAAAAAAGAAGATGAGAGAATAGGAAGTTTAGACTCTACATCACTTCTCCTTTGTGTGTACTCCAATTTTCGGATTCATCGTCGACTCTGTTTCTTAATAGAATGGCTGTTTGCAGAACACGATTCTTCAAGATTTCTGGCTGATTCAATATTAATACAAGAGAGCACTACTTAGTCCTGTGACTGAGGTGTGCATGGTTTTAAAATCCTCCATTCACGATGAATATCTTAAAAACTTTTATTGTTGCTCATGAATCAATCGCAATCTCTGGATCCCCCAATGCAAATGTATAAAAAGTTCAAGGTATTTGTCCATCACAATAGGACAAGTTTTTCCCCCATGAACATTCATATTTGTTGTGGACTTTCTTTTAACCTAACTCCTAACTCCTAACCTAAATTAGTTCCTAGTCTAAGCTTGGGATTGTCTTCCATTTGCATTTCTCCTGTTTGTAGAAAATTTCGTCACCTTATCATCCAAGTATCAAGTAGAACTGATTCCAATCAATGTTTCGAAGTAGTTTGTAAAAAATAAAAACGTGTAAAATCCCTAAAGATAACCTCTAGATTCCCCCATTGGTTTAGCTCTATATATTTTGCATAGTATTTAATTACATACTTAATCAGGAAACATAAGTATTTATTAGCATGCTATTTTAACGAAATTTCCACAATATTTCGTTTCTTTTTTGAATTTCAAAAGTTTCCACAAACTAATTTCCGTTTATTAAAAAATTTAATCAGCTACAACTACGTACAATAGCAAGTCACTACAAAATAAGCTAAAAACAACACTTTGGCTTTATAAAGTTTTAAAATTACAATTTACTGTGGAGTTCGAAAGGCTATTAAAAAACTTAACGTCTTCTTCTTGCTGTGCACGCAATATTGTAGCATGTGGGTGGCTAGGAACTAACTTTTAAAAGTTTTCATACAAAAAATTTCATAAACTCTACAGTTTCATTCATTTGCTTTCATTAAAATATACATAATTGCAATATACATAAATGAAAATGGATGAAAATGAGAAGAGAAGTAATGAATTAAAGAAGAAGAAGAAATATGAGTTAGTAGTAACTGCAGGCAATAAGGTATTATTAAAAGCAAAATTAAAAGGAATCGCGAGGACGAATCTGCTCTGCTCACACACACACACTCACGCACACACACATTGAAGAGTTTTTCATATTTTCTTCAAAACAATTAAATTTATCTCTATTTAACAACTGAACGAAGTACCTACCTCGGAATATTCGTAAGACGCATGACAGGTGTGCGAGATAACCAAAACAATAAACGAGAGTAAAAATATATTTTGTGCTGTGGTAAGTAAGTATGTAATAACTCAATGGGTGTGGTATGCAAGCACTCCGCTAATTCCTCTCCTGTACATACATACATACATACATACATTGTATTGATATCTAGAAAGGGCTACAATTCATAGTGCCCTCATCTCGCACAGCTGCCGTGTAGCTTCAGCATTTTTGTTAGAATTTTTCGCACAATCAACGAAAATATTTTAGCATGTATTTTGCTAACGCTCCGCTTTCTACTTATGTATGTACATATAACGTGAATGAGTGTTATTCACCTCTAAACCTTCTTCTACCCTAATCGCCCCTTACTTTACTATTTCCCTTATACACCAGCATTCTTGTTTATTGTTGCTATATCTCGGTAATTTCGTAATGTCTGTTTTATTGCGGCGGTTTGTGATTGAGAGAAAGCGCGCGCATAATGAATTTTCCACGTAATAATGCGAAAAATAATTAAAATTACTGCTGATAATGTGGCATTTTGAGAAATGGCAACAAAAGTAAATGAGTTAAGGATTGCATGCAAACGTTGAGCAGCACTGGCGACAACAGTGACGGTTATCGGTAATGGCAACAGTGGCGGTCGTGGCGCAAATGATAAATGTTAGTTTTTGTGTAGAAAATGACAATTCAAATGATTCAATAAAAGCTAATTTCATTTTCATTCACTGAAAAGGATGAGGGGATGGAATAGAATAGTTTTTTATTTCAATATTGAATAATATTACAAAATTAATTATGCCGGAAGTTTTTGTGTAGGTACACATTTAACAATGAGTTGTAATAAATTGCAATATTTTGTTTGCGTACCTTGAATGGCGAAGAAGAATTCTGTAATAGCTCTAAACTTTGGATTCAAAAGTTTCAATTTTGAATTCCCAATAAAAGATGTCCCAATAAGAGTAGTGCACGATTTAATTTAAATTTAATATGACGCATATTTTTTTAACGAGTGGTGATATTTTTATTGCATTGTAAAGCAAAGATGTTCCGATTAAGCATGGAGTAAAATATCATCATGTCACAGACCCTTGCTCTTTGAATGAAATTTTCGATGGCATTTTGAGAAATATGTTGCTCTATTTCGGCTTTGAGTTCGCATGGCTTTAAATCTTACGATCTTGGTGGCCAGTTGATATCAGATAACTCGGTCTGGAAATCGTGTCTACAATGAATCGATTGTTTCATGCGCGGTATGGCAGGTGACACTGTGCTGCTGTCGTCCAAGTCCGTACCATCTAGTTGAGTCTACAAGAACTGCGTTATCGTGTTCCAGTAATGAATTCCATTCACGGTCCCTGCAGTTCATTTTCACAATAATAACGCGAGGTTTATTTGTCTAGCACTCCATTTTTAAAATCGGAACAATCGAAGACAAAAAATGACACAAAATTTAAATCGTTCACTCTTATTGGGACACCCTATAGATAGTTAGAAGGAAAACCTGAAAGTCTATCTGAGCTTCTAGGAGAATATCTTTTCTAATATGGAATTTCTAATCCGAATAGAGTATGCTGTAAACTTACTTATATATGAATTGCTTTCTCTCTCTCTCTCTATTGCTCTTTATTTTTCTTGTAACTCGGTAAGGGGCATAATCATAGCAAACAAAAAAAAAACATATATTCGATTGAAAAAGGCATGAAGTTCAATTTTCGATTTATAGCGAACATAACGTGATTCTGGCGATAACAGCGCCAGTTCTGTTAATGCAGAAATTTTAACTCTTCCCCTTCTCACATATTTATGCACCTATGGATTTCTTAATGAACATGAACTTCAGAAATATGAATATTCTGCTAGAGAGCTGACAAGAACTGTTCTACCTTCACCATGAGTTAACTTTGAAATGTGTTCGTTCCTCTACATGAGAATGAGTCTTATGCATCAAGCCATCAAAGTGACTTAATTTTTTCGAAACGATAAACAAACTTATACCTTAGCTATTTTCCCTTTATGGTAATGGGATCTGAACCTACTGGAACTAGACTACTGGCCTAGCACTCATTCACTAGACCACCGAGGTGGTCTACATAAATGGCTTAATAATTTTTTGTGTAATGTGTATTTTAAATCTTTCATATTGAAGATTTCAGAGTCACTTTTTATCATACAAAGGAACCTAAGTAATTGGGTCCATTAAGTATTTTTGGTAAATAACATTTCCCCTTTTAGCAGCAAGTTTGGTTTGGTTAAAGGTTAAGTTATGATATTATCTTATCAAATGTAGGGTATATTTATGAACAATAAATACGTTTCATTTAATATGCTAATAAAAACTTTTAAATTTTTAATATTCATTAAATATGTAAATGGATGACAAATACCAAAAAAAAAAAAAACAAAAAAATAAATAGAAATTACTAATTGGATTAGGGGGCAGTCATTCTCTAAATTCTTTATTATTATTCATTTCATTCCTTTCCTTTTATTTCCTTTTATTTGTCTAATTTCGCTACTGGCTGCTGTTATTATACATACTTACATAAGTAGTTATGATTTCAGTTTTCCAGCACTAATCTTTTTTCTTTTTAGTCCTTTTTTTGGAATTTTTTGTTTTATTTGCTGGTTTATTTTTTTTATGTATCTCCAATGATTCCCATACAATAAAGAAATCAAGCGCTCTTTAAAGTCAGTTTACATTAAATGAAATTGTTTCCATGTGATATTCGGACTCTCGGAAATCAAGAAAACATTTTCCTTTTTTTTTGTACTGCTTTGGGTATAACTCATATGGGTATACATAAATTGTACAGTAGAGTGTCTTCTGACGCTGCGCTCTGAAAACCTTACGGAGTACTGTGCTGAAAAATAGTAAGTATCTCCAGTCATCTCTTGATGAAGTGTCCTACATCACAAGTCTGAACATTCTTAGTACAGCAGTTCTTTGTGGAAGAACCTTATCAAATAAGTAATCCCAAGAAAAAGCTTTGGATACCTAAGTTCCCTTAGAGATTCCAATTTTTTAGTTTTGAGCTCAATATTTGCAATTCCAGAGCTCTTAAAGATTTAGCAGTTATCTGACAGTATGTATACAAATGATGAGTTAGAAAAACTGGAGCAGAATTGCACCCGGTACAAAATCATTTATATGGTACATATAATATTTTCTTACATATACTTAGTATATTTGTTCCATAGCTGCAAGGAAAGTACAAAGTGCCAAAACGGATTTCTTCCAATCAGTTTAAATTTAGTTTTTGAACTTGCCCCAGTCTAAACAGTTTTCGCCAGCAGTTTGACAGCCTTTCCTACAGCTTTCCTGTGTATTTGAGTTCAATTTATGTTGAAGATAGATATCGTAGAGTGTAACCATTCAAGTGGGGTATAAATCTTTTTTTGTGGAATAACTAACACTTTCTTTTAAATATTCGTAGGTTTGCAATTTTAAAGGTTGAAGAGTTTTAAAGCTTCGTTTAAGTGAAAAACAAAGAAAAGATATTCGTATTTCTATTGCTGCGTTCGAAATACAGAAAGTGCCAGTTAGACTTCAATCGTTGTAGTTCGCGAAACGAATCTTGGTTTTCATATACTTTTATTATACATATTTTTATTCATAAGTAACACTAAGGTTTTGTTTTGTTTGTCACTCACTAATTCTGAAATTATATTAATTTTTAGATAAGAATGAGTAAAGGTCAAGGTGAAAGAAGTTCTTAGTACTTACTTAGTAGTGGTGTATTGATTGTAATATTAATATCTTTGTTCATATAATGTTGGTACTTGTTTTTGAATTGCATTTTTCCATGTCCCATAGCTCATGTTTCCCATATCTCATGTTAACAAAAGTGCAGAACAAAATTATTTAAAAACATTTCTGGCATACAAATTCCTAAAGCAATTTGTCCAGATGTGCCCTGTATTTCATTGGGAAATACTGAATGGAGGAATAGTGAAACACAAGAATAACAAAACTTAAATTTTTTTTGATGAAATTTTACACTACGCATCCCGACGTAGAACTTAGGCGAACCTTATGCAAATTTTCACAAAGCAAATACGTACCTTTTGATATAAGTATGTATGTACATATGTACAAACATACATATGCACATATACTTACTTACACATGTATGAACGGGAAATGGAAGAGCTCCTATGTGTTGGTGGAATGGCGACATAGACAACTTGCGAACAGAGTGCCATAAAATTAGAAGGCGCTGCCAAAGAGCAAGAGGAAGAGACAGCTGGGAGCAATTACGAGAGGAATTTAAAGTACGGAGAAAGCAGCTACGTAATGCTATATCTAGGAGTAAAAGCCAAGCCTTCCACGCGATGATAGACGACGTTCAAAATAACCCGTGGGGAAGTGCGTACAAAATTTTGAGCAATAAACTAAAGTGTAATAAAGGAAATGCTCCGGCATGTCCACGCATCACGGCTACAATCGTAGCCGGTCTTTTCCCTCGACATGACACTTTGGTAACAAGGAGCGCATGGCAAATCGGCGAAAACTCAATTCCGCCCGTAACCAACGAAGAAGTGATCAGAGCAGTATCAAAGATACAACCCAAAAAAACACCAGGACTGGACGGCATCCCAAACATCGTTTTCAAAGCAGCAGTCAATAGACAACCTGCAGTGTTCGCCAAATTGTACACCGCTTGCATAAGAGAGGGATCTTTTCCTTTGTCATGGAAGCGACAACGACTTGTCCTTACCCCGAACGGTGATAAGCCTCCTGAAGAACCGTCCTCATATCGGCTTCTGGGCATGCTGGACACTGCAGGGAAAGTGCTTGAGAGCATACTTTGTTCTCGTTTGGAAGAGTACACAGAAGGTACGCCTGGTCTATCCCAACACCGATTTGGCTTCAGGAAAAAGCGAAGCACTATCGACGCTATTGATGCCGTTTGAAAATTGGCCCGCAATGCAACAACTGGAACGAGATGGAGAGGGGGTACAAAGCAATATTGCGATGTAGTTACCCTAGACGTTAAAAACGCGTTCAACTCGGCCAATTGGAAGCAAATATTAATTGCTCTCGATGAACTCAAAGCGCCAGACTAAGTACTTACTTAGAATGATAGAAAACTACTTCCAATATAGAACCCTAATCTACGATACCGATAAGGGTTCAAAACTGTATAGTGTATCAGGAGGAGTTCCACAGGGTTCGGTCCTTGGTCCATTGTTGTGGAATGTAATGCACGATGGTGTACTACGAGTACAGACACAAGAGGATGTCAAAATCATTTGGTAAGAATGCAGACGACTTTGCCATAGTGACTGTAAAAACGTGGCTTACGAAGAATGGTCTCCAGTTAGCAAACCACAAAACTGAAGCAGTACTCATGAGTAGTCGGAAAAAAGTCGAGCAGCTGTGTATTAGATATGGTGGACACAACATTTTATCCAGCCCGCACATTAAATACCTCGGCGTTCTTTCGGATCACATGTTATATTTTAGAGACCATGTAAAATACGTAAGTGAGAAAGTTGCGCGAGTGAGCGCCTGGCTAGCAAGGCTAATGCCAAACATTGGGGCCCCAAACAGCCGATAAGGAACCTGCTAGCAACTGTTAGCAAATCTACGTTGATGTACGCTGCGCCAGTATGAGCGTCAGCTACCAACTACTAATCGTACATAAAAGACGCCATATGTGCGCTCAGGCTGACTTCGCTCAGGGGATGCTGTGCATTCCGGACCGTCTCAGCTGAAGCTTCTGGCGTAATAGCGGGCCGATGGCCTATTGATATCGAAGTAAATAAAGCGGCATCACAGCGTAACTTGCGCAAGCGAGATCGGGAACTCCTTGAAGCCGAATACCTAGAAAACTGGCAGGATAGATGGGATACCAGTACAAAAGGCCGGTGGCCTCACGTTCTTATTCCGTACTTATCAACGTGGATAGGGAGGAAGCATGGTAATGTAAATTATCATCTGACAGAGTTTCTAAGTGGGCATGGGTGCTTCCGCCAATACTTGTTTAAATACAAGCACGTAGAAGACCCATACTGTTTAACACGTACTGATGGAATGTGTGAGATTCGAGTGCGCTAGCCATTAACTGGAACAGAACATGGCACAACCAATAACGCCCAGTGGTCTTATGCACTACATGCTGAGCTCAGAAGAGGCATGGAATGATGCGATTACCATCTTGAGGAAAATGATGCAACAACTACGACGCAATGAGGCAGCTGTAAGAGCCACAGCGGCCTCAATAATGGATAATAGTTAAAAAACTAATTCCTGCCTTGAGAAGGAATGCCTCAATTGGCGATGCCGCGAGGGTTTTTTACGTAGGTACACTGGAGTGTGAATCGTGCATGCTGAACAGCACGGGGCTGCCAGTATCTATAAAGAATTCTCCTACCTTGTCGCACAAAAAATAAAAAAAGACATGTATGAACGAGTTTGTATGTTTGTCAAATGGCTATATGCGGTTAGTTGCCACATGGCTGGTTAAATGCTCCATAACTAAAAAGCGACTCGTAAAATTGAGTAAGGAAGTAATAGAGTTTTATGTATTATTAATCTTGCTGCCACTATTTTACTCTCTGCTCTTGCTACTTAATATTCTCAATAAAAATTAGCTACTACGGGTACATTGCAAATACGATTTGAGAAATGTTAGCGCTTTGCCGAAATCAAACTTTTTCATTACCCGCTTTTATGCTTCACTAAACTTCACAATCATTCAGTGAAAATAGTGTTGCCCATTTCAATAAAATTGTCGTGCAAGTTTTCACGTGCTACTTACCAACTGTGTCGAACCAATTGTGCTGTGCCATCGTGTCAAACAAATGAATTGACATTAATTGCATTTTATCACATCATATTGTCACTTTGTCTCTCTTTGTCACTTTGGCATTAATTTACGATTGTTTTTCATTCAACTCTCTATCTCTCTCTCTATCCCTTTCTATTCACTTCGTTTGCTTCCACTTCTAACTATTAATTGTTGTTGGCCATTTCGACGTGATTGCTGTGTATGCGTACGTATGTGTCTGTGTGTGTGTGGTCTTTGCAACAATACCCAGCTGGCCAAATAGTTGTTGACGAATTGTCGTCAATGATGTCTTAAAGAAATGTCGACATGTCCGTGACATGGTTTACGACAATAACTTGTACATCACGTTTAACAAATATGATAAATTTATGGTATATTTTATTGAAGATATTTGCCACGAAATTCCGTGTGGGTATAACTACATACCATACCCCATTTACTTGCCGGGCCTACTAGTATCCTTAACGAAAATGTGTTTAAAATGTCTCTCTTGTGGTCATCGGCGATGCAATTACCAATTGTATAAAAATTTTATCAACGACCGCCATCTAAAACTACGCAAGTGTCGTCAGGATTCGCAAGTGTATGGTGGTATGTTGCAGGATTCGTTGTTGATATCTTGCGGACATGGCCAATGGGGTAACTAAAGTACCACAATGCTTCATGTGGCGTACTCACATAACATGGGTTGGGTTTTGTTGCTTACTTTTGGGGTGTGATTGATTTGTTTTAGCATAGCACGCTATCAAGATTGTATCGTTTCGTTACGCAACTGTGGGACGTCAATTATTTTCGAGAATATCCTGTCAATGTATGTATGATATATGTAATAAGTTCTTCTGATTTGGAGATAATAAGTATGTACAAAAAGGAAAGACAATAAGTTAATGTGGTATTTAGGTTGCTGTCATAATCGACACAAGTTTGTTGATAAACCAAGATGAAGGAATGCAGAATTTTAGGTGAACATTTCTATTTAAAGCATATTATACTCTTGAAATCTCTATGAGTATTTGAGTTGGCTGGAGCATTACTAGGGTTACGAAAAAGGGTTACCCATTTATCCGTATGTCCTAAGAAAAACAAGAATATCCTTTTGTTCTATTAGTCGTCCTTTGGCGTCCACCATTTACAACAGAATTACGATTTGAAACCAACTATGTTACAATCTTTCATATTTTCCCATTAATATTAATAACGCGAGTATTTTCCTCTTTTTTTAATTACAGTACATAAGGGCGTAAAATTTAGAGATAACAACGCACAACGCAAAAAAAAAAATAAAAATAAAAAACGAAGTATCTGTAAAGAATATAACCACAGCAGCGATAACAACAACTAACCGCAGCACCAACATGCGTCGCTCTTCCTTTACGCCCGTCTTCAATTTAACCACGCAGGAGCCGCTCATCGTTGTCGAAGAATCAAATGCACTCGACGATGGCGGTGATGCAGAGGGCGCTGCCGGCGGCACAGACACACTGACGAAACGTTCGAATAGCGATGACTCTGAGCCAGATTCACCGGTGAATCCATATTTGCTATGTCCATTTCCGGATATGCAACAGCGTCGCAAACATTCGCTACCATCGCTACAAATCACTGAAGGTATCACGGCAAGTCAAGTGCGTCGTCTGTCGGAAGCGGGTGGCGAGAATGGCGGCATCAGTCCAAAAGAGGTGGAATTTTTGGCAACACTCTCACAGAAAGCAAATCCAGCTGCTGGCGGCCGGAGGCATTCGGTGGTAACGATTTCAGCGGTGCCACCAACGTTGTTCGGAC
This sequence comes from Palloptera scutellata, assembly GCA_958295655.1. Lineage (NCBI taxonomy): Eukaryota > Metazoa > Arthropoda > Insecta > Diptera > Pallopteridae > Palloptera > Palloptera scutellata. Next base: position 111,006,550 of record OY282449.1, on the reverse strand, counting down.
GAAATCGACGCGAATCCATATCGAGTATGACATTCAGGTAAGAAGTGGGGGGAAAAGAGAAGAGTAGTGAAGGGAAGAGAAGGGAAGAGAAGAGAAGGGCGGTAAGAGAGGGAAATGAGTGTGATACAATGTATACAGTTTTGTGGTTAAATGACATACAAACACTCACTCACACAAACACACACACACACACACACACACACACACACACACACACACACACACACACACACACACACACACACACACACACACACACACACACACACACACACACACATACTTGTGCTTTGTCGTCATTGTTAGCACCGGAAATGCATAGAAAGTTGCAAATGTTCATGCGTTGGTTGCGGCGTTGCGGTAACTACGAGTAAAAGTACAATTTCGAAAATACATTTCTAATGCTGCTAATGGCGCTGAGTGAATTATTGCGTATTTAAAGATATTAACTATTCTTATGTTCTCTTTTCTTTCTCTCTTTTCCTCTTTTTCTATTGCATTTTTACAGCGGCAGTCGTCGCGGCAGTGGTTTCCAAGGTCCACCACTCACCGATCATCGAGGCAGCATTCATAATTTACAATTGGACATTATGGATGGCATTGTGCAAGCGCGTAAAACACGCTCCGGCAGCGGCGTGTGGACAGCGCCAGTGCTGCAAGAGGCCGACAGCAATGTACCCGTACAAACATAAATTACATCAACTGCGTCCTTCAGCTGTAACTCCAACTCCAACTCCATCTCCATCTCCTCTGCCCCCTCCCCCATACTCAATCCTCACCACAGCAAACTATTTTCCATTCACGGAATCGATTCTTTTTTACACGTTCAGCGTTTTTCGTTTGTACTGAATTGAATGCAGTAGTTGAGCTCGCTCCGAGTAAGGAGAAACCAACCATAATAACTCCAGCAATTGTGAGGCATTTACAAAATACATCAAAAAAAAAAAAACAAAAAGAAAAAAATTAAAGCCGCAAACGCTTGCCACAAGAAAAACAAAAGCAATCACACGGATTTATTTACTTTCTTCTTTTTTGTCGTTTAGCTTCTGTATTCACTACTGCTCAAAGAATTTAATTCCACTTTTTGTTTTTGTGTTAATTTTGTAATTTAAAGGCGGGGAAAAAAGTGTAGGAGAACGGAAGCGGAAATTGAAATTGAAATTGGAAATTGACGTGCGTCGTTTTATTTATTTGAATTTTTATACAACTTCGTACACCGGACTTTGATTTATTCCAGTGCAGTGCAATGCAGCTAACCGGAAACAAATTGCATACATTTTTACATAACTACAATAGACTTTTGTTTTTGAAACACTATCAATTCGAATAGCAGCGTAAATGTTTAAGGTGAGTACTGGAAAGTTGTAAATTTAATACTTAGTGCTGACTGAAGAGCTTATGCGTGAATGAGTGTGCGCATGTGATTCTATTTTTTTTTTGGACGAGGAAAGCATTGAAAGCCTCAGTCAGTGTGAGACCCCCACCCACAAAAACCATCTCACATATCCGGACGGTAGGTCCTCCCGGAACCACCGTTAAGTATTTCGTCGGGAGGCCGTCAGAGCATTACTGCTCAAGCGTCAGTTCTTGGTAAGCCAAGTTAGCTGTCTTAAGGGTTGCCTGAATTAATGGTATTCAGGCCTACGTTGTGCAGACGAGTGCGCTCCATTTTACGATCACGTTCAATGCGGCGGAGTGCGGACATTATTCTTGCTGCCGCTGTCTGTACTGCTTGCCACTTATGCAGTGTGTGGCACATGCGATTGATAATATTAGCCAATGTGGGGCCTCCCCAAAGGCTTCCCTTATATCGGTGCGTTCGCGGCGTCAAAACGCGGGCAATAAAATAGGATATGTCGTGCATCATCAATATTTGAAGCAATCGTATCCACTAAGTAGCTGCGTGGTGTAAAAATCTATTTCACTATGTTGACGAGTAATCCAACTCTCAATTTGTGGGATTTTGCTGTTTTGTGGCTCCTCTGCCTTTGATGCACTTGAGCCTGCTGCATAAATGTTTCTGCATTGACTTGCTAGTATGTACCGACAATGTACGATGGAGTTTGCGTTGCATCAGCCCATACTGGCGCAGCATATAACATTATCGAGCTTGTAACGCGTGCCAGAAATTTTCGTCTGCTGGACAGCGGCCCTCCCATATTTGACATTATCCGGGAGAGTGCACCATTGACTTTTGAAGCCTTTTCACTGACTGCCAGTAAATGCTCTTTTTAAGTCATTCTGGCGTCGATCAGCACACCAAAATACCGCAGGTAAGGTTGAGAAATAATCTCATGCTCCCCCACTCTAAATTTAATGACCTTGTGTACTTTCCTGGAACTCAAGAGAACAGCTTCCGTTTTCTGAGCTGCCAACTCCAGATGTACACTGCATAGTCACCTCATTATCCTCGACACCGCGTCACTGCACGTCAACTCCAGCGTATTAATATGGTTTGCTACCACCACCAGTGCGATAGCATCAGCATAACCGACCAGTGTGGCGCCTGGCGCCTATGGGAAGCACACTTTCTGGCGTCTTTAAGACGCCATTATATATAACGTTCCACAATGTAGGCCCAAGCACGGAACCCTGTAATACACCTCGGGAAACAACTTAGCGCTTTACCCCATCATCAGTGTCATACAGCAGCACTCTACCTTCAAAGTAATTTGAGATAATTCTTTGTATGTATCCCGGAACACCAAAACTGCTAAGCGCCTGCATAATCCGTGACCAGCTCACTGAGTTGAAGACATTCTCAATATCCAATGTTACTACTGCGCAGTACTGTTTGTCGCCTCCTCTCCACCTTTCTCCGCTTGTTGCTTCGCACGCTATTCGCATAACAGCCTGGATAGCATCGATGGTGGATTTTTGTGTGCGCATGTGTCTGTAAGCGTGTGCGTTTATGTGCGTGCGTGTGTGTGTGTGTGTGTTTGTGTATGCCAGCAGTTTATTCTCTCTGGTGCATGTACAATTGGAAATATTATTATTCATATGCACGCGAGAAATGCAAAAATGTCCTTGACCTTCGACACTGACACGCGGTGATGCAACTGGCAAACTATAAGTTTGCTTATGTTTGCTTCATATGTATGAACATGAGTATTTCGCATGCTCATTAAGGTGGGTCAATTTTATGAGAAGCAGTTTAGCTAAATAAAAAACTTCTTCTATATAAAATTCAATATATCTGGCGGGTCTACAGCTACGGTAAAACCAAATGTAACAAAAAATCTCACAGCAAACCAAATGAAGTCAAATTCAGATCAAAATCAAACCAAAATTCAAACTAAAACTCAACACAGAATCAGATTCCGGCTAAAAACTGATCACAACTTAGCCCATAATTCAGAACTAATTCAGATCAAAACTTAAACCATTTCTGGGACAAGTTCGCTGTCTCTAAATCGAAGTACTTTACGAAGTACTTTACTTTTAATGGCACAACAGCCCATGGAGGACCTAGGCCGAGCTTTTCGCAGCCACTCATGTTGTGCGTGTTATATTTGGGTACATGAATGGAAGGGACCTACAGTTTAATGCCGAATCCGAACGGCGAAGTGCAAAGCTTTTCATAGGCAATTTTTACTCTTGTAGGTTTGCCATTGCCTGCCAAGAGGTGGTGCTGTATAGAAAAATAATTTTTTCTACTTTTTGATTTTGCCTGTGCTGAGATTCGAACCCCGGACACTCTGCGTAGCTGCGTATCAGTCCAACGCACTACCACTACACTACAGCGACCACTTTGACCACTTTTAATTACTGTTAATAAAAAATTGCAACTTTTAAATGATTTTTTTCCGTCTATTCCTGTAAGGAGCCTAGACCTCCTACAAGGTGGCATGTTTTACATTCCTTAATCTGTTAATCTGTCCGCTAATGATCCTGAGATAATGAGGCTGCCAATTTCTTTTAAGTCGCTGGGGATTCACCAGTCTCGGCTGTGTCAAAGCTGACATTTAGATAGATTTACAGATTTAAATTGGTGAATGTAGAGGATTTTGATTGTTTCTCATGACCTTGGACCTAGATATAACTGTTTGTGTATACATTCACCATAGGGTATGTCGTTACTGCTTTTGTGTTCTTTAGTCGACTGGCAATACGTAGAAGATATTATTTGAATATTGAATAGATGGTTGGTGGTGGTTGAAAATATTTTTAAATAAAATAAAAACTGATATACCTTTGCCGTTAATCGAACCCGTGACCTCTGAATTGATAGTACTGCATGCTGCCACAACCAGATTTTTATCAGGGATTGAAACAATTACCCTTACCGTTACGGTTGCTGCCATGGAGTTTTCTAAAGCTCAATCTTAACACATGGCTGAACAAAAAGGTCCAGGCTGCCTGGGACGATACCTCAGGCGACAGGAATGACAAGCAAAGTCATTCATGCCAAATGTATCAAAGTTAAGAACACAAAAATTCTTGATGGTAAACAAAAACGGAATCCGAGCTGTCAAACGATTTCCAATTGGACACTACCATGTTAGGGAAAGATCTTGCTAACTATGGATTAACTCGAGTCGAATTCTGTAGGTTTTGTGACGAAGACAATGAAACAGCATTGCACATTCTGTGCCACTGTTAAAGCTTGCAAGGCTTGGACTTCATCACCTTACTATTGCATACTCAAGTGCGGTTGAAGTGGGCAATATGACTCCCAGGTATATAGCAGAATTTTTAAACAACTTGTCTCAATTCTGCGACCATTGTTCCCTCTCCAATCTCTATACACATATTTAGTCATTTCAGCTTAGGAAGAGTATCTTATGAAACAATGGGCTCTTCACAATATCCCTTTTTAGGTTAAGTTGATTTGGTGCCTTGTGCCCAGCTTTCAATAAATACCTACCGTTACGGTTACGATTTTAATTTTATATATCGGGCTACTATATAATTAAGTAAGTAGTACAAGAGCATGGCACCCGGGAAGGTTCTAAATTTCGCTAAAAAATTAAAAAATTATTAAAAATTGTATAAAATTGAAATCAGCAGAAAATTTTATACTGTGCCAGCCCGAATTTTTAAATTTTTAAAAACTACTTCTAACTACCATAAAAGTATGTATGTTCTTCTAGACAAAATCGAACCTGAAGATGTTTTCCGGGTTTCCTTCAACGCAAAAATAGAGTTTCAATTTTTAAATTGAATTTGAAAGGTTAAAATCGGGCAATATTCGATAAATAAGTAGCTTGGAATTTCATATAGAATACCGCATAGCCAATACATATACATTAGTAAAAAAAATTTCATTCGCCCTAGTGCACAAACATGTACATATGTAAATACGAGTATGTATACTATATACTCATATATGAGTATTTTGTATATTCTTCATAGTAATTCAAAATATGTAAAAGGAGTACAAGTATGAAACCGGTAATGACATCTCTGTGTCGCTAGGTAAAACTATACGCTCTGTCAAACCAAATCATTGGCGTCATTTCTTCGCATTTAGTTCTGTCAGTTCATAAACAATCAAGTTTCATACAACAACATATTTTTTTTCGCTCGTGAAAATGGCGAATTTTGAGCCTACAAACTACGATATGCGGACATCATTGATTTTCTGTTTCCAATTGAAGAAATCTGCTTTGGACTCTCATCGAATGCTTGTGGAAGCTTAGGGCCAGCACGCTCTAGACAAAACACAGTGCAACAAGTGGTTCAATAATTATAAAAATAGCGATTTTGATGTGAGAAACGAAGAACGTGGAACTGTGGTCTTCCAAAAAAAAGTTTGAAGATGCCAAATTGCAAGCTTTACTCGATGAGGATGATGGTCAAACGCAAGAACAACTTGCAGAACAATTATGGTTAATGTGACTCAACAATGCATTTGTCAACGTTTAAAAACCATAGGATTGATTTTGAAGGTGGGAAGAGCGAAGATGGGTGCCGCATGAATTGACTGAAAGACAGCAAGAAAATCGAAAAACCACCTGTGAAATGTTGTTCGCCAGGTACAAAAGAAAGTCATATCTTCATCGAATTGTTACTGGCGATGAAAAATATACCTATTTCGAGAATCCCAAACGTAAACGATCATATGTTAAGCTCGGTACACCGGCCAAATCGACAGCAAAGTCAAATCGCTTCGGAAAGACGACAATGCTCTGTGTTTTCAGGGGTCATCGAGGTTTCAGCATCTGAAACTAGGTGAAACAGTTACTGGTTAACGCTACCAACAACAATTGGCAGATTTGAATCGTGCTTTGCGCAAAAAACGTCCAGAATATCAAACTAGGCAACACAAAGTGATTTTTCTTGATGACAATGCACCATCACATCGAACAAAACAGACTCGGGAATTGGTAGATTCGTAGAAGATATGACAGAATATGATGTGACAGTTGGGAAGCCCTCCTCATGCGGCTTCTCCACCAGACTTAGCTCCTTGCTGATCAGCACTACGATTCGTACGAAAATGTGAAAAAATGGCTCGATGACTGGTTTGACTCAAAAAACGAACTTTTTTTTTTTGGCGAGGCATTCACAAATTGCCAGAGAGATGGGAAAAATGTGTAGATAGCTATGGTCATTACTTTTAAGATTGAATGCATAACCATTTTTCTTAAATAAACGTGTATTTTCATAAAAAAAAATCTATCGGTTTCAAACTTACGTGTTCCTCGGCATGTATAAGTATTTATATATTTCCTAGAGGCTAACATAGGAAACGCCAAGAATACATAAGTTAATTTATTGGCAAATCATTTAATAAACGAGCATGATAAACTTCACGATTGACATACTTTTAATTTAACTATTTTTATTCAGCGTAAATGATTCAATTTAGATTTATGAGATGCTTTTAGTCTGTTTGAAAAAACAGCAGTGAGAGTTCATTCCAATTGCCAATCATCACTCTTAACTTGATTGGGAAGTGAACGGCTTTTTGTAAATATGTGCGGCAACTGCGAATACTTTGTAGAGTAAAGAATTTAATTCTTTTTTTTACACTTAAGCTTGGCTATCACTTGGCTTGAGTCTCTTACTTAATGGCTAGTATGTATATTTCTGTCATATCTTCTTCTTCTTAACATGCCTGGATAAAATCAATTGGGATCCACACGGTATCGTCAACGGTAAACGGTAAACATTGTTAATGGGGGAAACTCGGAAAAATCTTTATATGCTGCATGGGCATAGATTTTACAAATCGAGGAGCAAGCCATTGAACTCTGCCTAACGATGAAAACATGTATGTGTTAAATATTTACACATAATCTCTTAGTCAACTTGAATTCACCGCTTATGAAATTATTTCCAGATCAGTTGCTCAATGCTTTAAACTTACAATAATGATCCAGCTCTAGAAATTCTGATGAAACACAAGCACATGTTTTTTGACTTGTGAACTTTCAGTTGAGTCATGGCATCGGAAGTGGAAAGACGCGATTTAGTTGTTGAATTATTTCGAGAAAATCCGCAGTGGAGCCAGAAAACCATTGCAAATAAGGCGAAAGTTACACCAAACACTGTCTCAATGATTCTTAAAAAATTTAATACAGACTTAACAGTTGCTAGAAAATATGGTTCTGGAAAGAAATGCGGTTTCGTGTCTCCACAAAAGGCGAAGAAAGTCGTTTCTCTCTTAGAGAAGAATCCAGCGTTGTCTAATCGAAAAGTGGAGTTGCGGAAAAAGCGAGTTGCAGTGAGTTTTTAGTTTGTAAAATTAAAAAAGATGCGGGCCTTAAAACACACAAAGTGCAGTCGGTACCCGACAGGAACGCTACTAAAAACTTGGTAGCCCAGAGCCGAGCTAAAAAGTTGAAGACAGATTTTTTCCACAAAATTCGATTACTGTGTTATGGACGATAAATTTGAAATATTATCATAACAGTTTATGGCAAAACAGCCTGTCTCAATTCTGCGACCCTATTTCCTCTCCAATCTCTATACACATATTTAGTCATTTCAGTTTAAGAACTTAGTGGTCGCCGTGGAGTAATTGGTAGTGCGTTGGCTTGTTATGCAGAGTGTCCGGAGTTCGAATCTCAACACAGGCAAAATCAAAATGTAGAAAAAAACTAATTTTCTACACGGCCTCAACTCTTGGCAGCCAATGGCAAACCAACAAGATTAAAAATTGCCTATGAAAAGCTTTTCACTTCGCCGTTGGGATTCGGCATAAAACTGCAGAGGCCTCTTCCATTTATTACAAATATAATACACACAACATGAGTGGGTATAGGCCCTCTATGGGCTGTTGTGCCATTAGAGGAAGAGAAGAAGAAGTTTAAGAACTGTAGCTTAAATCAAAAATACCAGAAATTAGCAGATAAACCTCGTATGTATAGACAAGCTGTTTTATCGTAAGTCCACAGATACTATTTGTATATGGAGAAATTGGTGAGAGAAGGAAAAAGCGATCAGTCATTTACCATCGTTGCACTGTGTTGGGTGTAACAATCCTATTTATTAGTTAAAATTGTACTGTAGAAAGATTTAATTGCATCAGAAAACTTATTAGTTGTCTTATTTTGGAATATATTAGAGCTGCTGGGATATCTAGTACAAATTTCCCCCTTATCAGCGATGTAGGAGCTGCACCATTTTTTATTGAATAATTTTATCATTTATCAACCGACTTGAGTAAACATGTTTTTGAAACGTCAATTCAGTACAATTTTAAGACTATTCGTCGTTTGGTGTCTACCTTGCGGCGCATTTTGAAGGATGATTTGCATGTGTGTCCGTATAAAGTGCAATTGACTTAAAGAATATGGCCGACAGGCCTTCCACGTCTTCCACGTTCAGAGAAGGCGCAACAGTCGATGGGAATCGATATCAATGGATGTTGGCTCATTATGTCTCCCCACAAATGTGTGAAAAAGACCTGTACGGTTACTGGTTTCAACAAGACGGTGCGCCTTTCCACACTGCAAATCAAACAATGTAGTTTCTGCAACGAAAATTTCCCGAACGTGTAATGTCAGGAAATGACGACATTGACTGGCCACCCAGATCTTCAGATTTAATTCCTCCGGACTTCTTTTTGTGGGGTTATTTGAGAAGCAAAGTGTACGCCAGCAAGCCTCAGACCGTTGACGAGCTCAAGGCAAACATTCGTGCCGAAATCATTGCTATACCGACCGAGATGCTCGAAGAAGTGATGGCAAACACAGCAAAAAGGGCACATTTTGCTTTGGTCAATAACGGCGGCCAATTGATTGATGTTGCATTCAAAAACTAGCCCAAATAAATGGTAAAGGACCGAATTAAATAAAAATAGCTTATATATGGAAATCGGTTGTTGTTTTTCTTAAGTTATTCAATATTCACATGTCGACATAAAATGATGGCGCACCCTGTACAAAAATTCTAATGTATGTACATATATAAGGGAGACATTATTACTTGAGCGTTTTGGCGAGACTTCGTACAACTTTCTAGTACTTATTTATGTAAGTACTTACAGGCATTGCAATTATTTCACTCCACGAAAAATATAACACAACAATTTGTTTTTACATATTACATGAAATAGTTACATACATCATGCACTACATATGTACCTATATCACTACATATGTACCTACCTCAGCTAGTATCTCTTTCAAGTTTTCCATCATCATTTTTAAAATAATTGGTTTGTGCACATACGAGGGTAGATCAATAAGTACCCGTGTTAGGAATGAAGAGGCAAGTTGTTCACAAATTTTTTTTTCTATTTTTCCACCACCGTTTCTGCCATTTCTTTAACCCCTCCAAAAAATACGATTTGTCAAACTCTTCGCAATAAGCTTCTGTCTCGACGATAACCTCCTCATTTGAGCTGAATTTTTTTCCCCCGAGCCACGTTTTCATGTTGGGGAACAGAAAGAAGTCGCAGAGAGCCAAGTGGGGCGAGTACGGTGGGTGCGGCAGCAATTCGTAGTTCAATTCATGCAATTTGGCCGCGACAATTCCATATCCGCTTGTTGTCCACCGTAAGCAATCGCGGCACCCAACGGGCGGACACCTTTCTCATGCTTAACCTATCATGTAAAATATTAATTACCGTTCCGTACGACACTCCTACGGCCTCTGCTACTTCGCGCACTTTCGTTCGGCGATCAGCGAGAATCATGTCGTGGACCTTTTCAACGATTTCCTCGGTAACCACGTCTGCCGGGGGGCCTGGGCGCTCCTCATCAAAAACAGATGCACCAATTATCTTATCATAGATGGTGAACGGTCTTCATAGACAGCATCCAACTTCGCTTTTATTTCTTCGCATGGTTTTCCATCCAAAAATAAAAAGCGAATTACGGATCGATATTGTTCTTTTTCCATTTTACTTATTGCGAAACACGAAACACGTGTGATACTAATGGCTGCCAAATAAAAACTAACCTATGAATCAGTTTGTGATTTCGTGTGGTGTCGTGTGACAGAAAGCAGTACACGACAGTAATGCCAACTTCCCTCAGCAATGCCACCTGTCTTCACCTACGGGTACTTATTGATCTACCCTCGCACAAAATTGTATTCATTTCGTTTTATTGATTGAATTTTTTTGTTTTTTGTGTTGAGTTAAGTCGTCGTTGCTGCAGTGGTTGTATGCCATTGTTGCTTGTAATTTGGAATGCGTTCATTTACAGTTACAAGTGCTCCAGTTTACGTATTTACATATGTAAATAAATTTTTTCACGTTCACTAACATTATCACATAGTTTTGTAGGGTTTTTTTATTGCTAATCCTCTTAGCGAACTTTACATTTTTGTCGAAGTTTATTAAAAAATAGGTATTCAAATTCAGTGTTTCCAAACATTTTTCCTGAATAAAAAGTTATAATTGTCGCAAGAATGCGCGAATGGAATTTAAACATTGCAATTGTATATAAAAATTATAAAACTAGGACCGATCTTCTTTGATATTTTTATCTTTTATGGTAGGCAGTGAACGTGGTTATTTGCGTTTTATACTCGAATATTCAGCGTACATGTCGAAATTTAAATTGTATAGCAGGTAAGCGTGGACCCTAATAAAGGTCAAACTCCATAACTCAGAGTGTTTTGTATGAAACAAACTCCACGGCTTGCCGTCGAAATGCGCAGAAAGCGTCAAAAGTTGAACTAAGTACTTTCAACTTTTTCCACGCTTTTCTCATGTTGCGACGGCAAACAGCTGAGAAATTGTGCGAGATTTTATAATTTGTAGGACAATGGCATAATCGATGACAGATTACTTATATCGAAAAGATTAAAGTAATACATTTATTTGATGTAGAAACAGTTGAAATATTTTTATTTTATTATTTGACCTGATATGATAAATAAAAACTAAAAATTAATCAAAACTCTGTCAGATTAAACTTGGTTTTCTTTCCCTGAAATGAAAATTCTACGGCCGATTATTTGTCGTCGAATTTTACTCATCGCTAATAAATTGACTGCAAATAAATCAGAAGAGAAAAAAATAATGGAAGAAAAATGAATAGAGGAGCTAAAAATTTATATATCTCTTGAAATGCTTCCAAAGCACACAAAATCAAATTAAGAAATCTATAGAATCCTTTAGTGCTTCCATTTTAGTTACTTCCATTTAGTTACTTTTTTTTAACGAGCTTAAAAGAGAAAAAGGCCCGCAAAAAGGGTGTTGTGGAATATTTAATATTGTGAAACGAATGCCGAATGCCTAGCAAGCGCATATACGAGAAAACCGTTGCGTCCAAAACGCGTGTTATGGAGTTTGACCTTAACGGATGCAGAGGTTTAGTTAATTCAATAAGTTTGTTAAATTTGAGATCATCGAATATTGTTGAGATATTTCTGAGCTAATTATACCTAAACTACACCCCTCTCCGAGAATCCAATTCAAAGGAGTACAACTTTTGCCATAAAAATATTATAGAGGCTATTTACTAAATTGCTGAGTTTAATTGCTGTAGTAATTCCTCAGATAGTTTTAATTCTCCGAATATTTTACTTATCAAACCTATTTTGATTGACCATTTGAGGAAAACACCTAAGGTTACCATGTGTCCCGGATTTCACGGGATATCCGGAATTTCTGGTACTTTTTCGCAAGTTCTGTAGAAGGTACCACTCAAAATTTAGGACAATGTTCTGACCATTTTCTCATATTTGGTATCGTATACATAAAGTCTTCTATTGGAGTTCAAGCTCTCCGTGGAGTACTGATGAGTTTCGATGTTGATACATATTATTTTGATGCCTGCGTCAAAGTTGGTCATTATGAAAAGTTGATCAGTATTTGTTTTTACACTAGCCATCCGTCAAACCCTCTCTATATCCCATTTTCTGAGGGGTTTCGATAAGTGAGTCAGGGTGCAAATTGTCATGCGCCTCCTTTGTGTTATTATGAGGAACATTTTTGCCAAAGAAATATATCATTATTTGAAGAAATTTAACCTGTACGATGAATTTCAAATCAATTTGTGGGTAATGAAATCAAGAGCGGAGTAGGAGGGTTTGTGTGAAGTAAGAAGTTGTGTAGTTTTCATCTACAATACTATAAGAAATTTTGAGCCATGAAAAATCCTTTCAATGAGTATTAAAATGTCCTGCATTCTTGGGCTATATCTAGTATTTTAATCAGTGTAGTTAGTCTCCCTTCCATTCTTGCACAAATATAACAAGCACAACATGAGTGGATGGGAAAAGCTCGGCCAAGGCCTTCATTGGCTGTTGGGGTTAAATTAAAAGAAAGAAGAAATAGTACCGGAAATCAATGTTTTGCAATGAGGAAAAGAACCTAAGAACAACCGCTTCCGGAAAATTTTTTATAAGTCAAAATAAGTAACGAAAATCAGATAAGATCTTTACAGTGTTGTTTCTTACCCTTTGCTAGCTACTTATTCAACATATAACATACATATCTTCCTCTCCCTTATGACTAGAGCAGAGATAATATTTCAACCAATGAATACACTGCGGGATTTTGTTGAGTCGTATGTTGACAAATGTTTGGTTGTTAATAACAATTTGGCTTGTCATTTATGAAGATAATGTAACGAGTTTTTAGTTTTGGGTTTTGAGTTTTTAAGAATTGGCTTAATGAAGCTACCATTCATCGTGGTCCAATAAACGAACAAGAAAGGAGCTATTTCGATACCCAAATTGCAATTATGCCCTGGTACCGAAAAGTACCTACTATTTGTCTTTGAATTATTCCTTTTCTTTACTCTCTGTACCATTGTCGTACTTGAAGCTTTAGCCAAATCTCTGATCACCATAAAATTTTTTTTTTCATTCATTAATTGTAGCACTTGTTTATTTTTTCTTTCTAATTTTGGTTATTTAGACCCTTTTTACCGCCATCGTTTATAGTACAATGTACATGTGGTCGCTGTGGCGTAATGGTAATGCGTTGGACTGCTACGCGCTACGCAGAGTGTCCGGGGTTTGAATCTCGGCACAGGCAAATTCAAATAGTAGAAAAAATAATTTTTCTACTCGGCACCACCTCTTGGCAGGCAATGGCAAACCTACAAGAGTAAAAATTGCCTATGAAAAGCTTTTCACTTCGCCGTTCGGATTCGGATTCGGCATTAAACTGTAGGTCCCTTCCATTCATGTACAAATCTAACACGCACCACATGAGTGGATGCGAAAAGCTCGGCCTAGGCCCTCCATGGGCAGTTGTGCCATTAAAAGTTAAAGTAAAAAAGTACATCATACTTTGAAATTAATCACGGAACGGCCAAGTGAAAAGCTTTTCCATAGGCGATTTTTACCCTCGCCTGCCAAGAGGTGGTGCCGCGTAGAAACATTGTGTTTTCTATTTTTTGGTTTTGCCTGTGCCGTGTCTCGAACCCCGGACAACATGCGTAATAGTCCAACGCACTATCACTACACCACAGCGACCAAATTTCTGAATAGAATTATGCATTATTTATTTAAATATAGGCATTAGATATATTCTTAATCGAATGATACAAAATAAAAATTAAATCCGTCTTTACAGGATTGAAGGATACCAGACGAAGAAGAAGCAAATACATAATACAAAATTAAATAACAATAATAAAAGACAATTTCGATGAGATTATAAAAAGGATATCTAATTATTTAAATCAGGAATTGATAAATTAGTGAATATTTGTATTTATTACTAACTATTATCATTATTATTACGTACTAACTAACTAACTACATATGAATTATGATTAAAAAATATGTATATTTTAAAATAAAAAACAAAACAAAAATAATATTAAAAAGAAAATGAAGAAAAAATAATTAAAGGTTTATTTATCATTACAAACTTTACTTAATAGAAAAGAAAAATTCGAAACTATTAACAAAAATCAAAAACAAAAAATAACAAAAAAAGGAAAAGAAAGAGAAAATTAATTTAAATTAATTTTGTATTTCCTTATATATACATACATAAATAACATAGAAAAGAAAGAATAACTAACTAGCAAAATGTTACAAATCAAAGAAACAAAATAGAGCAATATTTTCCAGTACATAATTATGGTATGTAAATTAGTAATAAAACTCCTTCAGATGAAGATAGCTACTTACTTATTACTTAAGTATTTAAGTAAGTACTTGCTGTATAATAATACATCATATAAACCATATGTACTTAGTTGATGTTAACGATGAGGATCCTTGGGGAATCACTTAAATAATCATAAAGCATAAATTCACTTCAGAGTTTGCTGCAGTTCCTTCACCAATAATATATAAAACATTTATATAAATGTATACAATTAATAATAACAATAATAATGAATTAATAAAAACAAATAAGTAACAACAACCCAACGATATGAAATAAATAATGCAACCATAAACCTCTTGAATCAAAAGAATAAAAGCATATTGCAAACACGATTACTACTCGTACTACACTTAAAACGATGATATAACAATTTTAAACTCACTTACTGCATACATTTATACATAATTACATATGTACTATAAATACATATATGGCACAAGCATATGTGCATTTTGTCAAAAAAAAAATAAAATAAAAAAGTACCGGGAATTGATCACTAAAACACAAAATATTTATTATTCACACAAATTTATTATAGTATATCGCCTCCAAAGCAAGGAGTGAGATCGAAAAAAATCGATTAACTTTAAATTGTTCTAATTGAAATCCCTTATGCAAATAAAAAAAAATGTAGAGAGTTTTGAAAAGAAAATTTAATTTCTGATAAAATGATCAATAAAACTAATTTGTGTGTGGTTTTTTACAGAATTCGGACAACTTTTGCGGTATGCCTGACATAAGCGCGTTTATTGTCATTTCTGAGACTCTCTTGGCGGCAGCATTCCACTTATTTCTAAAATCTTGCATGGATTTAGTTTCTTTGTTTGTTGCCTTTAATGTTCTTTTCACTAGA
Organism: Palloptera scutellata; assembly: GCA_958295655.1. Lineage (NCBI taxonomy): Eukaryota > Metazoa > Arthropoda > Insecta > Diptera > Pallopteridae > Palloptera > Palloptera scutellata. The sequence goes on along the minus strand of OY282449.1, from coordinate 110,991,215 downwards.
GCCCAATATCTCTCGATAGGCCCAAGCCGAAGTTCTGGGCAATTTGGTGGGTTGGCAATTTTTGGTACCAATTTGATGCTTTGGTCTTCGAACCATTTAAGGGTTACTTTACTGTAGTGACAGGAGGCTAGATCAGGCCAAAATAAAGTAGATACATTGTGCTTTGTAATGAAGGGCAGCAATCTCTTCCGGAGGCACTCCTTCACATAAATTTCGGCATTAATAGTGCCACTTGTTACGCAACTTTTACTCCTTAGCTCACAACTACAAATCGCTTGCCATACCAGAAACTTCTTCGGGAACTTGGACTTTTGTTTTGCCCTAAATCTTTCCTCAACTCATCCTCGTTCCTTTGCGGTGTAAAACTCTTGACCAGGCAATTGAGAAAATTTAGACAACACCTATGTCCATAACACAGCAATCGAATTTTTGGAAAAAATCTGTCTTAAACTTTTTAGCTCGGCTCTGGGCTACCAAGTTTTTAGCAGCGTTCCTGTCGGGTATTGACTGCACTTTGTATGTTTTAACGCCCGCATCTTTTTTAATTTTACAAACTAAAAACTCACTGCAACTCGCTTTTTTCGCAACTCCAATTTTCGATTAGCCAACGCTGGATTCTTCTCTAAGAGAGCAACGATTTTCTTCGCCTTTTGTGGAGACACGAAACCGCATTTCTTTCCAGAACCATATTTTCGAGCAACTGTTAAGTCTGTATTAAATTTTTTAAGAATCATCGAGACAGTGTTTGTTGTAACTTTTGCCTTATTTGCAGTGGTTTTCTGGCTCCACTGCGGATTTTCTCGAAATAATTCAACAACTAAATCGCGTCTTTCCACTTCCGATGCCATGACTCAACTGAAAGTTCACAAGTCAAAAAACATGTGCTTGTATTTCATCAGAATTTCTCCAACGCAAAGCCTACTGTTTGAATTTTTTCATTCAGCTGAAGAGTTTCAAAGCTGTGGTCTTTCAAAGTTATCCGATTTTTTCGATTTCACTCCTTAGGTCCATTTCGAATTAATAAACTTATGCCAACGAATAATCCAATCATCAAAACATTTTTCAAACGCATTTTCTGGAATCAACTTCAGTTTTCGCCTCGAACTCTCTTTGAGGTCTTCTATCGATTGAAAACGGGTGCCTGTGCCGAAGTGGTAATTTGAGTTTTGCAAAGAGAAGAAAGTCAGCCGTCAGTCATATCAGGTGAATACGGTGGTTATTTGGTGATATTGGTTGAGTTTTTGGCCAGAAATTCGTTCATAGTGATAGCCTTGTGAAATGGTGCATTGTCGGGATGCAAAATCCATGAGGTTTCTTTCCACAAGCTTGGCGTTTTTCCACGAATTTGCTCTCTCCAACGTCCAGCTAATATTCTCTATTTACCATCTGATCTTCTGGCAAGAATTCCGAGTTCACATCACCGCGATAATTAAACAAAAAAACAGTCAACATTATCTTAGGTTTTGATCGATTTTGACCACTACATCTCGACCGCTTTTGAATTCACCGTACCACTCATATGCATGTGTTTTTTATAAAGTACAGTCACTGTAAGCCTTCTGTAACATTTTCAACAATTCCAAAAACTAAACAAACTAAATGAGAGATCGCGCTCAAACTTCACTTTAGAATAGAGGACAGTGGTGCCAATTTAGCGACAAAAAGAAATTTACTATCACTTTAAGCGCGCTTTTTAAATGATAATTTTCCGGCACTTTTTTTAATGTACCATATGTATTTATACTATATAAGTCTGTATGAGTTTTCCTCCCCTCAGGTGTTTCTCCCTGCATATGTCATAAATGATAATTATATTAAAAGGACAAAAACAAACTATTATAAGTAGTGGATTGTAATTAAACAAAACGATATGTTTTTTGTATATTTTTTGAAAATAAAAAACGCTAGACAATATAATTTTATACCTTTGGATATTTTATGGTATATTTCTCCAGATTGAAATTCATTTAGTTTAAAAAACTCCATTAAATTAACTCCATTAAAGAACATTTTCTATTATTGTTATTTATTATTTGAAATTTGAAACTTTTCTGATTTAAGATCTTTTCTCTTTCTTTGAGCTGAGTTAAGTTTAGTTTGACTTAAGTTTCCTTGGTAGGAAGACACCTTGATTATTTTTTGTTTGTATTGTTAATGGGGAAAAATTAATTAATTAAAATATCTGCGCTTAAAACATGAAATCAGAGGAATGATTTTGAAAATCTCGTTATGTTCTCCCGACAATGTTTTATTAGACGCAGTACTTGCAGAACTAATTTTCACCTGCTATCTGCAAAAATGCTATTATGCTATTCTTTGATCTATTAATTACTAGACATGTAAAAGAACGTTTTCGTTTTGAAAAAAAAAACAACAAATTTACCCTTTTTGGAGCAATTGAATGTGAAAATTATTTCAGTGAGGTCGATTGATAATAAGTGGAAAAAGTTTTGACTTGAGTCTTGATTCTGAAGTTTTGGTTTCGAAGATATAAAATGGATGGAGGAGGTGAGATTGATATATTGCTAATAAATGTAATCTTAGCCAATTTGACTACCTCGTGAAGTCACTGTGGTGTAGTTGGTTACTTACTTACTTACTTAACTGGCACTACAACCGATGATCGGTCTTGGCCGCCTCTACAAAGCTTGGCCAGTCGCCTCTACTATGCGCGCGCTGTCGCTGGAATTTCAGACTTTTAAATCAGATGTCTATTAATTACCCTTTTTCAGGGTTTCAGATTTTTGCGACGCAAGGGGATGATTGTCTCCTACACCTACATGCAGTGCCGGACAATTCAATAAGAACACCTTGCACTATAAAACTTCCATTGAATTTTTTTTTTTATCGGACTGCTTATGGCCAACAATTTTTATAGAGAAGAAAATGGAGTGGTATATACTTTGTAAATTTCTAGGTGGCAACACTGCATTTAAATATTTTTTGGGGATTCCCAAACGAAAAAGTTGAAGCGAAGCATTCGAAGGCGGACATTTCAATAAGAACAGCAGACGAAGAAATTTAAACTTATTTTAAAAAGAAAACTTAAATTTGCTTATATATGGTTTTCTACTTATTTTTACGTCCCTTAACATATACTCTTCCGTTACTTTTGAGACTCCCTTTAAAATATATAAACAAACTTCAAAATTATATTTAACTTATTACAAATATAATGAAATTCTTTATTTATTTAATTAAATCATAATAAATTTAATATGTTTTAACAAAAATGTTAATGTTAATAATGGCAAAACTCAGAGAGAGAGAGAGAGAGAATAGAGCCAGTGGCCTAGAAGAGAGCATAGATTTATATTTCATTGCTCATAATGCAGTGATGATAGTATAAATTTTTTGATTGGTCAAACAATAATTTTATTGTTGCTTTTCATATAAACTGGTAAATGTTAGTATGAAAAAAAATTGTTGTTTGATCAATCAAAACATTACACACATAACCACCGAATAACGGAAGAACAATCTTCTTACTTACTTAACTGGCACTACAACCGATGATCGGTCTTGGCCGCTTCTACAAAGTTTCGCCAGTCGCCTCTGCTAAGCGCGCGCTGTCGCCAGTTGATAAGGCCAAGTGCAGTCAGGTTGCCCTGCACCTGGTCTTTCCAACGGAGATTAGGACGTCCCCTTCTGCGTGTTCCTCCACCGTGGTTCGAATAAAACACCCTTCTAGCCGGAGCGCTTTCTCCCATTCGCTCAACATGACCCTGCCAGCGAAGCCGCTGGAGTTTTATACGCTTGACTATGTCAGTGTCGGCGTACAGCTCATACAGCTCATCGTTCCATCTTATTCGATACACGTCGTCCACGCATACTGGACCGTAGATCTTATGGAGTATCTTCCTCTCGATTGTTCCTAACAGCCTCTTCGCTTTTCTGCATAGGCAAATAATGATGTACAGGTTTGCATATTTCAATTCGATTTTAAATACATTTTTGTTCTTTTTTTGTAGAATAACTCATTGACACCCTGAATACTCGGCGTGCTCGGTATACATTTCACCCAGCATATCGTGTTCGGTGGGAGAGTGAGTAAAAGCTCGTTTTTCGTGTTCGGGCAACAACAATTGCATGGTGTAAGCCGAGTAAAATTTTGAATATAACCACAGCCTTACAGTTCAATGGTTTGTTTGAAGCATGATATGGACTCGTAGAGAGGTAGAGCGGAAATTCGAGTATTCTTCGAGTATTTGAACACATTGCATTATATTTCCTCTTTCGATTATTGAATTATTGTACTAACAATATTAACAATATTATTCATGTACAAATATAACACGCACAACATGAGTGGATGCGAAAAGTTCGGCCTAGGCCCTCCATGGGCTGTTGTGCCATTAAAAGTAAAGTAAAAGTAAATTACTAACAAAACTTAACTCAACTCAACTTTTTTTCTTCTTTTCATTAAAATAAAATTCTGTTGTCTAGCGTAACTAAAGAGAATTAAATATGAAAATTAATTTATTATTAATAACAACAAAAAAAAAATTAACAAATTTATTGTAAATTAGCAGCAAGAAAAAAAACTTGCAATTTGCATTGAGATGTACCACGTACCTTACCCTTTAATGTTGAAAACAAATAAATTCAACAAGCTAATCAACCAATAAATATTTAAAACTTAAGCAAACAATGAGACAATGATTTAAATGTAGTATGGGTTTTCAAACAAACAAAAAAAAACACATGGTGTATTAAAAAAAAAAAAAAAAATAAATATTAATACATTAAAAAATATTTGAAAGAATTATAAATGTTGTAGCCTTAAAGAGCAGTTACATGTGTGCAAAATAGATTTCGATTTTCCATAAATAAATAAATAATGTAAATAAATTGTTTGTTTTTCCCACCCTTATTAATAACTTCCTTCACAGGGCTGAGAATTTTTCATGGATTGTATGAGACTAATAACCAAAGTCTTCATTAAATGGAATTAAGATGCATTAGAATAACTAGAAATCCTGTCATTATGGGGTAAAATTTTCTTTGATTTGAGAAAGAAAATTTGTAAAAATGTTTAAATTTCTATTTTTAAGAGAAAGACAAAAATCTTTCTAGGGCTGGTTTACTCTAATATTTCCTCTAGTACTTAGTTTTAAAAATTATTTACCAATGAGGAATTCTGAGACTTTTTCTTTTAAAATAATTTCCTATCAGTTCTTTCGCCAGCAGTTTGACTTATAACTGTAAGATTTGCTGTTATAAGAATAGGGGCTCCCAAACTTCTGGTTAAATTTCTGTTGTAAATTGATTTCTTAGGCACATTCCATGTATGGTTTAAGTACATAACTTCAGAATTATTGTTTTTAACTTATTTTTTTTATTATTTTTAAAATACATGGAATAAAATTAAAAAAAAAATATTAAAAGATATTAAAGATTATTATCTAATCGTAATCGTATACAAGATCCATTCATGTACAAATATAACAGGCAATAACATGAGTGGATGCGAAAAGCTCGGCCGAGGCCCTCCCTCCACGGGCTGTTGTGCCATTAAAAGAAAAAGAAGAAGAAAGAAGAATCGTAGAGAATTGATGAAAAGAAATGCAGTTACAAAAACTCAAATGCAACAATGTCTTAGAAAAAAGAGACAATTATAGCAAATTAAACTGAATTATAGACAAAATGTAAAAATAATATTTAGTTTAAGAAAGAAAGAAATTTAAAATAATTTAGATCAAAACTGTCGCTGGACGACAAAAAAAAAACATATTAATTTATAATAAAAAAAAGAGGAAATATTAAATTAGCAATTAAATGCAAGAGTGTTTTTTAAAATTTTTCTAATAATATTCAATGTTGATGTTGTTTTTTTGTTTTTCGTATGTGTTTAAACAAAAATAATTAAATAATAATAACCTTTGAAAACAAAGTTTTCCTAACATAACAAGGAAACACTTCTCAACTTATCGTATGAACAATCAATGTTAAATAATTTATTAATTAATTTAATAAAGAAAAAGTCTATATATAAATAAATGTTTACGTATAAGAATTAATGAAAATTATTAATTGCAAAATGGTTGGAAAATTAAAAAAAAAACAGATTTGTGTGATTGTGAAAAATTAAAAGCATGAAGAAAAGCCAAAAATATAAATTGTTTTTTTTTTTTTTGTAATAAGTAAGCGAAAGAAATTTAATGCAATATTTAAATACAACAAAGAAATATTTTTAGTAGTTCTAATGCAAAAAAAAAAATAAACTCAAGAAATATATGTATGTATGAAATATATTAAATTTAATAAAATGTTACATTCCAAATTTTTCTTATTACTAGTCGAAAATTTGATGTCACTTACTGATGTATTTAAAAAGATAATAAAAAACTGAAAACAAACACAAGCTCGAGTGCTCAAAATTACTCACTCAAATAAAAACAAAAAAACTTAACAATAAAAAAAAAAAATTAATTATTATTAATTTGAATAAGTAATAATTTCATTAAAATAAAATAAAATTTAAAACGACTATATTGATGTTTTATTTTTAAAGCGTGGAAAAATAATCATACCATAAACCTAGAATAGCATTTCGTGATACTATGAAGTTGCATTCAAGCTGGGTAAAGGCTCATCGTTTTAAATCATCCATATTAAAGACTTAGACGGAATCCGGATTAAAATCCGGACAAAAACCAGATCAGTAACTCGACCCTAATTCACCAAAACCCGAATCTAATTTGGTCAAAACCTAAGATCGATGCTTCAACTGCAATAAAAGTACGACAAAATTCTGGCTCAAGCTTAGCGTAGACTTAATCTTGAACTAAATAGCGATCAAAATTTATTCAAAAAATTCAAAACAAAATTCCAACTGAAATCGCTAAATTAAAAATCTGACTTAAACTCAAACCGAATTTATAAAAATTCAAACGAATCCCAAATAAAAAACTCAGTCCCAAACTCACAGCAAAACTTTGAGAAATTTTTGACCAAAAGCCAAACTAGTATGCAGATCAAACTTCAGGCCAAACCTTTTACCTTGTTTTGATCAAACCTGCTGTCAACAACAACAACTGCAACAAACTGCATAGAAAACTCAGGACGTAATTCAGACTTAATTTCAAAACAAAATTCAGAACAAAACTCAAACCATGAATGAAATCTAGTTAACAATAAACCGCACATCATAAAACAGAGCCAAACTAAGATAAAAGATCAGAATAAAAATCGGATTGTTCCAAGATATTTACTTTACTTTTCACTTTTACTTTTAATGGGACAAGAGCCCATGGAGGGCCTAGGCCGAGCTTTTTCTCATTCACTCATGTTGTGCGTGTTATATTTGTACATGAATGGAAAGGACCTACAGTTTAATGCCGAATCCGAACGGCGGAGTGAAAAGCTTTTTATATGCAATTTTTACCCTTGTAGGTTTGCCATTGCCTGCCAAGAGGTGGGCCGCGAAGAAAAATTGTTTTTTCAATTTTTTTTTGATTTTGCCTGTGCCGAGATTCGAACCCCGGACACACTGCGTAGTAGTCCAACGCACTACCACTACGCCACAGCGACCATTCTCGATTACATTATATTAATTCTCGATTACATTTTCAAATATTATTAACTTATATAGATTATTGAAAACACTGAGATCACTGATGATGATGTTCCAAAATATTGTGGGATAAAAATTCCAACGCGAACTTCAACCAACAGTCGGAGACAAGTTTAAGGGAAAAATCTAACTTAAGCACAGACAAAAATTAGAATCATGCTGGAACGATATTTTAGACTTGAAATATGTCATAGTTTTGACCAACATTCGGATTAAAAATCAGGTCAAAACTTATGTTATCGAATTATAACAAAATTTAGAAACAAATTCAGGCCAACCAACCAAGACCCCAACTTAGACCAAAAATTATACCTAATTCAGACTGAAAGTCAAACAAAAATCAGAACCAAACAAACTCAAATAAAAAATCAAACCCCAAATTAGATAAAAAATTCAACAAATTTTAACCAAAATGCAGTCTAAAATACAGATTCAAAATCCGATAAAAATCCGACGCAAATTCAGAACAAAACTCATACCTAAATTCAGATAAAATATCTGAATCAAACAAATACTAAAATTCAGACGAAAGAGGAAAAATCAGCCTAAAATTCAGACTAAATTTTGACAAGAAAAACTTGAAAAACCAAAGTTAGGATTATAGATGAGGTCAAAAAACGGATCATAAATACAGACTACAAAAAACTATAAAACAGAAACCGCAATCTAAAGTTAGGCGTAAATTTTGATCAAAAAACGCTTAGAGTAAATACCAAAGTTATCCAAATACATATGTAAAGGGTGATTTTTATAAGTTTTAGGTTTTGAAAATGAAAAACAAAAAAAAAAAAACACAGAAATTCTACAATGAAATTTTTATTTTGATCGATAAATCAATTCTGCCATTTACTTTTTAAAGATAATTTCACTTAAATGTTGCCCGCGGCTACGCTTCAAATGGTCCATTCTGAAGGTCCAATTTTGGCACATTTTTCACACATTTCGGCCAGAATCTCACCAATGACGCGTTCAATGTTGGCTTACAAAGCAGTAATCGTGTTTGGCTGGTCCCTATAGACAAGAAACTTAACATAACTCCAAAAAAAATAGTCTAACGGGGTCAAATCACACGATCTTGGTGGCCAATTGACTGCACCAAAACGTGAGATTAACTGCTCACCAAATTCGCCTCTCAATTGATGCATGGTTTTGCGTGCAGTGTGGTATGTGGAACCGTCCTGTTAGAACCACATGTCGGCAAAGTCCAATTCTAGCATTTTCGGCAAAAAAAAGTGTTATAATCGAACGGTACCTTTCTCCATTGACCATAACGTTGCACCCTTCATCGTCTTTGAAGAAGTACGGCCGCCTGCCCATAAATCGCACCAAACAGTGCATTTTTCGGGATGCATTGGTAGCTGCTGAATTGCCTCTGGCTGGTCTTCACTCCAAATACGGCAATTCTGCATATTCATCATTCCAAAAATGATCCTCGTCGCTAAATCGACGTAGCTTGCGAAACACTTTTTTCACATTGTTCAAACATTGTTCAGGCGTAATTATTTACGCTATTCATGATGAAATGGCAAACCAAATTGAGCTTAAATCAAGTATTGCCAGATTGAAAACCACACTTCTAGAAAAAACACCCTTTATATCGCATTTATAAACCAAACTTTAAGTTTCAGATTTATGGTACTGTAGTGGAAGTGTATATGAAAAAATTCGGAAGGACCGTAGCCTTCATAGCCATCTTCTACATACCGCACACAGTGAAGAAGATAGATTTTTATAGTTGAGTCAGTCTTAAAGAATCAGTGGTATTTTTTTTTTATAAATTTTGGTCTGGCGACAAAATCACTACATACTTGTATATATGCTTTAACCCTTTAGTCGTCCTCTACTTTTGTAGATTGATTTCATTACGATTTTCGAGTTCAGGTTGAGGTCCTTAGTCTAGTCTAATTTCAAAATTTTAATTCTCACTGATTCCCCTGCCTCCTCTGGTGGCTTGGCCGATATATTTTCATATTATCCGCTCCGCCAAGCAGAATTTAAGTTTGTGCGGTCAAATGGGAGCATACAGAAACTTTTGCTCATAAAGATTTGAGCTAAAACATTCCAAGAGCGCACTTTCATGGCTCCTCCCAATTGACTACGGAACAGAAATATTGTTACACTAAATGTCGGCGGCCAGCTGGAAGCAGGTGCAAATATGATGAACACTAAACTTTCGTAGCCCCCAATTCTCACCTATAATTTACCTTTGAACAGAAATGCCCTATATCCTACTTCCAAATTTATAAAACAAAATACCTGTAGGCAAGCATATTTGCCTATCGTCTCAAAGACAATATGCATCAATATATTTCTCATCTATAATTACTATAAAATATGCATGAGTCCTAGCAATGCTGGAGTTATGAAAATTGACCATAAAACATTATAATTGCAGAAAAGCCATATGGTTATTTTTATAGGTTTGTGCAATTTCAGATAACCAACTATAATTTATTATTATATTTTAGATCCTATTCCTTTTATTTTATCCTTCAACCGTTACGCTTCCAAGTTTTTACACTTCAAAACAAAGTATTAAAACTGTTATATACAACATTTTACTATAGCATCACTTCCGCATCCGTTGGACACACAAAAAAGTTTGTATACTGTAAATTAAATTCCACACAAATGAGAAACTTGAATGAAATACTATATAAATATGAAAGCTTTTTTAAATGGTGCATGTCTTGAATAAGTGCTTTGAATGGAAAGCGCGGTGTGCATTTGTATTTTGAGCAGCTGCTGATAAAAATGCCAGATGCTTTAATTATTGTCTTCACACAAATAGTTTCTTCATTCCTCTTTCTTGACAAATTTGTAAATCAGAAAGCTGTCAAAACATATGCGGCCCGCTATTTCGAACAGTGCTGCGGCTTGAGGGGAAAAATACTGATTTTCGTATGGATTTCCTAAAAGAATACGGATTTCATACAAAAAAATCTCTGAACAAAATGTGTTAGTTCACTTTCGAAGCATTTATTATTTTCTCAATTTGGGATTTTTTGCTTGTAGCTGAATGCTAACTAAGGTAAAATCACACAATTTCTGAATTTATGCTGTAGTCCGAACACAACTCGAACACAAATTCTGAAACGGCTTCAAAGTCGGTCTGACATTATCGTTTTTTGCACCCTGCTTTACCGATTGTCATCAAGCGAAAATTAATGTTCCAAACAGAAGAACCTAAACTCTGCATTTTGCATCGAAAAATCAACTCTCTTCAAGATTTACATTTAAAAAAAGACTATGTAGAGGCAAAGCTACTGCTGTTGAAATTACACACAACTGAAAGCCATTCTTCCTTCTTTCTTTTAATGGGAAAACAGTCCGTGAAGGGCCTAGGCCGAACTTCTCGCACTTCTTGTGTGTGTTATATTTGTTTTTATAAATATTTGTACAGTTTTATGGCGAATACGAACGGCGAAGTGAAAATCTTTTCACAAACATTTTTTACTCTTGTGGACTTGCCATTGCCTGCCAAAAGGTGAGAGAAACTTTCTTCTCTACTTTTTGATTTTGCCTATGCTGAGATTCGCACCCCAGACACTGGGAAAGAGTCCAACGCACTACCGCTACTCCACAGCGACCACTACAGTTTACACTTGGACCGGTTGTCATTTCTATCTGCCCCGAGGACTCGTGCCAGCGATATCGATTCAATTAGTAATCGGTGCAGGCAATTTCTCATCACTCAGGCTGTCCAAATATACCAAAGATTTCCATTTAAGGATCAGACCATCAAGTTAGGAAGCATCTTGGTTTTACCGATCCTGTGGAACTGTAAAAACGACAAGGGATACTTCAAAAGTGATGTGGTCGCTGTGGCGTAGTGGTAATGCGTTGGACTGTTACGCAGAGTGTCTGGGGTTCGAATCTCGGCAAAGGCAAAATCAAAAAGTAGAACAAACAATTTTTTTGTACACGGCACCACCTGTTGGCAAGCAATGGCAAACCTACAAGAGTAAAAATTGCCTATGAAAAGCTTTTCACTTCGCCGTTGGGATTCGGCATAAAACTGTAGAGGTCCCTTCCATTTATTACAAATATAATACACACAACATGAGTGGATGCGAAAAGCTCGGCCTAGGTCCTCCATGGGCGGTTGTGCCATTAAACGTAAGTAAAAGTACTATATACTTCAAAAGTAACCAAGTTCTTCGATTATTACGTTATCAGCGTCCATGACCAATACCAATACAAGCAGCGATGATTCCTGATCAAAGATGACCCTGAAACCGACGTAACCAGAATTTGGGACAAAGTGCGGGTCAATGTTCGTCCCAATGGTTCTGCAGAATTTGCATCAGTTTTGCATATTTTTGATATTTTTGGGTAAATTTACCATAACATATGTAACTTCAATAAGGAATTGTCTCGGTGCGGAAGCTTTGGTTAGTATTTTGCACTCCACGACAGTTATCAAGAATGAATTCAGTTGCATAGAATGAATAAAAATATGTACTGAATTCAACATTACGGTCTACTACGTATTTTTGACCGACTCCAAATATAAGTACTACGGATTTTATAAATTTAGAAATTTCTTCAGCACTTGTTTTAATGAAATTTTCAGATGTTATAAGTAAGTACCAACAAGAAAAAAAATATTGAATTTATCATCATTTTTATTCAATAGTAGAATTTCAGAATCTGAATTTTTTCAATTACATATTTAAAAGAAAGAATTGAGAAACCCTGCATACCAACCGTTCCAATTATGAAGGCATCAGTCAATGAAATAAGAGCTACAATTAAAAATAAAATAAATGTGAAAAAGTCACCTGGGTTCGATGGGAAGCAGGGAAATTTCTTGTCGAGCTACCACACAAAGCGCTAATACTTATATATACGAAACCTGCTTAATCAAATCTTTGTGTTAAAGCACTTCAGAATAATCTGGAAAGTAGCAGGTAGTAGAGGTTATAGCAATACCTAAACCAAACAAAAATTCCAACCTTCCAAACTCATACAGACCAATAAGCTTACTACCGTGCTTGTTCAAACTATTTGAAAAATATTCCTTAAAAGGTTGGAACCCATACTGCTCCAAGACTCAAAACTCATCCCTGACCATCAATTTGGATTTCGCAAAGCGCACTCCACTATACAACAAGGACACAGAGTAGTTAATAATAATAGCAATGAATATTGAAGCAAAAAAATATACAGTCGCTATATATTTCGACGTGGCAAAGGCCTTCGATAGCGTGTGGTATAGCGGTTTACTTCATAAACTAACTAACCATCTCCCGTCAAACTACTATGAATTTCTCAAAAGCTATGTGGAAAATCGACGGTTTTACGTAAAATACAAAGAAGCAACCTCGAAAATAGTGTGCTTGATCCACTATTGTATCTGTTGTACACAGCGGATGTACCAAAGCCTACGGGTCCGCAAAATATGATTGCAACATTTGCAGACGATGCAGTCTTGCTGGCTGTGAATCGAATGTTGTGCTCGAATGGTTTAACAGGTGGTGAAGAGACATAAACATTGAGAAAACTACCCATGTTTAAGCCACCCTAATGCACCTTTTCTTTCCTATTCATTTTCTCTATCCTTGTTTCTTTTCGTTCTGTTTCTTTTCTTGCTATTTTCTTGCTTTCTCTTAGTTCTTCTCTAGAACAATTTCTCACCGGTCGGTTGGCTCTTCAATATATTTATTGTACAATTTTTCCTTCCAATAAATTTGTTCATCTTGTTAAATTTAAATACAAATTTCTTGTGTTTTAATATCCCATTAATTCACTTCTGAATTAAACAACCCAATTTGTGTATACTAACCGAAAACTAGAAGTGATTCTGTTAAAAATTAACAGTGAAGATATACCTGTAGATACCAAAGCCAAGATATCTTGGCATTATAATCGATCAAAAACTAACGTGGAAAGATCATATTGTAGCTAAAAGAAATCCATTGAAACAGCGTTTTGGTCAACTCTATTGGTTATTGTGCTCAAAATCGAAGCTATCAACACACAAAAAACTTTTAATTATGAAAGCAATACCTATCCCGATCTGGTCTTATGGTATTGAGATATGGGGCACGGCGAGTACATCAAACACACAAATAATTCAACGACAGCAATCCAAAATACTAGATATAGAACCATCGTCAACGCGGAATGGTACATATCAAACTTCGATATCCATCGTGACTTAAATGTCAGTCTTGTTATAGAAATAGTACGACAAATAAGCATACGTCATACTTCTAAATTGATGGACCATCCAAATCCAAACATGAGAATATTACCGGTTATCGAGTCGAACTACCAGCGGCGGCTAAAGCGAGTCCTACCAACGGAATTAATAATTAATTAACTTTAATTAATGCATTTGATAAATCCTAACTAAACTAAAAAACTGAACTGTAAATACAGGGCACTCGCGGTAACGTGAACACCGTCTAACGTGAACACGCTTTTTTTTACATTGACTACTCTGTAACGTGAACAAACTTAGAAAGCTCAGTAACGTGAACAAAATTTTTGTTCACTACACTTTTTTATTAACATATGGACAACATATCTAATGTGGAATTTTATTCGCAATTTAATAGGTATGTTTATACCCATGAATATTTGTTTTGATCTCGTTTTGTTTTTTTTATGAATTTTAAATAAAAAAAAATATTATATCTTACTAATGGCAATAATAAGATATTTTTCCGTTTAAATGTGTAAAAATCCTGAATTTAGCAATTTGAAGTTATTTTGCGTCTTCAAATTCGACAATCGCTAACGCGAACATTTTCACTAACATGAACTCCCTTGGTTTTAATTAGTTCACGTTACCGCGAGTGCACTGTAATTGTAAATAAGTTAATGCAAAAATATGTGAATTTGTAAATATTGTTTTCAAATTACTTTAATTCCCAAGTACAAATATTATAACTATTTCTTGATGCCTTGCGGCAGTTGTAATAAACCAAGAAAGTAATAAAAACAAAAATATAAAAAAAATTGGTTGAACTGTTGCTCATAAGTTACCTGGTTAGGTTTTTTTCTGCGAAATTCTCGCATAGATTCAGGTTGCAGAGTAGCTGTAAGGTGGCTAAGGACATAATCAGGCTTCCCTAAATATCTCTTCAGAAATGGCAGCGTTAAAGGCAGTGCCAGTAATCATCGATGACACACATAAGAGCGATGGCAGTAAGCACAACTGCTGCATTATGATTTCGTAATGAAAAGAATTTTCCTTTTCTTTTTCATCAATGAACCTTTCCAAATTAAAAAGAAACGAAGATTTTTGAATATACACGAAACGCATCGTGAATCTTACTTTACTTACTTTTAATGGCACAACAGCTCATGGAGGGCCTAGGCCGAGCTTTTCGCATACACTCATGTTAGCGTGTTATATTTGTACATGAATTGAAGGGACCTACAGTTTAATGCCGAATCCGAACGGCGAAGTGAAAAGCTTTTCATAGGCAATTTGTACTCTTGTAGGTTTGCCATTGCCTGCCAAGAGGTGGTGCCGTGTAGAAAAATTATTTTTTCTACTCTTTGATTTTGCCTGTGCCGAAATTTGAACCCTGGACACTCGGCGTAACAGTCCAACGCAGTACCAGTACCATTACGCCACAGCGACCACCATCGTGAATCTAGAAATAGATTAATTTTAATAATAAATGTTAATTGACATGGGAATTTCCCTTTCTTACGACAGCCTCCCTACTCTCACCCCTCTCTATTTATCTTTTTCGTCTCTCTTTCTCTCCCTCTCACATTTTCATCCATCTTTTGGAACTTATCTGTAAAAATTCATTTAGAATGGTATGATTAGGAACATGGTAATTTCAAGTCTTCAAGTTTAACAATCTAGAACAATTAACTTTTCAGTAGGGAAAGATTCATTGAATTTGGCCCGAGTTTATTGGGTAACAATTTTGTTGTAAAATTACACTGCACAACAAAACAGGACTTTAAAATAGTAAATGAGTTGTAACGCCGGTTTACCTAGAGTATTTTTGGTCGCTGATCAAGAATTTGAAAAAAAAGAAAAAGTTTTTCATGTTATGTTCAAAAATGAAGATCTGCCAATCAATTTTTATTTGCATTGAAAAGTCCTAAAATTCCAGAAGAGCAAAAACTAATAGAAAAATAAATTTTCATCCATGAGCCCAATTGAAAGAAAAACTAAGTTTTATGAATTCACACGAAACATGACGTGACCCGATTATATATAATTTTTATAGATTCGGGATTAGCGGCTAAAAATACCATAGTCTATATAAATCGGGCCACAACTCCATTAATACTTTGCTGTTTTACTGTTTTATTAATATCGAAATTAAATTTAAATCGTAATAATTCCGAGTCCTTTTTGATATATGTATGTAAAATTGGTAAGAACAAAGATAACGATAAGGATGATTAAGTTAATCGATTTGCATTATTCAAGATTGGGAGCCTGTGACTTTTCTCAAGTATGAGAATGCGTTTTATTCGCCACTCACAACTAGTTATGCATACAACTAGTTATTTAAAAACATGATATACAATACATATGAAAATGTCGAACAGCGAAAAAAGTAACAAAAATTTAATTAATCCAAAAAAAAAATACAAAAATAGGCAATTATATTTTATTTAATAACACAATTTGCATAAAATTGCAAATATAAATAAAGACATCGGCTGTCGTTAGGGATGTGCTAATTCTATTTATTTCCAACAGCTTATCGATAATTTTTTTTTTTTTCTTATAAAAAGAATTTTATAATTTAATACCTGTTAACACTGTTGGACTTTAGATTTTATTCAATAAAATATTTGCTATTTTTTGTCTTCTCATTGTTAAATTTTCTTATGAAGAGTAAAAACCAAAAACAATTCCGACGATTAACCGTAATGACTGGCAATCCTTTATTTCTGTTGTTATCGATATTTCTTAAAATGCTTCATCTCCATCTCCATTGTGAATACCAATAGTTGGAAGAACGGACTTAACAACTTTGTCGTTTTATTGGCACATGTTAAACAAGATGGCCAATAAAGCAGAGAAACCTATTGTCTCTCACCAATACATAAGCACATGTACTTGAGTGTACGAGTTTTTGAATGTTTTTGAATGCACTTAAAGTTAAACGAAAATAAAATCAAAAGGTGATTATAAAAACGCTTAGTTCATAATAAATTAATAGCTTCAGGTATACGAGTGCATGCTCACACCAAATATGTAGATAATTACGGATAAATTAGAAACATCACACAATAACAACAAAAACAACAACAAATATACAAAAAATTAAACAACGATGAAATACAAAGAAAAAGAGTTGAAGATAGAAAGAAAAAAAAAATAACAAAACAACCACAACCACAACAGCGAAACAAGAAATAAATGATGTGATCAATCATTTTGGGATATGCCAGAAAAAAATGATGAAAAAACATCACACACAAATCACATGATGTGCGAAAAACGTAGAAAACACAAAATCAAACTGAATTAAACAAAATAAAGCAAAAAAAAAAACAGTAAAAATAAAATAAAAAGGTAAATTAAAATTGTATACACAATAATAATACTCGCAAATAATGTGTAATTCAAAATTTAAATCTTTTTAATTTTGCAACAGTGAGTATAGTATATTATAAATAAATATAAGATCACAGAACTGTAATAAATCAAAAGTAATACACAGACTGAAAAGGTTGCCGTTTTCATAATATTTGGTTGGTACCCACAAATGTGGTTGATGTTTAGTACCTCCGCTATCTCCTGACAGCTTGCGTGTCGATCTTGCTCCATCAGTTGCAAAATTGCATTGGCTTTCTCGGTGACTTTCAGTGAATCTTTGATATCGAAATTTTCGCAACGGAATCGAGCAAACCACTCCTGGGTCCAGCATTCACTCACAGCATTCTCAACGTCAACAGCACACATTTTTCACAGCGGTTCTATCTTTTCTATTAAAGTATCACAGTATTTCTTCAGATATTTCACTCATTTCACTCAAAGTATTTCTTCAGATATTTCACTCATTTTCAAATCAATGAAGCTTTTTACACCGGCAACGAATTACACAACTGTCTGCACATAAAATGTAGCCTGAAATGTCACCTTTCGAACATGAGATCGTTTCACATAATCGGACTAGATTTGCCAGATTTGTTCAAGACTCTCCGCAGTACAATTGATTATGTAAGAAAATGATTTAAGAAAAAAGCACGATTTACTTAAATAGAAAATTAACTCTGTTCTTAACTGACAAATTAAGAAATTCAGAATTCGGTAAAGTTTGGAAAACTTCTTTCTCACATCAAGCAGTTCGCATCGAGAGTTAGTTCTGTGAAAAACACAAGCATCTCCAGCTTAGCTTAACCGCTGGCCAATATATCAGTGGTGAAAATGTAAAACCAGGTAGAGGGCGACCTGACTGCACTGGGCCTTATCAACTGGCGCCAGCAAGCGCATAGCAGAGGCGACTGGTGAAGCTTCGTAGAGGCGACGAAGACCGATCATCGGCTAGTGCCAGCTAAGTAAGTAAGAAAATTAGAAACAGCTTAAGTGTATTACTTACATTTGAATGGAAATGAAATATCATAGAGACTATAGCAATATTTCAGAATCCTCTATACTCTAATAATATATATTATATTTTCAAAAATCATTTCATAATTCGAACCAGTTTGTTATTTATAGTCAAAAAGATCTGATCACACATTTTCCAACTTAAGCCGACTTAAGCTGTTTTGCCTTTTCAGCACATAGATCTATGTATTAAATTTAATATTTATAAAATTGCAATTCGAGTATAATCTAATGATATAATCTAAAGATATTTTTTTATGTAAAGGGTGTTTTTTGTAGAAGTGCGGTTGTCAATCTGACAATAATTTTTTCGGAATTGGTCTTTTTGAACAACTCCGCCACTTGATTTATGCTCAGTTTGGTTTGCCATTTCATAATGAATAGACTTACTCCTGAAAAACGTTTGCAAATCGTGCAAATTTATTACCAAAACGAGACCGAGCACCGATTGAATGACTACGTTAGTAAGCAAAATTGTCGCATTTGGAGTGATCATAATCCACAAGTCATTGTTGAGACGCCGTTACATCCTCAAAAAGTCACTGTTTGGTGTGGTCTATGGGCAGAGGGAATCATTGGTCCATATTACTTCAAAGATGAAGCCGGTCATAATGTTACAGTCAATGCGGAACGCTATAGAGCGTGAATTGGAAGATGTTGATGTGGACGACCTTTAGTTGCAACAAGACGGTGCTACATGCCATATAGCCAACGAAACAATCAATTTGTTGAAAGAAACTTTTGGTCAGAGCATTATCTCGCGTCGTGGGCCTGTGGCGTGGCCTCCAAGATCGTGCGATCTTAACACCGCTGGATTATTTTTTGTGAAGTCGCTTGTCTACGCAGATAAGCCCGAGACGATTGTCGCGAATCGTCTCGGAAGCGAATATTCGGCGCGTTATTACTGACATACAAATTGATCGAAAATTGGACCTCTCGGCTGGAATTTATTCGAACCAGCCGCAGCGGCCACTTGTCCGAAATCGTTTTTAAAACATAATGGCAAATCCTTATCTTTATAATAAGGCTAAATTCTTGGCCATAACATTAAATTATATGCGTTTTATTTCTTCCTTTAAACCACACTTCTAAAAAAAAAACACCCTGTACATACTACATATATACATACTCATAATATGTATTAGCTCGTTTAGACTGATGCGATATTTTATTATTGCCACTTTACTGAAATTCCTTACAATATTGTACGCCGCTACACAAAGCGCAATGTTTGGAGAAGATTCCAAGGCACGATTCACGTATTAACGTCAATATCTTTTAATTTAATGTGAGAATTAAGCTGAATACATTTGATGTCATACTAGAGACCACGTGCATTATGAAAACAAACACAAAATGGCAATAGCAATAGCAATGGCAATGGCATTAGTGCCAGGTACTTTCATTCAGAATAAATATGTACATATAGTGAACTAGGTATGCAAATATGGTATGTATGTATGTGAATAAATTACCGCAAAATGAAAACAGTAATCGTTGAGGAAACCGATAAATTGCACGCCTATTTAAATTTTCTTCTTCATTTTCTATATATTACGGTGGGTACTTAATTATCTAATAAGTACTTATTCTGTTTTATATATTTGTTGTGAATCAACAAGATTTTGTAGAGTGGATCGGGTCAGCAGTTTACAATCCTCTGAACCTCCGGTGTGGTTCAAAAACCGGTTCTGCCGCACTTGCGAAACGCTGGACAGTGGGTTGAAGTACCCGTTTTTTTGGAAGTTAATTCACACAATCCCAAAACTATTTTTTATTTTAGTTAATAATATATAAAATTGTAAAAAACAACTATAATTTAATATACTAGAGCGCCTTTTTTTTGGATTTTTTTGATAGTAATGATAACTTAGAAGGTATTTATTGGTAAAGCACTTTTTTCGCTCATATGCACTTTTTTCAATACAAAATGCTCTTTAACCATCAACTTCGTCGCTATTATCATCATAGACATCTTCATATACATCATCATCTTCAGCATCAGCTTCATTCATTATCGTAACCAACGGTCCCTGGCATTGAGCATATCAATAGATCAAGTGCTTCTTTCGGCGAAATCTGTAGTTTTTTCTTTGGTAATATCCTTTTATTTGATATTATAGGAGCAAATCTGATTAAAAACATTTTGAAAATATATACATTTACGGGTAAAAGTTTCCCTGAGACTTTTAAAGATTTGTATCTAGTTTCTTGAGCTTCTTCTGCTAATTGTAGGGATAGTTTTGAACAAAACAAATTGCAGTATCAAAAGCGAAATTCCGACACTTTTCCACATCGACTTCATTAGCACTAGAAACTGTATCCATTATTTTACGATGCTAAATTAATATAAATTTTTGTGATGTCCGCTGACATTTCCGCATTTTGGAAAAAACTTCTAGTTGTATTGTCGTCATTTGAGTTTCCGAACCCGGGCTTTGGTTGGTCGACAACTAGCACAATTTTCTCTTCGAACTATTTCGGAATTCGTGCTTTATTTTCGGAAACCATTTTTTGTTGTTGTCACTTTCTGATGATTATATAACGTGTAAGAGGCATGAAGTGCAAAAGGCATTAAAAAAATCGAAGCCAACCAAGAGGGATGGATAAACAAAATTGTAAATTTTCGGTTTTTACTTCTCTTATTATTATTATTATGCAAAAATTAAGAAGCTCTTGCGAAATAGGAAAATGCGCTTATTATTGAATCCATTAAGAGATTTTCAGTTATGGCCACCTTACAATACTATTTTAAAGGGGAAGATACTTATGCCTGGCTAACTTTATGCACTAATGCAGTAAACATGCAGTTCCTTGTAATGTAGGGTGCAAGAAAAACATTAAGTGCAAATGAAAATAATGAAACAACAATAACAACTACATAATATTTCCTTGTTTTTAATTATTTTTTTAAAGAAAGAGCAAAGATTTTTTTTCCAGAATATGACATACGAGGGTAGATCAATAAGTACCCGTGTTAGGAATGAAAAGGCAAGTTTTTCATAAATTTTTTTTCTATTTTTCAACCTTATCTTCTTTCAGTGCAATTCACTTCTCCCAACGTTTCTGCCATTTCTTTAACCCCTCCAAAAAATACGATTTGTCAAACTCTTTAAAATACGCTTCTGTCTCGACGATAACCTCCTCGTTTGAGCTGACTTTTTTCCCCTCGAGTAACGTTTTCATGTTGGGGAACAGAAAGAGGTCGCAGGGAGCCAAGTCGGGCGAGTACGGTGGGTGCGGCAGCAATTCGTAGTTCAATTCATGCAATTTGGCCGCGACAATTCCGTATCCGCTTATTGTCCACCGGAAGCAATCGCGGCACCCATCGGGTCGACACCTTTCTCATACTTAACCTATCATGTAAAATATTAATTACCGTTACCGCACTTTCATTCGGCGATCAGCGAGAATCATGTCGTGGACCTTTTCAACGATTTCCTCGGTAACTACGTCTGCCGGGCGGCTTGGGCGCTCCTCAACAAAATCAGATGTACGACCACGTTTAAATTCGTTGAACCAATGTCTAACGGTTGTCATAGATGGTGAACGGTCCCCATAGACAGCATCCAACTTAGCTTTTATTTCTTTGCATGTTTTTCTATCCAAAAATAAAAAGCGAATTACTGATCGATATTGTTCTTTTTCCATTTTATCGCGAAACACCAAAAACGTGTGATACTAGTGGCTGTTAAATAAAAACTAACCTATGAATCAGTTTGAATTTAGTGTGGTGTCGTGTGACAGAAAGCAGTACACGACGGTAATGCCAACTTCCCTCAGCAAAGCCACCTGTCTTCACACACGGGTACTTATTGATCTACCCTCGTTTGTACCTATATATCCACTGTTTAAGAAAGTAAAAACCAAATGGACAGAACCTCACAGGACTAACAACATTATGCCTACATCAAAACGGAAAATTAACTAATTTTTAAGATTACGGACACAAAACAAAAAACAAAATAAATATTCAGACACACTTTTTTAAAGAAATAAAATCCCTACGTTTTTCTAAAAATGACTGAAATTGAAGGTTCCATTATGTAAAATTATTTATTTATATTCATTACTTTTTCAGAAAAATATTACTTCCAAGTACGAAACAAATCAATATTATTATCGTTCACACGAAAAAGAAAAAGTGATAACTTAGAGAGTGAATAGCTGAGGAACCATTGACTCTTTTGGAATAATTTTTGCAGCTTGTGATACTGTAATTTGTTTGTTTGTACCGGGTATCAAAAATTATAATGCACCTTGAAATTAATTTATTGAATTAATCTCCAAAAACCGGGTACTTCAACCCACTGTGCGCTGGTTTGGTTCAAAAATGATTTAGTTCAAAAATTCGCCAAATAATTATTTTATACATTTTTGTTTTAAGTTTATTTGTTTAAAACTTGCTGTAATTATGCATAAAAGAAAGACAATGCCATAGTTGGCAATTGAACCAAGGACCCTTGCGGCGACAGTCTAGTATGACATATGTATGCAAAAATTGTGCTGGTAAAGTATTAATAGTTTTTTATTGGATTTAACCAACCCATTTTTCGAACCAAACTGTTTTGGTTAAAGTGAAAAAAAAAATTTTACACCATGGTTTGGTTTAAGTAACTCAAAGTGCGGATGGTTCAGTTCAAAATTGGATTGGTTCAGTTAAAAACCAGTTTGCATCCCTGATTTTATGGTACGTATGTGCAGTGTGTACATAAATAGAGCTAAAAATATTCACGAGTTACTGCCTTAGTTATTAGCGGTAAATATCTGATATTTATACACTTTTAGTTTTACCGTGCAATGTAACTATATATATGTTTATCAGATCAACATGATCCATCACTTACCTTAAATCTATGTAATGTGAATCTTGTTTCCTTAGAACAATACTTGCATTTTCATACTTCTCGAGCGTGCCTTTGCGCTGATATTATTTTTATCGTTAGTTAGACGGAATGTAAATGTCTAGACTTAGTTTTTTTCTCCAATCAAAGTGATTCCTTCAGCTCAATCTCATGCATAGCGTGATTGACATTTGCCTACGCGGTTATATTTGGAGCAGTAACATAGGAGCCAAATACTTTTAGTTTTACATACTTTCATTTCAAAATCATTTATAAAACAAAAAACATATCTTAAAAAATTGCGGGATCTGAACTTATAAGATTATGAATTCAATATTAGAAGCTATCTGCCAGTTCAGTTTACATTGTATATTAAATGTTATATGTATTCGAAATGCGCTGGAGATTTGGACTGGACCTCAACTAAAACTCAATTGGTCGAAATCCCTAAGATGCTGGAATTCCAACTTGAGTTACATGCTGAATATCACATTTGAGATGCGCTGGAGATTTGGACTGGATCTCAATGTTCCGCTTCCCTTCGGAATGTGTTGTTTCCTCCCTTAAGGAACACTTGAGAAAAGAGAACAGCACTGGAACTAAAGTGTTTCTCAAGCGTGATATCCAGACTGATTGTGTCATGATGATGGTTGGGGGTTCGTGGTGTTATATGGAAAATTCCTTTCATTTCTTATTTATTTTATAATCGGCATTGGATTTCTGACTGTCTCGTGATTTTCCGCCTGTTTTGGGTTCTAGAAATATCCGAATTTAACTAACGGTATTATAAGATTGTCACGATTTGCTTAAAAAAAATAAACCTCATATTTTTGCGTGAACAGGGACCCATAATTACTCTAACACATTTCTTGAATCGCCCCATGTAGCTGTTACCTGTTCTACAGTGTGTAATAATATTTCCACTGCGCAATGCTCTTTCGCGTTAATCTTACACACCCTTAAAAAACCCTGTATAAATGCATAAATGTATCCACTTGTATCACGCGCTCTTGAAAAATAAATCCCCAAAGAAAAACTATGAAAAATCCAACAAGTTGTTCGCATGCTAACAACAGCAACTGCAGCAACAACAACACTCAGTAGCAGTACTCAGTAGCAGCACACAGCAGCAGCAATAATAATAAAACTAAAATAAAGTTAAAGAAAACAACAACAACAGCAGCCAGCACCAGGAACAGGAGCAGCCAGCAACAATTGTCAGAAATGTGGTGATAAAAACAAAAACAAAACATAAAAACCAAATAACAAAACATATTCAGCTCCAACTCAAACTGAATTGTTGGATCAAACCAGATTGTCGAATCGAACCCTCAACAACAGCAATAGCAACACCAGCGTGGCAGCTATTGCTCCAGCCTCAGCTTCAGCTCCAACAACGACGAAACACCGCCACAGTGCCATGAAATAACAAAGCAACCACAGGTCATCAAACAGTGACTGCAGTCAGTCGCTCTCAGAGCGTTGTCGTGGACGGTTAGAAAGCGCGGATGAGTTAGAAAGTGAATTTCGAAGAGGAAACGGAACTCGAAGGCATTGACGAAGGCGAAAAAGAAGAAGAAATACTAGTTACTATCTTCAAACGAAAACGCAAAGAGACGTACGGGAAAACTAGCTCCACTAGTTGGAGGCTTAACATTTAAATATTAAATCTATTAAAGAAAGAAAAATAAAAATCAAGCGAAGAAAAAAGTGTGTACAAAAAAGCAAAAGCAGCAAACGTCAAACAAAAAAGGAAGCAGAAAAGAAAGTGGGCAAGCGACAGCAGAAAAGCAAAAAAAAAACACTTTCGCTCGCTTCTTCTTTTGCGAAAAGAAATGAAATTTTGTAAGAAGAATTTGTGCCAATATCAATATTAAGAAAAATAGAATAAAATAAAAAAAAGGGAAAAGAATTTACAATATATAAAAGAAATGTAAACAACAACGTGCATGGGTATGCGTGTGTGTATGTGTATGTTTGTGTACATGTGTGCGCAAAGGATGAAAAAGGATATGCGACGATTAAGACGGAAGGAAGTGATTTTGCATTCGTATATGTGTGTGTATGTGACTGTGGCTGTGTGAGTGCGCGCATTGTGGTGACTGCATTTGTTTGTTTTATTTACAAATAAAAAGCAACAAAGAACAGAATGAATGAATGAATGATGAAAGAAACTAAAGCAGCAGCAGCAATAATGGAATGTGGCATGTGACAAAAAAAAATATACACATTTTGCAAGTGGTTTATGCAAATATTTAACATATACAACAAAATTAAAAAAAAAAATAAATTAAAAAAATGCAACAACTACAACGACAGCAGCGTCAATGACTGCTCCACCGATTGAGGTTAAACAATTTTCAGTAAAAAACAAAAACAAAAAGAAAAGGAAAAAATACTAAATAAAATTCAATGATTACGATGATCAAGTGAGCGCCGCGCCATTCATCGATGCTGCTGCGGCTGCTACTGATGACGATGATGATGCTGGTAGTTAGTAGGAAAAGAAGAAGCAGAAGAAGTTGAAGCTTCACACGGTGAAAGTTAAAATTCAATAAAATAAACATTAAATACATACATTCATAAAAAAAAACAAAATTAACGAAATGAAAAAAGTTGTTAATTTTTGTGTGTCGTTTTTACGTTTTTACATTTTTCATTTCTTCAACACAAAGAAAGACACAAAGAAATCATTTCTTTAACTTCAACTAAGAATTTAATGGATATTCTCTCTGTTTGTATGCAAATTGTTCATCAGTAAATGGCTCAAATGTCGTATGTGGTGAGATTTTGAAAAGTTTCGGGTAAAAGTTCAATGTAAAACATTTCTAGTTTTGTTAAAAGATTATATGCAATTTCCGTTTGGCATAAGTAGCAAACTTCAATCTGAAATGTTCTTATTTGTTTTTAGAAAATATGTATTTTTAATATCTTGCTGTCAAGTTTTCTTTCGTTATTAATTTATTTTATATTTACAATAACTTCCTTCGACTAACTTAAATTGCAGAGGTTGCAATCAAGAAAGAAATCGGATTTAAATAATTCCAAATAACACACCCAAATCAAATGAGAAATCTAAACGAGCTTACAAGATTTCTTGGAATTATTTTCGGTTCCCGAAATTCAATTGATAAATTAAATTATTTTTACATTATTATCAGAAAAGGCGTGCATAAGCAAATATTTCGAATTAAGTATTTATAAATTTTTATGACTACTCGCAAAAATTTGCACAATCGCTTAAAAGGCGCCCACGAGGCGCTTGTATGACGAAGTGATGATTTAATAAGTAAAATAACTGCAGCAGATTTGGTTAGGTCTTGAAAACAATGACGAAATCAGAAGTTTTTCACGAACCTCTGAATAATGTGTTGAAATCAGTGTTCCATATGAAGTCAATCGAATTCTTCAAATCAGATCTTAAAAATTCCCCAATTTCGAATAAAAATTTCAAACAAAAAAATTAAGATTAAGAAGAAGAATTTAACAGGTTGACGTCCCCTCCGAGAGCTACAGCTGCAGTGTCAAAATAACACACACTTTTGGATTTCGTTTTGAGGTTACAACATTTGTTTTTTTTTGCATTGTGTACTATTTTGACCCTTTTAAAATTGACAATTAAAAAAAAAAGAGCAAGCTCTCTGAAATTACTCACCATGTTAAGTACCCCAGAAAAATGTTTAAGCTAAGTTGTCTTTTTTGACAAATATACTTTATTACATTTGGTATTTTAGTGTGCAAAATTCTAAGTTTCGCCAATAATGTATGAAACGTCAAGAATTCCCACAAAAATATTAAAAATTCCCCATCTCCCCACACAAGAGCGGAAGCGAAATATTCACTTGGCACACCTAATTAACAGAGAACCTGGCTCACCTGTTTAACAGAGAGAGAAGAAGATTCAATTGTCCACCAGTGACACAAACTTAATATTAAAAAAATTTTGCTACCTTATATGAAAAATGAAAATCTGTGCACGCCAAAGTTTAGACCTGAATTCTATAATATAAGTACAAAATAGAAACCAAGTTCGAATCTCACCAATCAAACCAATTAACGACTGAATTCAGAACAGTACAAACAATTGTTTTGAGTTGAAGCTAGCATTTAGATCAGGCATCACCAACTGATGGCATATAATCAAGATAATCGAATAACTGGACTTTAATATGCTCTGAACATGTATGCTCTCTAAAACAAAATAAGAATTTCAGATATTCGTTGAGTTTTTTAACTAACTTTGTAATGAAATAAAGAGATAATTGTTCAGATTCAAAAATATAAAATATTAATTAATAATACACCTGAATTATGGATTGAAAAGATAAATAATGTTTGCATTAAGACCAAAAAAAAATTCAAATCTCATTCCTTAAAGTTAAACATAATTTACGGTATACATAAATATAAATTGTCTAATTTGAAACAAAACAAAAACTACTCCGTCATGAATCAGGCTTCTTCATAAATACTGAACTGGAATAAACAGAAAAATTGGCAAAATGGATTTCCACAAAACAGAAAATAAATCAGACCTTAAACAACAAATTTATTCAGATCTCTCTAACTCAATACTGAAATCATGACTAGACTCATAAAAATATCCAAAACTCCTACAATTTATTCAGATCTCTCTAACTCAATACTGAAATCATGACTAGACTCATAAAAATATCCAAAACTCCTACAATACTTTATCATTGAATTCTCTTCAGAAGAAAGAAAATAATACAGGTCTTTTCTAGTTACACCTTGTTACTGATTTCAAGTCTCCGCTCTCAGCAGTGAAACGTTCAGAACAATGAGTTAAGCGACGTAAAAGCATTTATGAATCTTAAGGGCAAGAGTTTGTGGAAGGAGTTTGTGACAGTAAGTCCCATTTTTTATGTGCGAAAACATATTAAGGCTTCAGGAGCTAGTGGACGTTCTATGAAAAAACAAGGCATTGCATTTTATGTCCGGTTTTGTAGCTTGGCATGTTTAGGTTTGTACATTTTGAATTTTTATGGTTCCTTGAAGATGGTTTAAAGTACTACATTAAAATCAACTTTTTGAAAGTTTCTAAAGTATTGATTCCTTAGAAAAATTTAGAGCTAAACCAATTAAGAAACGCTGCGACGTCAAGACAGCCAAAATCAAATCCAAAAAATAATTATAGCAACAAAGTATCTATTCGACTTTATCTGTCTACGTATTTCGATTTGACTTTTATTTTCCAAAATAGGATATGTAAATATAATGTTTTCCTCTAGTGCAACCAACTTAAATATGCTTGTTTTCTTTTCGTACAGAACTCCTCAATTTCCCAGTAACGAACGAATTTTTTTATTAATTAAGTGATTCTAGGTTTGTACTAAAAATTGGAGTTACATAAATCAAATGCTTTTTACCAGAGTATAACTTTACAAAAATTATCAATCATAAATGTTGAAATGTACAAAAATTTACACAAATCCATATGTGCCCCTTGAACTTTAGAGTATTAAGCAACTACATTTAAAACTGCGCTGCTAGGTAATAAAAATAAATCAAGCACGAGTTTAATTTTGAAAACACTTATATGTTCAGTTAAAATTCCACATCGGAAAAATTAAATAAATGTATTTAATATGTAATTTTGTTATAAAAAAATTATAATGCTACGTACCAGAACGGGAGCAAACAAAAATAATAATTCTTTATTTATAATTTTGCGCTTTTTACGTGTCAAAATCACATATTTTCACAAAACAAAAGCTCAGAGTAATACATACATATGTCTGTATATATATGTATAAACCTATGTAAAAAAAGCAACAACAATAAAAACAAATAAACTACTGCCAGAACTTTTGAGAAGACGGAAGAAATCTGCAGCTTCATAGAACCAGCAGCAACAGCAGCACCAGCAACAAAAACAAGGCTAAGCAGTTTATGAATATTCGCAGCGGCAGCAGCAGTAAAAGCAATAGCAACAATTGCTGTTGCTGCTCATTTAAATGCTATATTTTTTTTCCAGTTTGTTGTAACTTTTTAGCAACAGACATTTTGCCACATAATTCAAGTGCTCAAGCACAAGAAGCAAAAACAACGAGTGAATGAGAGAGAAAGAAAGAGCAAGCAAGCAAAAATGTGTGTGTGTGTGTGTGTGTGTGAGTCCAGTGTAAAATGTAAAATGAAATAGTAGTGAAAAGAAAGAAAAAGCATAAATAGAAACTTTATTTTTTTTTTACAATATTTTATAAAAAGCTGTCAACTACAATGCACAATTTGTGTGGCAATGATTGGTGGCAGTGGCAGGCAACCAAACAGGCAGGCTAACTCGCATATACTCGAACAAACAGGCACACTTAAATTTGTGGCTTTAAAGAAGGAAGAAAATTAAAAGCCACGCAATTCAAAGCAGCTACTACTGAACTCAAAAACTAACAACTGCTGTTGCTTCTTGCTGCTGTATTCAATTGTGTGGGCTTTTATTTCTTTTATATGCGAACGCAACTGCTGGGCAACAAGTTAAAAAGCACACACACACACAAGAACATAATTATGTATAAAGAATAATTTTTAGTTTAAGACACAAAAAAACGACGACATAAAAACAACAAAATATGGGAGAAAAAATTAGAAGCAACAACGGCAGCATTGAATTAAAATGCCAAGTCAGTCGTTGGAAAACAAAGAAAAAAAAGTAAAATAAAAATGGGTAAAGAAAAAACAAAAACAAAAAGTGCTTGTTGGTAGATGAAAACGGGTACAAGAAGAAAAAGCAAAAGAAGGACAGAGAAGAAGCCGAAGACTACTACAACAACATCAGAAAATTTGTAGTTGTAGTGTAGTAGAAAACAGGTAAATTAAGCGCAAGCGCAAATGCCGCCGAAAGCAGCGACGACAACGGCGACAAGGCACGACAAACAAATGGACGGAGAGACAGACAAGGCACGACGAAGACGACGACCCGGTTTCAACGTCATTAAAAATACAAAATATCAACAACGAAAAGCTAAAACACAAAAATAGGCACATAAAATCGAAGGCATGTATTTTGAAAGGAGCTAAGTAACAGACCGTTGAATTTTGGAATTAATGGCTGTGTTTTATTCGCCAACTCGTTTAATATATTCGAATAAAACGATCGATCAAGTTGTTGGCTTTCTTCTTCATTGCAATGTCATTCACAATAAATCTGTTCAATAGCAGTTGGCAGCTGGTGGTGATTTTCCAGCACATGCGAATATGCATTTCTCTTCTTTATTATATGAAACCGTCCGCCCCATAAAATATTTTTAATTGCATTCGTAACTTACTTCTTTTCTCCGGCGGACATTTTGACACATTTCTTCTTCGTTCTTTGCCAAACCGTTCTTCTTCTTTCATTATTGACAGTTCACAGTAGTATTGTTTTAGAAACCAGGTATGGCACAGAAACAACAACAGCTATAATTATGTATGCATTATCTTTCGTTGTCGCTGCTAGTTAACCATGACTAGGAGCGAGTGGCGAATAATACGAATCTAATAATAGGTTAGTCTATCACATGAAAGATTTTTTATAAGGTTCTTAGCTTAGACCAAGTCATCACAAGAACATTCTTTCCTTCTTTTGATAAGTATAGGCGGTACGACAAATTAAAACATACTGCTTCCGCGAATGATGTTCGACCAATTTGCCCAGTTGCATTGACAAAAAACGAAGAAATCTACGTTCGTGCTGATCGGTGAAAGTTCGAACATATTGAGCTAATAACATTCAAATAACCAAAATTGCTGCCAATCCGTCACACAGTGTGTCACTTGAGTACAAAAATGAAAAAATTTTAAGTTACAACATTAAAAAACAAATTACGCCGATCGATAAAGAATACTTCATTTAAGGAAAATCCAAAATATCATCTTTGTTTGAAAGTTATGCAGCGCCCAAGATTAATCTTTCAACTAAATAATTGTTCAGAGTTGGTTTCAATTCTAAACAATGATGTTTAAAATATTATTGTATATGGGCGCAGGGCGTGTTTCTCATCCGACTTTAATTAATTGACCCACAAAAGATGTGTGCCAAATTTTATTGAAATCGGACAACGATTACTACATTTACAATTACTCCACCAGCCCTATGAAAGTGATACACTGTGCGTCTCTCTGAATGAAGATGTCTTGGCTAAGATTCCTTGAGTATGAATTTATTCATGCTTGATGTAAGTTGAAACAAAATAAGTTAAGTTTTTATAATAGTTGAGTCACCATATTATTGCACCATGAAATTATAAAGAGAAGTATTTCATTAATATCAGCAAATACAATCAATTTTTTATAGTATACCAAAAATGTTTGTATGACTCTTAGATGCTTTTGGTTTGCTACCTTTCAAATGTATGCGGCTTGAGAGTGCGCACCTTCGCACAAGAAACAACAAGCAGTCGCAAATGAAACTCACGTAAACTACGAATAAAAAATTGAAAGAAGAGAAGAGAAAGAAGGAAAGTAAAAAGGTAAAGAAAGAAAACCTAATAGAAAAAATTATGCATATTTGAGTTTCCTTTGGACTTTTGTAGCGCTGCGCTGTCCGTGACTATAACGAGTTTCTTGAGCGCTCTTAGTTACACATAACTAAAACTAGCCACTACTAAAACTACTACTACTGCTACAATAACAGCTACATTGACTACTACTACTACTACTACTACAACTATTACTAATATTGAATATTGCTTTGACTACTTTTCTTCTTATACAATTTATTTCATTCTTGATATCTTTCTCTCTCGCTCTCACACTCTGTTTCTCTCTTTCACACGCTTTCTCGTCATCTTTCTTTGTATGCATGTTGTATCTTTTGACTCTGACTGCTAAATCTGAAACTGGGCTCTCGAACGCTGAAATGTTGAAACGAAAGACTTCAATAGCGCAATTGTTTGTGAACGACAGTCAGTGTGTAAATAGAATACGTTCATGAAAGACCGAAAGACAAATCGAGACTCATTGAGACGGCAAATTTGACGAAAGTCGAGGTATTTTGTGCGGCTTCAAGAAATTTGTGGAATAATTTTTTAATTTAACACAAGCGAAAAATTATACAAATTTGTAATAATAATTAATGCAAAAAAGTGTAAGGCATAAATATAAGCAGTGAATATTAATAGAATATACATAATAATACGTAGCTTTAAACGTATCTCCCAGATACATAGCACATGTATCTGGAAACAGTTCGGAAAACATATCTACTCAAGCAGCGTGTGTTGCCAGAGTAAGATCTGTCAGTAAGTGTTGTTGCATTTTCGTTCTTCCTTTTCTGTTTGCATTTAGTGCAAAAGAACCACAAAACAAAAAACAAATCAAAAAACAAAAGGTGTGAAAAAAAATGTTTCCAAAAAATACCTGTTGACCATCACCTCGAACCGGCATTAGTTGCTGTAGGTTTCGCTATTTTTATTATTTTTGTTTTCTGTGATTCGGGTTCTCTCTTTGTGTGTGTGTGTGTCTACTAAGAAAAAAAAATTATATAT
This sequence comes from Palloptera scutellata, assembly GCA_958295655.1. Lineage (NCBI taxonomy): Eukaryota > Metazoa > Arthropoda > Insecta > Diptera > Pallopteridae > Palloptera > Palloptera scutellata. The sequence continues at coordinate 110,958,764 of OY282449.1, read as the reverse complement.
ATCGCGCAGTGTCTGCAGTTTGCAATATTTTCATAGGTTTGTACAATATAAGGATTGCAAATACATACACATACTTTTACGATGCCAGCTTCCTTCCTTCCTAACAGTCTGATATTTAAATTGAAAATTGCTTCAGCGTGTCATGAGTTACTTCTCTGCAGAAGAGATAGATTGCTACATTGAATTGGATTAAAACTAAACTAACTGCAGCAGCAACAACAACGAAACTTAGAGGTAAGTAAATTTTAAATTAGTTGAAACTAAGCTTCATTGTACATAATGACAATTAAAACGCCAAGTTTTTCTTTTGCTTAAATCATTTCATTGGTCATTTATTTAAGCAAAAATGCAAATAAATTCGTTACTTTGTGCAGTTTTCTTTTTGTAAAAAAAATTTTATTTGCACATTTCTGCATCTAATTTGGTTTTTGTGTTCAATGACCTTTGGTTAACTTTCAAATTCCTTTTCTTTTCCGGGATCGAAGTGATTCACATTTAAAAAACTTCTAATTCAATAATACTGGGCTTGAGACCATGTTCCCATTGGGCGTGAATTCCGCGGTTTCGGTCATTTGCATGGTTTCGGCTGAAACTGCGTTAAGAAGCTAAATTTCAGCACGGAAATAATGTAGTTTCGCCGAAACTATGTCAAATGTAACACTGAATTGATTCATTGAAACGAATATTGAAATGAGTTTATGTTGATTTTTCGCTGTGAATAGCATATTTAAGAAGAAGAAGATTTTGATCTAAACTTTCTATTTTGTTCGAAATAAAATTTCATTGATTCATTGCCTTTAAATATCACACACATTTTAATTATTTATGTATTTACCATCTTTCAATACTCTCGCTCTTTGCTTGGAAGCCAATGAGGCTGCAACCGTCGCAATCTTTGATTTATGAAAGTCTTGCAGCAATCGAGCGATATATGGATACTAAGTCCCATTGGAAATTTATATATAGGTTCGATAAAGTAAAGTTTGCTGGTTTTGTTTTGTCACATGGAAGATTAGGGCATTTCGTGATAATTACCATAGTGGCCATGGATTATTATTGCTTCATGTTGAACCCTCCATAAAGAAGGGAAGAATAAAAATCTTGGCAATTAGAAATTCACTAAAAATCAATTATTTGACCAATTATAATTTCTGAAAATGGATTTAACTCGTGAAGATATGCGCTTTCTTACTCGAAGAATATTTTCTGTTCTGCTCAACAACTTCTATAAAATTATTGTATTTAATTTAAAAAAAAAGCTTTGGAAATTTGCGACAGTATATTTACACAGATCAGATATAAGTACATATTTACCAGATATAAACATATTAAAGAAAATTTGTATCTTTAATTCCAAAAAAAGGGTGGAGGTAAAAAAAAAAAAATTTTATTTCTATAAGAAGAATCTTTTTTTCAGGCGCCAAAGTTGTAGAAATTAAGAATAGGATGTGCCTGATACAAAGTTGTGCGATATAAAAAGTTAGTAATTAATCTCTTTTTTTTTCAAACTATCCAGACATTGTCGGGGAAATGAACAAATTCTAAATTATTGTTCATTGCTATCAATCCATGGGTACGAATTTTCATTTTGGTTCCTAAATAAAGGCAATAAAGGCTGGAGTGATGAATTAAGTATTTTGTCCAAGACCCAAGCACTCCAATATCCTCCTTCTCCTACCTTTTAGTGTACTTAAAAATAGATTGAAATGAATTTGCTGCAAAATTCGATTTGAAAACCCTTTCTCATACTCTTCCTGATTCTTTCTTTCATAGGGTTTTCGAATTAGCTTTGTTTTTTTTCATGCATTACTATGTTAATTATTTGAAAATATTATACTCAATCTCATAACCAACTACCAGGCAAAAAATAAATATACTTACATTAAGATTTTATATTGCAATTGCAAAAACGCTTTGTGCAATATCTCAAACAAGTTTCCCCTGGGGCCCAACAAAAGAAATAGTCTGACCGACCAGTTGGTCAAACAAAAAAGTTTAGCATACATGTTTTTTATGCTGCTTATACAATTTGGTTTCGAATTTTCCTTACTTTTTTTCTTTTTTGTAGTAGGTACTATTTGGTTTGGGGTTTTTTTGTTGTTGGTTTTTGTAGAGCTAAACTGTTTGAAGCTTAACGGTATATGTATTTCTCTTTGTGTATATGTTTGCGTTTTCTGTGCGTGATGTGTGTGTATGTGGACATTTGTTCATTGCCACTAACCAAACAGAAGCAACTGTTGCTAGAACCTGCATTAAATGCTGATTTTTCTTTTTAGTTTTTTTCTCTCTGGCTTTGGCGCCATAAAACAAACTTATTTCCAATTTCTTGCTACAAAAATAGTAGTAGAAAAAACGTGAGCACACACACACACACTTTCATACATATAAATGTATTTAACCATTTCCCTGCACTGCAAAAATGAGTTAGTCTCACAAATTACCAAGTATATTATCTAGCGAGATACTACTTATAGCTCAAAACTGATGCAGGATGCGTCAATTTGAGGACGTCTTATGATTTTCTGCTTGTTTTTTGTACAAAATATTACTATTCAGTGAAAACATTGTCTTGTAATTCTCATATATAATATGTACTGTATAGTATTTTTCACTTATATGGATTTTTGAAATAAGGCATCTGTGGCAAATATAAAAGAAGCAGAGTAGTTGTCTGCTTTTTGAAATTTTGTTAAATTTTTTGCTTATATGTAGCTACAGTTATAGAAACATAAACTATTTTAAAAATAATGAAACTATAAAATTTGTTGTTGTACTAACTCTGAAAAAATGTGGTCCGCAATTAGTTAATTTTGAACTAGTTTTACGCTATATCAAATCGTACTAGTTGTATAGCTAGCTCACAAAAATGATCAGGGATAGGACAATAATTGTTTTTTCGTAGAAAATCAGCGTGGAAAAACAAAACAATATGTTGCTTGCAAATGAGATCGAAGAATTATCTAGTCGTGGCTTGCTTTGTTTGAGTTAGCTAATTAACTAGTTTTTGAGCTAGTTGGTTGCACTGCAGCGTCATGTATTGAAGAAATTTTCTTGTCAGTTTGTGTTGCATTTCAATTTTTATCGAAACGTAATACGTTCTGACACTTTGACACAATGGCTGCACGTAATGGAGTTGTTGTTGTCGTTGTTTTTATTGTTGTTGCTGTTGTTAATGCTGCTGCTGTTGCTTTATTTTACTCTAGTGTGTTGGCGGAGTGCGGTGGTATTAAAAGCAGCAGCAACAGATTTGTTATTGTATTTTCTAACTGGTTTTTCTTTCATTCCGCATACACATAGAATTCTGCCCGCCTTCATCTTCTTTCTCTTCTGCTTCTTATACTTTTTCTCTTTCACCAACGAAAACTAAGTATTTACCCAAAGTGGGTGTAAAGAGGTTTAACGATTTAAAGGCGATTACTTTGTAATGTATTTAGTAGTAGCAATTTTCTATTAAGATGATTAAATTGATTTCGTAAAATGCTGAGATGTTGCTGTTGCATGTTGCCGAGTAGTACCTAAGTAGTTGGAAAATATTTTTAGCTTTGTGAAGTAAAATGTTCATTTTTTTCTTTTAATTATCGTAAATTTTTCTGAAATTATGAATTTCTAATAGAAAATTACTGACATCTAAAGTAACCGCCATTTAAATCACGTAACAGTGATGGCTGCCGACGGTTTGTATTCAGAGAAAGATCATTTAATTTTTTTATGTAGAGAATATTATTAATATTGATTTCTGTATTTTTGGAAATTTTAATTGTAATTTTTAATTGCAGTAGCTATGTAGAAACTAAATTTTCTATTTAAATATTTCGTGTGTGTCTTGGAAAGTATCACATAAAAGCATGTTATTAAAGTTTTTTCTTTTCTTACATTTTTTTTTACACATACGATTTTTTTTGTAATGATAGGTTTTGAATATGACAAGTATTGAAAATATTTTAATTGCGGGTTAAACAATTATAATAGCGATTGCTTTAAGCCACGCTTAAAGGTGGTTGGAAATTAAATGCATCAACTGCATACTAAGACTTATTTCCTATTTTGATATCGTAAGTAGCTCAAAGCTCAATGCAAATCGGCATGTTGAATAACTGCTGCATTTGAATATGTAAAATAATAAAAAAATAATGTTAAAAATAATTAAAAACTATTACAACAATTTTATATAATTCAAAAGTTCGGGGGGAAAAAAGCCTCAATGTATACTTAGATTACATCGTTCGTTTGCTGCAAGGCGGTAATAACTCAAAAAACATAAACTGTAAGGAAAAATGCTTTTAAACTTTTTAATTTACCTGCCACTCCAAACCATTAGCAAGGTCAAATATTCTTCTCGCGTAAAGAGTTGTTAAGATACAATCACTTTTTTTAATTTTTTATTTAGGACGGTCTTACATCAAACGGGCGATATGAGTATATTGAACTCAATTCCTATAGGTACTTCGTCTATCGAAACTTGATTTATGTAAGTAAGTTATTTTCTGGTAAGTTTTCATGCCAGTTGGTTTAAAATGGATTAAACCACATTGCAACATACAGATGTTAATTCAAAGTGGGGTAAAAGTGATGTCATCATGATAATGTGCCATAATTATTGCAAATGGTGTCAAATGTTATTGGCTTTGACATTATATATTGTAGACAGATCGAGAATTAGTTGCCAGTAAGCAATGGAGTAATATACAGCTAGGGCAACGATGGAGATTTGGAAACACAAAGTTCCGGGCCATGTGATCTCCCGTTTCGGAGATCTGACTTCTTCCTTTTGGGGCTTTTTGAGATCTCGCATTTATCACAACAAACCACAAACCTTTCAAGTCTTGAGAGCCAACATTGAAAAAGATCACGGATGGTCTGCGAGCTACAATTCAAAATGCCGTGAAGCGAGCACAAATGTGCCTCAACTCAGGAGGTTGTCATTTGACCGATATCATGTTTTTTACTTATTGTCATCAATGTTACACCTTCAAATAAACTTACTGCGAGCCAATTCTCATGATGACATTACTTTTGCCCCACCTTGTACCATTAAAATAATACAGAAGGATATTCAAGGAGTTCTTTCTAATTTTACCGTCGTTTTTGTGAAACTGCGGATTAAATTAGACCAAAAAAAAAGGTCTTAAATAGCTTTAATATTATTATTAAATATAATTTTCATTTAATTTGTAGGAAAAAGCTGGTTCAAACCATTTAAGACTTAAACCCTGCCAACCATGCCATAGGCAGTTATTGGCTCTTTTAATTAGTAGACTGGCATCACTACTAAGAATTCAATCTTTGTCTTGCACTAGTCACATTTTTTAAATTGTATGTACAGAATTTTAAAAAATGCAAAGTTTATTTTATTTAAATTCTTCAAACAAACAAAAAATTTTAATAAATCATTTTTATTTACATTGATGAGGCTTTAGTCTGAAAATATAATATTCTTTGTTTTTGCTCACAAGCATTAATCTGCTTATCTCCCACACATTCACACACAACTACTGATGTATGTATACAATAACGAACACGCTCAAGTTAATAAAATTTGCAACCTTTTCACGTAGACAATATGTAATCAAAAAAATTAATTTTGTAAAAAGAAATACCTAAATATCTTAGCTTTAAAGCTCATTATTCTTTATTTACATACATATACATTATATATCTTATGGTATAATATTGTCATACATACTTACAAAAAAACAAAAACAGAACAAAAATATTTACATATCTTTTGCGCTTTTAAAAATTACAAAAACAACTCGAATGCATTTTTGTTATTTGTTTTTTTTTTCAACTTAAATATTATAAAATTAAATATTTATTTAGCTGATTTATATACGATTTGTTTCGTTTCGCATTATAATCTGCAAAAATGTCGAAACTCGAAATGAAGCTGATTGAAAGGTTCTGTCACGTTCTGGCGCGATTGTCGTTGGTTGGTGTTGCTGTTCTGTTGTGTTCTGTTGCTACTGCTGAATATACAAATTGCTGGCATACTTTTAATTACGATTGCGATAAAATCACAATGATACACACATAAAATTAGCCAAGAACATTTGATCATTAAAATATATGAAATGATTATAGGTACACAAGAAAATGAGCAAAAACAACGGCAACAAGAAATAAAGAGAATTGCATTTAAACATGTTTCAAAAATATTGTAAAAACACGTTTTGCTCTTTGGAGTTAACTAGATTTTTGCAAATAAATAAATAAATAAGTAGATATTGAAAATATTATTAATATTATTGTTATTAATTTTTATTTGCTTAAATAATATATATCCGGTAGTAGTTTTGTATGTAACAGTGAGCAGCAAAAAGCTGTTGCTGCTTTAATAAATGATTATTTAGATTTACTTATGGTGGGTTGGTCGAGTGGCTGTCCAGCGGCACACTTTGGCCAGAATGTCCCATTGTGATAGCGCATGATTGGATTTACAGTCAAGGACGTGGGGAGAAAATACGGGTAATACGATATTACGTAACCGTATTTGTGAAATAAAATTTAATCTTCAAGCTTTAAATAGTTATTCAACAAAATTTGTATAATATTTAAGAATTCGTCAAAAGTGCATTTTTAAACTACTTCAAAAATAAAAACCTATTTAAAATTTCTACATGTTCTGGCTTTCATATCGGACTTAAAAAGTTGAAAATTTTTGTGTTTTACGTAGATTTGAAAATTAATTAACAATAGTAAATTTAATTATTTTGCATTTGAAATGGAAAATTAATCTAGATAAATTAACAAACTTGATATGGAAAATATAATATTGGCAGGTTATCTTGCAGGTGGTCGCTGTGGCGTAGTGGTAGTGCGTTGGGCTGCTACGCAGGATGGCCGGGGTTCGAATCTCGGCACAGACAAAATCAAAAAGTAGAAAAAATAATATTTCTACACGGCACCACCCCTTGGCAGGCAATGGCAAACTTACAAGAGTAAAAATTGCCATGAAAAGCTTTTCACTTCGCCGTTCGGATTCGGCATTAAACTGTAGGTTCCTTCCATTCACGTACAAATATAACACGCACAACATGAGTGGATGCGAAAAAGCTCGGCCTAGGCCCTCCATGGGCTGTTGTGCCATTAAAAGTAAAGTAAAGTAAGGTTATCATATATTTTTCAGAGACTAGAGATAACTAAAATTTGTAAAAAATACGCAGGTTAATTTCATCAGAAATTATTTTTCTCATATACCCAAGTTTTGCTTTCGAAGGCACAGAAGTATGAGTATCACCAAAAAAAAATCCAGGCCCGGGACGAGTCCCCCCGAACCCGCCCCTTTCTCATCAAACCTGCCTATAGTGTAACACCGGTTCCGAATGTTGAGATGACAATTTATTATCACTTGGTTGTTTTACCAGTGCCTATCAGGAGGTGTAGAACTTCTTATAATTCTCATACACTTCATTTCGGCAGAAATCTAAGAAGGTTATGAGAATTAACAACCAGACCACCAAGAGGGAATCGAACCAACAACCTCCCACGTGAAAGTCCAAGTCGTCACATTTACCTTTACTTCATTACTTACATAGTCGCCCAAACTTTCTAGAGAATTTTTTTCACATCCCTTCCTGGCTGCCACTAAAAAGTAGAGTGTGCAAATCCTATTGTTTTTACAATTTTTACACTAAAAGGATTATTTAATTAAAAAATTACTGGCCCGGAAAAACACTATCAAAAAAACCCCCCAACAGCTTAAAATAGATTAAATGAATTTTGCAGCACAGTGTATGTGTGAGAGCGCGCCATTTCAATGCTTAATGCTGTTTTGTGCATCTGTTTTTTTTCAGTACGTGAGCACACGCAGTTTAGCTTTATTTTTATTATTATGTATTTGCTGTAGTAAAGATTTTAATCAAAATTTTATAACAATAACTTGTCGTTTGTGTTTTTTATGCAAGTATTTATAATTGAACAGGAAATGGGTTATTTATTTGTACAATCACACAAACAAACTAACCGAAACGAACAAAAAACCGTTAATAATTTTCAAACTTTATTTTCTTTTTACATTTTACTATTTTCCCCTTTCGATAGCGAGAGATCTCTCAATTTCGCTAACAATTTAATTAAATCTTGATGGCATTTAATTGGATTATATACAAGTTTATTATTATATTATTTCAATTGACTATCATCAGCAGTAGCGACGGAGGCGGTTGCGGCTATGTCGACAATGAAACCATCGTAATACAGGTTGCTCTATCTGGCTGTATGTATATATTTTACATCTTCCATATACATATTTACAAGTAGTTTTCCACGAGTATGCAAGTGTGTAGGTGCAACCCCTAAAAACCAATATTCAGACGCACGAATATCAGCATTCATTCATCTGCACACACGCGGCGGATTTATCTTGCATATGTACACACTCAAATCACACGCTTTTTTCCCCATCTCTTGCTTTTCTTTAATTTTTATCTTGTATCTGCCTCGGTGTCTAGTGTGTCGTTTACACCTTATGCATGTGATTCTACCTGTTGTACGAGCATGTGAGGATGTAGTTTGTTTTGTATATGTTTTTTATTCCTGGAGTTTATTTACTTTAAATCTCTTGGTTTGGTTTATGTTCGTCTCTTTTTTTTACTGTCGTTCTTGGGTTTTTTTTTTTTGCTTCGTTTTATGAATGTATTTATGTATATTTTTCCCTCGTTTTAACTCAATTTGAAATTGGTACCGTGTCTAGTGCATCTTCATCATTAGATGCAGCACTAACAAGGGAGCTCTGCTCAGCTCAGCGCAGCTCAATTCAGTTCCTTATTTTTATGTATTTGTTTTGTATGCATATTTCATGCACACAATCGCACACACGGACACTTACAAAAATAAAGCATGGCATATTTTAATGCTCCTCCATTTTACTGTGCATCAATAGCGCTTGTTGTGCGAAAGCAGTTTGGAAGCAGTTTCAGATCGCCTTATGAATGGCAGAAATCCAAAACAGTTTCGCTTTTGTTTTTATGCCTATGTGCACGGACCAGCAAATTTCAGCGTGCAAGGTTGTTTTTTTTACTTTCACTCTTCCGATTTTAAAATAATGTAATTCCGATACAGATAGACACCCATCACCTATTTGTCGATTATAAAGCCGCCTTCGACAGTCGACAGCACGATTAGGGATCACTTGTACGCCGCAATTTCTGATTTTGGTATCGCTGCAAAGCTCATTCGTCTTTGCAAAATGACACTGACCAACATCACCAGCGCAGTGAAAATTGGGACAGACCTCTCCGCACCATTTGATACCAAAAGAGGTTTCAGACAAGGTGACTCCCTATCGTGCGACTTTTTTAACCTTATGCTGGAGAAAATAATTCGAGCTGCGAACATCGACATCTCTGGCACTATCTTCTACAAGAGTGTCATACGCTGATGATATTGGAGGGATTGGTTATTATTCTGGTTAAGTTTTTGAGTTGTTTAGATTTAATATAACAGTCTGTTTTTTCGTCGAATATTAGGTCTATTTTTGGTTAAAATTGGGTTTCTGGGTAAAATTTAGTCATTATTGATATAATTTTTGGGTAAAATAGTAGTTCGAATTTCATCATTTGGAATTCTGATCTGAATTTTGGTCTTACTTTTGTTATGAGTTTTGCTCTAAATATGTTCCGACTTCTGGTCTTAATATTGGTATTTGTTTTTGTTAGAATTTTGTTGGATTTTTAATCACCTAACCTAATATTTCAAACTAGATTTAGCCTGAATTTGTCTCTATATCTAAGAAGAATCTAGTAAGTAAAATAGCGCTGGGTAATATATTGCTTTTTTATGGGCAGAAAAGACCATGAAAGGCCGAGAGTTACATTCATTTATGTGTTATATTTTTACTAGACCGTAGGCGACGCCCCGAAACTATGCCTAGCAGTCCAGTGAACTTCCAACTAAGCCACGGCAACCACTTCTAACCTTCACAAATATTTAATAATAAGAAGAATTGAAACTTAGACACTCTTGAATTCTCCTTTAAGATTCTCACGTTAAAGTGAAGCATAGATGGACGGAGAACAGAAGAATGCGGACCAGACAGATAAATATGTATGGGTAGGCCAAGAGTCAGATATTCAGAGACTATGGGTAAACTACAAATTACCTTCGGTGATAAAGTTCTTGCCCTAAGACTAGGAGCACAAGACTGGAGTTCAGCCATGGCCGTTGGTGTAAAGATTGAAATATTGTAATATTTTCAGATTTCATTCTTTGGAGATATTCTCAAGATTTTTAGGGAGTGTTTAAATTTATTAAGTATGCTAGCGAAGCTTAATGAGTTCATAATATAGGTTACTAGACACAAAGGGAAATAATAGGAACTAGTTATCGGACAATTAATCGCAGCAAGCAGCGCCAAAAAACTTACGTTGTAATTAAGTTGCAAGGAAAGAAGGGCTCCAAGCATAGTCTTTTGATAAAGGACTTAAAGAGACTTAGGTAGGAAATCCTTTTGTTATTGTGTAAATTTACGACACTAATTTGTATTCTGAATGAATTTTTCATAAAACTGGCATGGCAGTTAAAGAAAAATGAAAACGGATGCACTTGAGTATATACGAGTATGTATGTATAGTACATACTTAAATAAGGCATTCTGATGCGCAGCTCATCGCCGTTGGGTGGAAATAGACACGAACAATCTGCTTTCAATTCTGAATCTTATAGACAATCACATTGCATTGCGCATCCATCCCTTCAATAATACCGTTAGCGTGGTTTGTTGCTGTTGATATTATTATTGTTGTTGTTTTGGTAGAAGAAAAAAACCATTTTACAGAGCTGCAATTATGGCGTATTTGTCATGTTGACAAATTGCTTTAGCTGCGGCTGTCAGTCTCTCTACATACAGCTCCTGCTTCCATTTAGTCTTCATTTTTCGTGTTGTTGCTGTTGTTGTTTTTGCTTACGATGCTATTGCTGGTGTTATTACTCGTAGGTACACACATAATCCGCTTGCAAAACAACAATGACAATTCTAGCAGCTACAACAACAATAACAACAACATGTTTGACTTTGAAATGGGAATTTCAGAAATTTATTCTCTTTAATTCCTTGCTGTCTATGTATTTATATAGTACCTATGTATTATGCATGTAGTAAAGAGGTAGACTTAGGGAGGTGGCCTGATTCTTATTTGATAATTTTATTAATTATTCGTAGATTTCTTATTCTGTTTGTTGTGTATGCATGTTCCATGTTTTTTGTTTGTTTGTTTATCTGTGCTTGTTCATTCATACTTGAAGCACAATTAAAATCTTAAATCATAATAATCCTGACACTTTCTTTCATTAAATACGAGTAAATAAGTAATGGCGAATGTACATAGTATTGAGTTGTTTTTCTCTCTTGTATTCGAGTGATGTTCGTTTTATTTGTTTGTTTTGATGTTATTGTTTTTTTAAGCGTTGTTAGCTCTTGTATAATTATTAAAAAGTTCAAGGACACATTATTCTTTGAATTTACCCAATTCAAAGAGAACAAAAGAAATTAAAAATACAAATAATAATAATAATAATGATAATTATTTCAGAAATTCTGCTTGCTTTGTTTGTATTTACTAAGACCTGTTTATCAGAAATGGTAGAATTTTATCTCTGAAAAATAAAAAAAATTTATTCAGGTGGTGTCTTTCATCTCTGCTGTATGTGATCAATGAAGCCATGTGAAGTGTGCTGTGGCACACACTGAAATGAACGAGGTGCGGAGTGCTTATATTATCTTTTGACATTTCCCCCAAAAAAAAGTACTGAAGTACTGGCTTAACTAAAGTACTAAGTACTTACATAAGTCAGAACTTAAGTATTTTTTGGGGAGAAAATGTTTTGTCTTGATTTTCTGTTGGATCCATTATTGGGGTTCAAATAAGGTCTAATCTCCGTTGTTGTCTCGAGCAATAACTTGGAATTGCTTGGAATTGCTCTCAACCAAATGTTATTTGGTTGGTCTTTTTAAACCATATTGTAATTTATTATCCAGAGCGTTTTAGACAATAATAATGCAATTGGTGATGAAAAATGTGGTGAAAATTACAGTACATCATTTTTGCATTGACGATGAATTGATAGTTTTTTGAGAAAAGATACTGCCCTGAATTTTTCTGAAAGCACATTTAGACAGCTACGCCGTAATTTATTTATAGGGAATTCAGTGAAGGTGCTGAGAGTCGGTAGAAAATGTTTTTATTTTGAAGTTCTACAATTTTGGTTTCTGAGGCTCAATTCTTCATGATGGAAAATGAAAAATTATTTTGTTTCAACACTAACCCTCTGCTCCTCTCTCCACCCTTCGTAGCAGCGTAACTCGAAGGTCCTCCGTTTATTCAGTACTAAATAAATCAAACCATTTTGATTTTCGTTTCTGTCATCCTTGAAATGCTTTGGGATAGTGAACTTAAGCATAAGTGCATACAATAAGTATCCGAACGTTCAACAGAACTCATCGGTTGGTGACGAAAATTTCTTAAAGAGTTGAGTTTGCTGAACAAAAGCAATGTGTGCTTTAACTACAGTTATAAGATCATTTTATGTGTGTTGATGGGCACTAAGATAAATTTTACAAGTTAGGACGGTCAGAGAATAATTTTAATGAATTCCTTTCTTTGTTATGAAGAACATTTTTCCTGAAGTACATACATACTATGTCTATATTCCATACCTATTTCACTTAAATACCTTCCTCTAACACTCACGATATCAACCCATGGTTACGCAAGTGTTTCAACAACTTCAATTTATAAAGCCAAAGCATTCACACGAAATTCTTGAGGATTGAAGTGGTCTGGCATGATGTTTTCAAAACCATGACAGTTACCGAAAACTGTATGTGCATAACATGGGGAACATCTGAAGGATCGGAACAATGCCACCTATCAATTCGTGTGTTTATTTTGTGGTCTTGGTCAAAATATTTTCTTTCGTTAGATTAAAACCAGATAATATCCGGGATTTCAGGATGTTTTAACTTTAAAAGTCATTGTGTCCGTGTGAATCGTTGTTGTCGAGTTTGTGCCAACATAAACAGTCCTCTGCGCATCACCTAGGATTTGTAGCGGATGTCTCTGTGGACAATTCGCCAGAAGCTTGAAGTTCTCTCAATATGGGCTTGCTGGAGAAACTGTGATGTTCTAAGACTGTCTGATAGTGTCCTCACATTGCCATGCTTCCAACTCTTGACGAACTTTGTGAACAAACGATTGTGCGACATTAACGAATTGGGGGATTGTAAGATCGCTGTGAATCGCCTGTTAGTGAAGTTAATAGCGTGTCTTTCCATTTCCTGAGTCAGTGTTTTGTCCCCCATTTATAATCTGAAAAGGAAAGAATAATATGAAAACTTTTTGTTGAGAAGCGGCAGGCGCGCATATGTGAATGTCCTCAAATACTTGCCCCACCCTGTATATGTAATTCTAACATACTAACTATGTAAGTATGTATATCTATATTCATATATTTGTATATATGTATGTATGGAGCATTTAACATTTATCATTTTGGCATCTTCTTTATTCTTCTATCTAACAAATAGGCGTAACATGGAACGTTTAAGAAATTCATAAAAGTAACAAATGAAACCGAAAACAATTGATTTTTATAGACCAGAAAATATGTAATTACGAGTATTTAGATATAAAAACAAAAAAAAATAATAGCAAGGGATTGAAGGGAGTGAATGCTTATATTTTGAAATATTCATATATTTACTACATAATACTTAGCTACACACTCAGTCATTTGTCTATCTGTCTGTCTTCTCTGTGCCATTGTTACGATGTAGCATAAGTATTCACATAACAATAGCTACAAATAACAAAACAAACCGAATCAATAACTAAGCTCATAACAATAAATAAATAACAACTAACTACAATACACAATATGTAGTTATGTATTGAGAAAGAAGAAAATATCTATGCAAGATTTACATTTTAATAAGCAATCACAAAGAGCTACTAGACACTTTCACTCTTAATAATACATACATACATACATACATACATACATACATACATACATACATACATACATGTAACAATATTTGTGTCTGTGTATAAGGAAAAATAATAAAAAGAAACATAAAAATAAAAACTAAAACAGAAATCTAATAAAATTATTTGCAATAATTTGAAAAAGGAATTGTAGAAAACTACATGCTGCAGTACAAATACAAACAAAAAATAAATAATGAAAAAAACATTTAAAAAAATATGTAATATTTAAAACATCATTATTTCTCGGCCTTAAGCAATCATGGTAGTTAGGTATATATGTACATATATCAATGTATGTATCTATTCGTGTACATAAATATTCATATATTTGTATATACTTACTATGTATGTATTGAGCATTTAACATTTATCATTTTGGCATCTCTAAAAGGTGAGGGTATGTTTTGAGTTGGAGTTGGAGGTGTACTGCGTGTATGTGTGTGTATTTATTAAATATAGTATATATGTATGTGTGTATCTATGTCTAAGTATGTATAGTAGTTACGCACATCTGAGCTTTCTTTCCGCTTATGAAGCAATTGATTTATCGTCATGTTGATGTTGATATTTTGTTTTTGTTGCCTTAATTGTTATTGCTTATAAAACTTAAAATTGTATGCATAAAACTTTAAGTATTTAATAGCATGAGATTCTATTCTATGTATATTCCACATAGAATATATTTTTGTGTGTTTAGATACATAGTACAAGGTGGGGCAAAAGTGATGTCATAATGTGAATTGACTGCCATTTTGTTAAAAATGAAAACAATTGGTCTTTCTTTTCAGGGAAAGTTTATTTGAAGGTGTGAAATAATTGACATTAAGTTGGAAAAATGATATCGGTCAAATGACTACCTCCTGAATTGATGCACATTTGTACTCGTTTTACGGCATTTTGAATTGTTGCTTGCAAAACCTGATTTCTTATTTCTTCTTCAAGATTTGCTGTGGTAAATGCGAGATTTGAAAAACCTATAAAGTCCGGCGCAGTCTCGGTTGACTTGGAAATTGGTGTTTCAAAAATTTCCATGTTGCCCGAGCTGGGTATCGCTGTTTACAATATAAATGTCAAAGCACAATAACATTTGTAGCCATTTGCAAAAAATTTGGCACATTCTCATTATGACATTACTTTTGCCACACCTTGTAAATACAATTTTTATGTATGTATGTGCTTACTACACTGAGTTCATATGCTTGCATTCACTTTTGATTGTTCATTCTTTATGGGTATATGTACTTACTACATACTTATGTATATACGAGTACACACATAACAATGCATCACACTAGACAACATAATAACTGTGCATATTCCTCATAATTTATTTACTTTCAATTTAAATAGAATTTGTTGATATTTTCCTTTAGTGTTATATCAATACTCTGATTTATTTGATAATCTGTCATTAAAACCTGTCATTAAAATAATAAAGCAAAAATATCTATCTCGTTTCTATTTATTCAAATATGTAAGACCTATTTCAATGAAAATATCACTCAAAGCTCTCAAGAGATGAGAAATACATTATAGCAATTATTCTAGCAAGAATTTGGTCTGTTGCTATTTTGAAATACAATGAAAAAACTCTAAATACTCGTGAATCAGTCATTTCTAAAACCACTCATTTTACCTTTTTATCGATTATTGACTTATGTCCAATTTCTCGATATTCAGAAGTGATCATTCATGATCACTGGAAAAGGCACACGTGTGGCAGTATATGGCTACAAATGGTATGTAGATATTAAAGACTAAGCTAGTTAAGTCTTTTTTTTACCGAATTCCGTTTTTTATACCGATAATTGTACCTTATTTTAGATAATAAACCTTTTGAAAAAAGTCAATAATTGAGTTTTCATTCTCAGTGATTCAATCTTTCGAAAAAAAATTGGAAAACATAAGTGTTTGAAATGAAAATAAAAAATTTAACTAATTTGCTCGTACTAAGTTTTTTTTTAGAGGAAACACCATCAGCACAGCTAGAATTTCCTGCTCACAGGACACTGGTTAATGGGGGGACATGCTGCAAGATTGCGACTTCCATGTAACGACTTCAGTCGTGGTTGCGGTTCTGAGGAAGAAAAGGAAACAGTCGTACACTTCCTCTATGAATGGCGATCTCTGGCTAGGAGGACACTGAACCTCCTAGGCTCACTTTACTTCAATAGTCTGTAAAAGCTATCATCCATTAGTATTAAGGTCATAGCCATATTCATTAGGGAATCCTTATGATTCTTCCTTCCGTAATTAGGGGAGTCGAGCCACAATGTGGTATCACAATGATCCATTAATTGTGCTTACGTGTGCTTTCAGTCAGAAAGCTGCCACTCTAACCCAACTACAAAGTTTGCTTTCCATATTCAGAGATTCATATTCCCTGATTCTGCCTTATTAACTGCCAACCATATTTCTATTACCCATAATTTATAATCAAAAATTCATCTTGGTAATTATTGTGTGTCGTAGCAATTTCAATTTGCGTGTTGTGTTGCATAGTGTTATTAAATATTATTATAAACAATTAGTTTTTATTTTCATCTTCAAAACCTTTCGCTTTAAATAATTAAGCTTCCTCAACTCACAACTAGAATTTCTTTCATTCTCGTAAGTATGTAAATAATTATTCATTTAATTAAAATACTATTAATTTTAATTGCAAAAATATGTTTTTTTTTGTTTCATCATTGGAGGAGTAGCTACATGTGTGTGGTGACTTTTCTCTCCAGCTTTATTTTCTTAACTGATCAAGAACAAGTGTTTTAATTGCAAATATTTAAATGAAATTGCTCATTGCACAATATGGGAAATTTCGCGGTGATTTTATTGTTTTTACCAAACAATTTTACATTTATGTTTTTTTTTATTGAAAAGTCGTCGCCTTTTATAATGAAAACTTGAGATGCAACAACAAATATATAATGAAAAATTAATAATCCGCATCGCAGTCCGTATGTTTTCAAACATGTAATTATACAATATTGTAAGTAAATAAAGTATTAATTATTCCATGGAACTTTTAACAATATTTTGTATGCATTTTAAATCATAAATGTTACGTACTATTTATTTTAAATAGTACTTAAATAATGCACAGATTCTCTTGAATCAACTGTGAAACGAACTAGAAACTAATGAGCATACCAAGGCATTATAATAATTAAATTATAAAACCTTTTAACATTTTGCTTGTTGTTGCGAGAAAACCGAGAGCAACTAAAAAACTTAATTAAAAAAATAATTTTTTCAATGCCGGAACAAGTGTTAATTGCCAAAAACTCAGACAGATAAAGTTTAGGGTCTCTTGCTTTCCATGGAAAATTTTTTCTATAATTTAAAATTTCTAATATTTTTTATCTTAGGGAAAAATTAAAGACACAAAGTCTGGTAAAAATTTGAAATATACATATCTACTTTTTATAGATTTCCCAGGAACTTTTGAAAACCCTGAAGTTCCCAATGTTTTATATGTCTGTATGCATATCCAGAAAAAATAAAATTTTCATGATAGAGGTTGATTTTTTAAGACCACAAATTTTTATTTTGATCGATAAATCAATTCCTGCCATTTACTTTATAAATATAATTTCACTTATATGTTGCCCGCGACTATGCATCAAGTGTCCCGTTCTAAAGGTCCGATTTTGACACACTTTTTCACACATTTCGGCCGGAATCTCACCAATGACGCGTTCAATGTTGGCTTCCAAAGCAGCAATCATGTTTGGTTTATCCCTAAAGACAAGAGACTTAACATAGCCCAACAAAAAATGTTTTAACGTGGTTAAATCACACAATCTTGGTGACCAATTGACTGCACCAAGACGTGAGATTAACTGCTCACCAAATAAACCGCACCAAACAGTTCATTTTTCGGAATGATTTGGTAGCTGCTGAATTGCCCCTGGCTTATTCTGCTTATTCACGTATCCATTGAGCCAAAAATGAGCCACGTCGCTGATGGACGTAGTTTGCGAAACACATTTTTCACAAAGCACGAATTTTGATAATACATTTAAATAATTTGCAAACGTTGTTCAGGCGTAGTTCTATTCATGATGAAATGGCAAATCAAACTGAGAATTTTTTACTTTGATACATGTCAAGAATCATGCGTGAACTGTCAGAAATATAAACTTCAAAAATCAAGTAGCAAAAAAATTACACTTTAGAAATCGTAGTATATTGAAGTTTTGTGTGGGACCGTCCATTCAGTAAAGGCGGAGTTCATTAGCGAATTCGGTTGGCCTATGTGTTCCACATAGCGTGTCTTTTTTCCGATATTATGGAATAAAAAAAAATTATAAAATGTTACCTTTTCATACCTGCCAATTATGAACAAATCCTACACAAATACGTAGGAAAAAATTAAAAAATATATTTTAAAATACATTTCGTCATATTACGCATTAAAACCGGATAGCAACGAATGTAAACTAGCAAGGAATGTAAACGAACTTAAAATTTTCAGGTCCGAAAGGATTAAAACTTACTTCAAGAAAGTTCGTCAATAAAACACAAAATATTTATTGTTCGCTCCAATTTATTGTATCGCCTTCAAAGTAGGCCCCTTCTGAAACATTTCACTTGTGCCAACGAACAATCCAATCATCAAAACATATTTTAAAGTTATTTCCCGGAATCACTTCAGTTCACGCCGCGAATTCTATACTTACTTTACTTACTTACTTTTAATGGCACAACAGCCCATGGAGGGCCTAGGCCGAGCTTTTCGCATCCACTCATGTTGTGCGTGTTATATTTGCACATGAATGGAAGGGACCTACAGTTTAATGCCGAATCCGAACGGCGAAGTGAAAAGCTTTTCATAGCAATTTTGACCCTTGTAGGTTTGCCATTGCCTGCCAAGAGGTGGTGGCGTGTAGAAAAATTATTTTTTCTACTTTTTGATTTTGCCTGTGCCGAGATTCGAACCCCGGACACTCTGCGTAGCAGTTCAACGCACTGCCACTACACCACAGCGACCACACGCCGCGAATTCTCTTTTATATATTCTATCGAGGGAAAACGGGTGCCTCGAAGTGGTAATTCGATTTGTGGAAAGAGAAAAAAGTCAGCCGTAGCCAAATTAGGTTAATATGGACGATAGTTTTTGAGTTGAGCCAGATATTCGTTCAAAATGATAGCTTTGCGAGATGGTGCAAAATTCGTGAATTTGCATTCGGTAACATTTTCAGCGATTCGGCACACGAAATTCCATTTGCAATACAAAATTTGAGACAAATTCTCTGTTCGATATTTTTATTTTTATTCCTCGTTAAAACCGCAAAACACGCTTGAGATGAACTGATTAAATCGAGCACTGTAAAAAAACTAAATGACAGATCGCGCTTAACCCTCACGTCAGGATAGAGGACAGTGGTGCGAACTTACCGACAAAAATAATCTTTAGCATCCCTTTAAGCGAGCAGTTTTTGACATATATTATATTTATTTATCACTTCTTTCTTGAGCATTACATTATGTAAGAGGTCAGGATGGAGGACAGTGGTGCCTACTAAGCGACAAAAATAATCTTTAGAATCCCTTTAAGCGAGCAGTGTTTGACATATTTTACATTTATTTATCACTTCTTTCTTGAGCATTACATTATGTAAGAGGTGGAAACTCGCCTTAAAAGTGAATATGATAGCTATGAAACATTTTTGGGAAGCCTAAAACTTTCAACCCTAAAAAACTGTAGTCATGTAGATTTTACTGGAATATCCACTTCTAAGTACTGGCCAGTCAAAAAGGTCATGTAATTTAATATATCAAATTTTTTTATTACTTGATATTCTGAGAGAAATTATAAGCTATGAAAATTGTATGGCGGCGCTGTGATCCCATCACAGACCTTGGATGTTAAGCATCTCTTAACTGGTGTTTAAAATTTGTGAAAATCCCAAAGATATTCATTATTTGTTTTAGAATATTAATATTAATTTCAGAAAGGTTTGAGTACTTTGAGCAATAATAAATAAATTAAGTGATGGCAAATTGATACATTCTGACTGTAATGCAACAACAACAACAAAAAGATTCATGTGTCATGCGAAAACAACAACGCGACAAGGTTACAAATTCATAAATTTCCGATGAAAAAACGAAAGAAGTAAAAAATTTATGATGGTAGTCTGGAAAAGCCAAGAAGTAAATTCAATTTAAATGAACTTAATTTATTAAACATGTGTGTTTCTTCCCATATCTTACATATTATTTGCGACTAATTCAAAGTATTCCGAGCGAGTATTATTTGCACAAATTTGTATGTGAAATGCACACGCACATACACACAGACTTGAACTCGTAGTACATTCTCGTACGTGATATACGCAGCGTGTAAACGAGTACGTGTAGTTTTTGCTTTTAATAATTTTCAGGCACGTTCAACTGCTTATTGTCTCAGCAATTTGTCTTTGCTTCTTTGTTTCTTTTGCCTTTCTGATTTTTATCCTTTTAATTTTTTGTTTTTTTTTTTTTTTTTGTTATGAAAACATTTTAAAAACATTCAAAGCAAAGTACTTAGTAACAGCAAATATTAAGATTTTTGAGTTGACATAACGTGTTTCTGTTTGTGTGTGTGTCTATGTGTGCGTGGAAAATTGCAAATTGTGATTAATTTAGAGAAATGAAGTCAATGCTGAGCATTTTTCTCTACTCTCCATTTGTATAATTGCATGCGCACTTTCCTTTTAATAATTTAATTTTTGTTTTTACATGTTTGTCTGCTATACCGATAACAATTTCCGTTTCCTGTTTTGCTGAAGCTTGAAACTTGAAAACAGAAGAGAAAAAACAGAAAATGTTCTAAGTTTCTTTGAAAACTTTTGCTAAGAAAACTTTTTATTTTTTATTATTAATTTCTCTCTTTGCTCACTCTCTTTGCTCACTCTCTTTGCCTGCCATTTTCTGTTCGTTTTTGTACTTTTGAACTTTAGTAATAAGTTTTGCCAGATTTCCTTTGAAGCTTTGCGAATTGGGTTCTTTCAAGAGATTGTCCATTTCTCCAGCATTGCAATGTTAATGAGCCCCAACTTAAGACTTACTAAAGTTGTCGTCGAAAATCTCAAATAAATAATTTAGTAATAAATTCGCACCTTTTCCTTGCAATTGTTGCTGTTCTCCGTATACTTACAACACTTTTTGCTGTTGCTCTCTCTCGTCTGCTGTCTGCCTCGTTGGCCGGCTAGCTGCAACCAGCCAACATCGAAAATTGTGCTTGTTTGTTGCTTGCTCCTCCAACTTTGGTTACTATTGCTACTATGAATCGCTGTTGCTAATGTATTCACAGCAACCAAATGTAAATATAAAATAACATGAAAATAGAGGAGAGAAAAAAGAAAAAATAATAAAGAGAGAAAGAAAAAACGTTAATAAAACTTGTAGATACTCTTCACATGCGATGTGAATGACCCTATACAAAATACGTACAAACAAACATATATATATATTGTATATATGTATGTGTTTTCAACAATATTTTTTTTTTTTTGTTTGTCTCTCTTTTCTTTTCCTTATTTTATTTTCTTTCTACTTCTTTTTAGATATTACCTTTTTCTGCCAGTCTTCATTTACCGACGACTGACTCTGGCTAATGTCGCCTTCATCATCGTCGTTGCCATCATTTTCTACTACCTCCTCATCACTCTCTCTCTACCTCTTCTACTACCTAATTTCCTCCTCCCCCTTGTTGTGGTCGGCCACTGTTTGTGAAAGCGAGTATAACGAGCGTCGCAAAAGAAAGTCAAGTCATATGGTGACTTATTTTAAATACACTATGAGAAACTTGGTAACCCTCGTCTTCTTACACTCCATTGAGTGTACGAGTAGTTGGCAGGTAATTATCTGAAATTTTAAACAATGAACCGCTAGAAAATTACTAAGATAATTAGGCGAGATGAAAGAGAAATTTTAAACTCCAATTCACACTTGCTCCTACTTTGCAAAATTTCGCGTGGCTAAATGAGCATAGATTTTTTAATAAATATTTATATGAATATTTGAAGAGTCTCTTTCCAGAAGTATGGACCAAAGCGATAACTTGAAATCGTTACCAATCGAAACGTTCGACCGACAAATAAAACTAATGAAAGTTTCAGCATTTTACTTCATCGACAGATAATGTGTCGATTGCAGCTTTTTCGAAAGCTAAAAATTATATCTTTCCAAATTTTTTTTATGATATGTGTAAATTCCCCAAAAAAAAATATATGAACATGGAGTAACCGATCAAGAAAGAAGGGTTCAATTTCTTGCAAAAATACTAAGACATTTTTTCCTTGAGGCATTTTTCTCGCAAATCAATATTTACAAAGTTATTCGCAATTGAAAATAGCCAATCAGTGCCCATTTTCGACCGGAGCTTTAAGTAAAAAAAAATTAGCTATGAAACAAATCTTTAAACAACCGATTGGAGCAACAAGAGAAAAATTATTGAAAAAAAAACGCGTCAAACAAACCGTTTTTGCAAAATAAAAATGCCAACATTCGCAAGGAATCGACCCCTTCGTTTTTGATCCATTCACTCAGGGACACCCTGTGTATTGCATTCCAACAAGTTTTTATGCTTGGGCTACAATTCTTGAAATTTTATATTGATATTTCTCAGATTGATTGGAAGTTCATAGTAATTTTGTGGGAATTGAAAGGTTTTTGTTTTACAGAACTAAACTAGAAAATTTTGGTAATAGTGAAATTTCCGATCGGAATTTTAGACGCGGTGCGATTTCCTTTGCATCAGCTGAAATGTTCTTTTGGTTCTGTCACAATTAAAGTTAAAAGAGTATAAGTAACTTGATAAGTATAACTAAGATATACTTTTCTCTTTTCTTTTTTTTTTAACTTCCCATTTCACTTTGATACATTTTTGGGGAACATGACCTATTAACTGCCAACTTTTCTAGGAATGGTATAACTTTGAATACATATGCTAACACATCTTCATCGATTTCCTCCAAATTTAGCAATATTGTTCAAAACTACTTTTGATTATATCTAATGTATTTAAGCAGGCTTAATGAACGTAAGGTTTGCCAGAGAACATAACAACATTGTACATATATAGAACAGCCAGTTCTATAGTATATGATGAACTTTCTAAATTGGAAATTTTTTGTTCAAATTGAACATAAATAAGGTTTTGATTCGGCTATCAGAAAATTTAGTAACACAGATGTGCAAGGTTTAAAATGATGACATAATTGCACCAGCTCTGTAGAAAATATTAAATATTAATTAAGGTGAGATTTCTTAAAATCTTGATGTGATTACGATGAATGCTTTCAAGGAATATCTTGAGAATGAGTAATGAAGAAAACTTATTAAATAGCATGAATCATAACATGAATTGAGATCGATTTTACCAACACTATCCGATTTTTTATGTATGTACAAACAATATGGGGAAGAATATGAGTAGAGGAGACAATATTGCTCATTTGACAACTCCAATTTTTATGGCAACGCTCATTGTCCAGCCAAATCACTCAGGTTTCGGTTCAATGCCGACTTCTTCAATTCTTTTTAAATAAAAAGGTATATTTTTTTTTACAACTTTTTCAGTGTATTGCAGCAGTTGCAGTTGTAGTAGTAGTAGTACATATTAAGTAGAAGTAGTAGTACCTAATATAATTTTTTCCTTTACCATTTCATAATTACCATTACCAATACCATTACCACATTTTTGCTGCCCACTCATTCGCATACAATTTACATACAAATATACAAATGCTGGTACAATATTCTTTAGCTATTTCTACTTATTACTGAGCGCACTATGGATGATGCCATAAGCATACGAGTGTAAAAAAGATTTTGCTACATTTATATATTTTTTTCCTTCAACAGAACTGAAATGCATCTGGGTAGAGAACATATGTATGTATGTATGTACACATATATACATACATAGGTATATATGTATGTAAACTTCCTAATCGCAAAATTAAAAAAAGAAAAAGAATTGAATTTACTGCAAACATGAAAAACCAAAAAAAACAAAATAAGTAGGTACATTTGTTTCGCTACTATTCTTTAATGCTGTGCTGAAACTGCTGCCCTGTATTTTTTTGTAATACAATATAAACATACGACTGCTGCTACTTATTGAAATTTCAAAAAAAAGTAGTAGAAAAATACAACTAAACTGTTATAGATTTGATATGCCATGCACATTTTGTTATGGTTGTGCGATTGAGCGCCTTTATGCATATTATGTATAAGTAACCATTTATAATGCTACTCGCTAATGTAACTATTACATTTATATTATTATTATTCATGCTACTATTGCTGCTACTAATTTTAATAATAACAAGCATTTAGGAAAATTTTCTTGAAATTAAATATTTCTTCAATTTTGTTCGTTATTTTTATATACAAGTTTATTAGCTTTGAAAAAAACTACTTACTTTTACGGTGAAGTATACCTTGTGTAATAAAGGGTGTTTTTTTAGAAGTGTCACTTGATTTATGTTCAGTTTGGTTTGCCATTTGATAATGAATAGACTTACTCCAGATCAATGTTTGCAAATTATGAAAATTTATTATCAAAATTCATGCGCTGTGAAAAAAAAGTTTCGCAAGCTAAGTTCAATTAGCGACTAGGCCCATTTTTGGCTCAATGGATACATCAATAAGCAGAATTGCCGTATTTGGAGTGAAGACCAGCCAGAGGCAATTCAGCAGCTACCAATGCATCCCGAAAAATGCACTGTTTGGTGCTGTTCGATTTATGGTCATCGGCATCATTGGGCCGTACTTCTTCAAAGACGATGAAGGCCGCAACGTTATGGTCAATGGAGAAAGATACCTTTCGATTATAACCGATTTCGATCCGCCGACATGTGGTTCCAATAGGACGATGCCACATGCCACACTGCACGCGAAATCATGCATCAATTGAGAGGCGAATTTTGTGAGCAGTTAATCTCACGTTTTGGTATAGTCAATTGGCCACCAAGATCATGTGATTTGTCCCCGTTAGACTATTTTTAGTGAAGCTATGTTAAGTCTCTTGTCTATAGGGACCAGCCAAACACGATTACTGCTTTGGAAGTCAGCATTGAACGTGTCATTGGTGAGATTCCGGCCGAAATGTGTGAAAAATGTGCGAAAATGGGACCTTCAGGACGGGCCACTTGAAGCGTAGCCGCGGGCAACATTTAAGTGAAATTGTATTTAAAAGTAAATGGCAGAAATTGATTTATCGATCCAAATAAAAATTTCATTCACTTTTGTAAAATTTCTGTGTTTTTTTGTTCATTTTCAAAATCCAAGCTCTTAAAAAAATCATCCTGTAATAGGGAATTCAAAAAAAAAAAATAAATAAAAAAAAGAACCACAAAAAATAAATAGAAAAATTTGCAAGGAATATGGAAAAATCTTTTCTAAGTAGGTATTAATTAAAAGTTTCATCAAGTTTCAACTTTCCGAAGAGTTTTCGCTACTAGATAGTTGTGGCGCTTGATATTGTTTAAATTATGTACATACATAAGTATAAGTATATGTACATACTAAAAGTTAAATATGTAGCTACTGACATAAATAAGTATGTACATATTTATGCTCATAAAGTTTATGTATTTAGTTATCTAACTAAACTTATTTAGTTATCTATAACTCATTATAATTAACTATGTTTGCATGTATGCACGTGGTTATAAATGTTAATGTAAATGTGAGGTATGTATATGTGTGTGTGTGTGTGTGTGTGTGTGTGTGTGTGTGTGTGTGTGTGTGTGTGTGTGTGTGTGTGTGTGTGCATCCATTAAATATTCTTTACACACAGGCTCATATTTTTGAGCAACATCATCCTTCATCTTTTCATATCGACCATGTTTATTTGCTTTCTATATATTATAGTACAACAACTAGTATTAAAAACTTTTTTGAATACAATATTTTTATATTGTTTTGTTTCATTTTTGTTGTTCTACTGGTACACACTTTGTCCGCCATTGTTAGTTTTCCTACTTATTGTTTTAGCTGAAATAATAATTGTGTGTGTGTATTCACTTTTTCAATAGTTTTTCTACTAACTAGCAGCAAACTATGAATGCACCTACACTAATAGAAAAATATGATTAAATTATCGTAAACTACATAAAACTAACTGTACGAGTATATTTATGAAATTAAGTTTTTATTTATTTGGTAAAATATTTTCAAAATTATAGAATGTTTGTATTTTGTTGGACATGAATATAATCGTAGATATACTGAAACAAGCAATGAACGTTAAGCCTGTTTCACTGAAAAGATTTAATGTGTTACACAGAATCAGAGCTGTAAAGTACTTAAATATTTTAAAGTATCAGTACAAGTATTGGTACACAGTACTTTGGTACTGGTACTGGTACTTGAAAGAACTCACTTTCAATTACGTCAAGTACTTTAAAGTACTACACTGCCAAATGGGATAAACGGGTGACATTTCTGGTCGAAAATGCGCTATAATCGTGTCTCCTAAAAATTGTATTGATCTGTTCACAACGATCTGCAACGATGTAAACGACTTCTTGAAATTTTGAAATACTAAAATTTCTAGTGGTCGCTGTGGCGTAGTGGTAGTGCGTTGGACTGCTACGCAGAGTGTCCGGGGTTCGAATCTCGGCACAGGCACAATCAAAAAGTAGAAAAACAAATTTTTCTACACGGCACCACCTCTTGGCAGGCAATGGCAAACCTACAAGAGTAAAAATTGCCTATGAAAAGCTTTTCACTTCGCCGTTCGGATTCGGATTCGGCATTAAACTGTAGGTCCCTTCCATTCATGTACAAATATAACACGCACAACATGAGTGGATGCGAAAAGATGTGTAACAATTTAATATCATAAAACCATTGTTTATTTCTTTCTTTCACCTTGAATGAAACATGGTTTTTCATAATTTTCACTGGGCTGGTGGTGAAGTTATTTTACAACGACATTGCGTCGTACAACTGGTACCTAATCGTACTGTCGAAGGCGCTTTAAATCGACAAATAGATGGTTGGTGTCGATTTGTTTTTCCCAGGATTTGGCATAGTACTAACATCTGGTCGATGGTGGGTTTATCAGGCCACCATCCTTTAATTCTAATAGCACAAAGTGATGAATGTAATGATAATATTTAGTAATGAGCTAAAAGTTATTCGCTGTTTCTAATGGCTTCTTTGTTCTCTTCTTCCTTAGAATCTGCATAGTGTGTGGATACTTCACCTGTTATCATATAAATTCTGCTACCCAATCTAGCTATTTTGTACTTATAGTCCAAGCAAGTACATATTTATCTTATTTCTGAAAAGTTGCGTGTGTCAAAATATGTAGGTTGATATTTCTGCTAGTACATATAAGTTATAAAGTTGTCAACCCACAATGGAATACTTATTCGCCTTACTACCTCTCCTTCATAATATAGAATACTTGTTATACTTATACTTAGAACATGACTTAGTTATTTCCACACAACTTGAAACAGAAATACGCTGAAAATGTAAGATATATGGTATGGTATGCGTTGCCGTTGATTCTGGAACTTCCCCTAAAACTACCAAAAATCTACCAATGTTTCTAAATAAAAGAAATTGAAAAGATGCTTCTATCAAAAATTATTTAGACCAAGTATTGCAGAGAGCGGGATTTTAATAATTGTTTGCTAAAGATAGATCTGTGGCAAGTTTCGAAACAGCTGCTTGAGCTGTGTTAATAAAATTACAGATTTCTCAGTCTCTTCTGCTAACTATGAAGGCCAAGTTCAATGTTATTTAGTTATGATAAATGGAACCGAAGTTTTCATTGCAGCATTTATTAGTAATAGATCTTGTACTTGAGATAAAAATTAAGTCGTTTTTATATGATTCACGGAATGAACTGTCAATTCCCAATATTAATTTTAAGTTTGCATGTGGAATACAAATAACTCTGGTAAAATGTTTGCACCATAACTCGATTTAAAAAAATTTATTTTGTTTTTAATTTAATACATAAATTTAAACTGAACTCACTTTTTTTGTTGCCATACTAGTAAATACAAGTAAGTATTTAGAACAAAAACACTTCTATTATTTCAAAGTTTTGAAAAACAAAAACCAAAAAAAAAGTGCAACAATTCTGTAAACTAAACACATAATTCACTGAACTTTACAGAGTTTTTGATTATTGCTCTAATTTTACTTTTTCTGGTTACTTTTTTGCATGAGTGTAGAGTTTCTGCTTACTAGAGGTTTTCTAGATAAGTATGTACGAGTATGTATGTACATATAAGTATGTTTGTATGTACCTACGAAAGCTAACTACTAAGTTTTTATATGTATAGTTTGTTTATGTAATATTGCATTTACTTTTGACTTGACTTGTTTCTGTATTGTAAAAATCGTTAAGTTTATTGTAAATCTTTTTATGTTGACTGTGTTGGCTTCTTTTTTGCTATTTAGTTACTAGTTTTGCTTAAGGTTGTTGTTCTGCTTGTATTTTCTTTTCTCTTATTTATGTGGGGTTTTTTTCTAGTTATTCTTGTTGCCATTGCAGTTGTTTTAGTCTCTCATTATCATAGTTTAGATTTTTTTTTCTATTCACTGAACAGGCATACTAAAAGTTTTGACTCTCTAAATATGTAAGTAAGCTAAAATCATAATACATTTTTTATGCTACAAAATTTCCACTAACAAACTATTGAACTTTACGACGGAGAGACAAATTTAAAAGTTTTTCATAACCAAACAAAATAAAAATTGTTATCTAATAAATAAGTAGAGACGAAATATCGAATGGAATTTCAAGTTTAGAGAAAATACTATTTTTCAGTTAGAAACGGGTTTGATGGAAACCAAGGCCAATTAAGAATGAATTAATTAAAAAAAGGCAATGAAGATTTACATCTAAAATGAAGATATATATTTGATCATGATTCGGGTTGGATTTCAATTACAGATTTTTGTTCAGAACTTTGTATTCTTCAAGGAATTTCTAAAGAGTCAAGTTCCAAATAGCAGAAAATATGATTTTCTATGTAAACTTTTATATCGTGCCTAGTTTGTTTTATTTGTTTCTAATGACAAGGAAACTACCAGAATACCAAAAGCTTCTTTAGTTTCTGAAAGTTATGATCTTTCAAGAATAATTTAAAAAAAAACTAATTATAATAAATATACTCTATTTCGACTTAATCTTATCATATTGTATTCAAATTAAAAATTTATACGTAAGCACAATATTTACAAACGAATACCTAAACACCAAAAAGATTTATTCATTAGAAAGAATTTATATTTTATTAATTATAATATAAAATGTAAAAAATGATTATGAATTCAAAAAGAAGAGAGAAGTCTGGTAAAATTAAACGTTGTTAATTAACTTTTTCCATATAAAATATTTATGCATTAATATTAAAAAAAAATATATATAATATTTTATATATTTTATGCATGAATTAAACACAAACCAAAACACAAAATTATTACAGATAAATACACAAATATTTCGAGGAATTCTTTGGAATAAATTAAAAATATCCAGCTAGCTAACATTGACAAATGAGTAAACAAATAAACAGAAATTAAAACTAATTTCTGGGAATTCTTGACAAAAAGTCTACTACAAAAACAAACAGAAATCAAATCAAAAAATTCAATAACAGGTTTTCATTCGCATTGATTTCGAAAATAAATATTATAGATGCAAAAGAAACAATATAAAAAGACCACCGCAGAATATTAAATACAAATAAAAACAAAATTAAAACAGAAAAAAAAAAATTATATTCTAATCGCAAATTTATAGTCAAAGTTTTTTTCATTTTGTTTTTATGGTCAACGCGGGGAACCAAACCGGCAAAAGCACTCGCATGAATATGTATCTGCTGGATATTTAATAAGTTAAAAAACAAAATACAGATAGAAAACAGTTAAGCAACCAAACCCGACCTGGTGAGATTTATCAAAGCCCAAGTCTTGTGGCAAAAAAAAAACAACAAAAAATTAGTTAAACATGTAATATTTATGTGTAATATTATTGATTATTTTGTGCGCTCTCATGTGTACGACTGTATGTAAATATGTATAAGTACATATTTATGTACAATATGAATCGACTATGAACATATATTTAAATTCTCCATTATAATTATTACTTTTCCCCTCCAACTTTTACCTGTTGTTTGTTCGCAATTTTGTTGTATTTATTTTTTCATTATTTTTTTTATATAATTTTTTTTTATTATTTTTTTTTAATTTTTATGAATATTAACAACAAAAATGACATCATCACAATCATTGCCATCAGTAGGTAGCATTACCGAGAAGATGTTGTTAAGAAAGTACTTAGAAATCTACGGAAAAATATTATTAAAACAAAAATTGCATTTTTCGTGTGAATGTTGTGGAAATATGAGTTTTAGACCTGGTATTAGAAATGAAGCAGCGAAACAGGTCTGCTAAAAGGTAATAGTTTTAGAAGAAAAGTGTTCTCATTTTCCATCTAACAATCGATGAACAAAGAAAGTTAGTTTTTCATTTCATACTGATCTCTCCAATAATATAATATCCATTTTCTCGTAAGGATTAAGGATTATGCTAGAATATATATACTTCATAGGCATATATTGAAGAATCTAATGAATAAATGAATGCGCTGGAACAGCTTAACTTCCTATGTATTTTGACTTCCTCTTCAAAATTTTTGATGTAAAAAATTAGATTAAAAATTTTGGAGCAATTTTAGAGTGGCTGGAAGTGTGTAAAAGAAACACGAAAAAACTGTATTGGCATCACAAATTGCCAATGCAGTTACGTTTATAACTTTACTCATTTTGCTGCCTGTAATATTTCGCTTTATTGAACTCTCTACCAAATAAACCAGTTTTTCTAATTCCATCAGCATCGTATAAATGATTTCTCTGGTTAGTTGTACATTTTTGAAAATCAATTAAGTGGAAACTAATGTGCTTAAAATTATATTTCTAAATTGATATGCGCAGATGATCCCCAAAGCCGAGTAAAATTGAACATTTAATTGAAACAACAATTCAGCTGATGTAGAAATCAAGTTCAAAGATAAGCAAATAAGAAAAGTTCAATTGTTAATAAATTTAAAAAAAATAAAATTAAAAAAAAATAAGGGTGCGTCCATTGTGGCATTCCCCAGGCCTACATGCAGTGTATATAAATATAATAATACATTTTTTTTATTTTTTTAGTTTTATTAAAATAAAAATTAAATTAAATGCACAACTCATAAAAAACACTCAAACAGACGAAATCAGCTTTAGAATTTCGTATAATTTGTTGGTTTGCATGTGTGGCTGTGCTTCGTTTTTTTAGTTAAAGGAATTTTTTGTTCAACATGTGTGCAATGTGCCGTAGCCGCTGCCAGTGTTGCCATATGCCACAATGAGTGTAAGTCAGTATACGAGTATATGTATGTGTGTGTGCTTTTGAGTTGGCTATTGTGGTTGCAACACAGCGTGACGTTCCAAAGATTTCTTTGCTTGTGGTGATGGTGTTGGCGATGGTGATGCAGTATGTCATTTTTTTTTTACTGTGGCTGTTGTTGTTATTGTTGTTGGTGTTGCGTCGTCTATCGTTGTAGGCAAATCAGTTTGCGTTTTTTTACACGTTTTGTTGTTGTTGTTGCTGTTTTGGTTTGTTTTATTTTGAGTGTTGCCGACAGTCAAAACATTTCATTTATTTTGTGGTTGTTGTTGGATTTTTCATCGTTTGTTAATTTTTTGCAAAGTTCAAAATAAATAAAAAATACAATAATACAATAATACAAACAGACAACAAAAAATCATTTGATTTAAGAAATACCAGGAAGAGAAAAAAATGTGGGTGCGGTTTTTGTGTTTGTGAACTAATGTTTTTAAAGGCGCAATTCAATTCCAGCTTAGCAGATTTTTTCAGGGCGTGTGTGTGATTGTGAGAGTGTGAGTGTGTAGATGTCAAGTTTCCCCGTCTCAATTTATTTATTTTCTACTCTTTAAAGATGTGTTGTTGCCGTGTTTTCTTAGTTTTTTCTCATCAAGCACTGATATGTGCTGCAATTATTGGTATCCAAGGTACAAGGTACATCCGGACCGTGAAAAAGGGAGTGTTTTTGTCTGTCAGTTGATGTGCAGTGAAACTTTTTTGGAATTACTTTTTCTGATTTTTAATTTAGATTTAAGAAAGAAATTTCGTTTTGCTTAACTAATTGCATTTAATGTTTGGAAAAATGCATTCAATTCTTTGTAACCGGAAGTTATTTATTACAACAAAAATACTTACAAACACAAACAATCAAAAAAAAAATAAGTGAATAAGTAAAACTAAAATATTTTCCCGCATGTTTGAATTTCCCTTCATAGCATGTGGATAATGCTCAAATATTTCAATATTTCCCAAAATCACACATTTATTTTCATTTATTGTACGACTACTTAGGTAATGACCTTACAAACCGCCCACATAAATGTTGCACACACGCTCCTGCCCTCTGTTTTGTTGTCCCGCCATTACTTGCTACTTACTACCAAAAGCTTTTTATAATTGAATATAGTTATGTATGTTTGTTTCCGTGTATATTTTGTATGTATGAAATTTTAATAAATTTTTGTATTGTGCGAACATTTTTTTCTCATCTCATGTTTTTTACACATCACGTTGAAAATAAATTTTATTATTTTGCAAATTTTCAATTCGTTTCACAAATCACATTAATTACATTCCGACATATTCTACATTCAGATATCATGCTCACTGTATCTATATTATTTTTTTCTATATGCTTTTCATAATGTGTTAATTTACGTTTTATTGAATTTTCCTCTTACTGATTTTAATGCTCTTTCTTTTCATTGCCCATAAATTGTTGGATGATTTTTATTATTGCTAGTGATTATTTTCATAATGTGATAAGTTGATTTTATTATATATTGAACTGTTTCATTAATTTTTTAACCATTAATTTGATTTATTGTTTACTATCGATATATTTTTATTAAAAATACAATTAATTTTGCATTTCCATTTATCCCTTGAAATGAGTTAATAACATTTATGCAACAGGCATACTTCTTCAGCATACGTACTGCTCTTTGACTTAAGCTATTTAACCTTCTTCCGAACAACGGTTATTTTTTCATAATAAATTCTACAGAAGGTATTTTGAATTATAAAACCCATTCTTCTGTTGCAAGTCATAAAAATTTTCTATGTACGGAGACAGATAGAAGGCGATGTTCACTCGGTAGCGGTAGTGTAGAAGTGCAACAGATATTTTATTTTGATTTTGCTATTGCCCGGTATTGTAGAGGGTTTTAGACGGTAGAGGGTTAAGGATTTCATTCTGCTGTAATAGCTATAAAAGATTATAATAAACATATTTTATGTGACCTTTGAGCAGCTCTGAAATCTTTAGGGTAGTTCGACTCTTTCATAAATATATCGCAAAGAAAAAGTTCGGTCACACAGAAATTTCAGGAACAACAATCACAATTGGCATTTTACTAAGTCAATATGTTAGTGGCTGAACAACCCATAGAAGGCCTAGATCGAGCTCTTCTTAGTGAATTTTTACTTTTGGACTGAATACAGATTCGTGGTCGGCGCCCCCGAAAATATTAGGCTCAATGTCGAAACCTAAAGGGGTTTTTGGGCTGCTGTAAAGTGTAATTTTATTTAAAAAATAAGGCTATTGGAATGTTTACTGGTAAAGTCTAAGACATAAGGTTTTATACATAAGAATTAAACCTTTCTTGATTAATTTTATTATTATTTTCTTAACTGAAAACTTTCAGAAAGGAGGTTTTTACTTAGTACTAATGTTAGTCGTAGTTATTTGGGTGGAACAACGACTAAAATTTGTAGCTATTTCCAAGAATAAAAGAATGTAACAAAAATTGTAAAGCAAAAAGTGAAGAATTTTTTCAAGTAAAATACTGAACTTTCTCTTAGTTAAATTAAAAATAAATATTAAAGAGCATCACAGGTGATCATAGGTGATCTATTCAATAGAACATTTAATGAATAAAATGAAAAACTTGGTGAAATCATCTCATTCATCGCAAATTTTCTGGCTAACTTGCTATTGAAGCAACTTTAATTCAGAGATCCATTGTTGACAGTTCACGCTGAGTTGTAGATTTCGTATTGCGAGTTTTGTTAAGTACTTACGAGCATTGTTCTTCAAATTCCTTTATTCAAAGCTAAAGGTAAAAATACCAATGGAACTCATGTCTTTGTGTTGTTTTTAACTTAAAGTTTAAATTTATGATTACAAATTTTGAACAAAAAGAAAAGTTAAAGGTGATAAATCAAATAACACCCAAATAACTAATGATAATCTTGAGAAAATTATTCATAATCATATTTAAAATAACATTAAGTGGAAGAATAATAATTTGAGTCAACAACACGTCGGCCAACAATCCTGCAACCCGGCAACCCAGGAACCCTTAAAATTTTAGTTTATCCTTTCTAATATACGTATGTACATTTAACCATTTTGTTGTTGTCGTTTTCATTATGATGTGGCAGATGATGATGAAAATTCAATTATCCCTATTAGGGTCATTGCTGCTACGGCGGCAGGTGTGGTGCTGTTGCGCCAAACTCTTCAACTCTACAAGCTACAATTCTATTTACTTTATCCAATGTTTGTGGTTTCAATATCACCAGACATAAGCCAACCAAGCTAAACCAACCAAGAAAAAAAAAAAAGTTAAGAAAATAAAAGAAGAATCTAAAAGGGTTTCAACACAATACAAATCCTTGCTGGCCCATTGCTCTCTGGCTCTCGTAAAAAAAGAAGGGGAAATAAGAGTATGAAAGTGATACCAAAATCGCATTAAATTGAATTTTGTTTGCTCGACCTAAGCTTTGGTTATATCAATTTTGTGTGGTTGTTATTGCTGTTGCTCCTTTCCTTTTGATTTTTGCTGTGTTTGATTTAATTTTTGCGATATTTTTAGCTATACTCATAGATAAACGTTACACGTTACGACGTTTAAATAAACAGCAAGTATTAATGTTATGAATCAAAGCACACACACAAGTAAGCCCACACACTCACATGCATTTTTAACTACATAGACGAAATAACACATTTTTGGTTGCTTGTATGTGTGTGTGTGTGTGTGGCGGGTCCTTAGTTTTTGGTTCATTCGGTTAAATTATTTGGCTGCGTTTTCCTTTACTACCTGTGTGTCATCATTCCGGTTGTTGTTATTTGATCCTTGATACGTGTTAGTGTGTGTGTACGTTGTTTGTTTATTTGTTGTTGTTGCTCATCCCTAAGGCATACATAAGCACTCACTCACCCTTACACACACATGCCATCAACCATGTGTACATGTGTTTATTTTTTGTTTTGCACGCCTGTCGCTTTTTGCCAAAATAACACAAAATTTCTTGAAACTCCTCCACTTACGGTTACTTCGTTCGGGCTACAACCTATGAAAGTTTTGATGTGGCTAACACAAATAACATGCCGCTATGTCTGTCTGTTCAGCTGGTGGCTGGCTGGCTGCTTGTCTCGTTGTTCGTTAGTCTGTTCATTCATCTAAATACATATTATACTAGTATGTGTGTACCTGCCTGTCTGCCTTGTCTTTTTGGAAATTTTTGCGGCATTGTATTTGCCCATGTGTCTCATCAATGAAATTATGTGTGTGAATGTTTGGTGGACGTGGGCGTGTGTGTATGTATACTCGTATGTGTGTGTGTGTGAGTTTACTTGTAATGTGATCCATGTCGTATTTATTTTTATTTATTTTGGGTATTTTCCTTGGATGTTTATTATTTATTTCATGCATTTCCTTATTGTTCTCAGTTTCATTTAGTAGAGTTTTTTGTTGTGCTACCCCAACCGGAACTTGACCTGCTTTCTGCCACACATACACCCACACATTTCCACGCAAAAATTCACACAATCTCACACTTACGATTCATACTACTGTGGGCAAAAGCTAGTAAGACTTAGTTCATAATTTCAAATTTTTTTATTCATTCTTCCAAATCTATTTCGTCCCCTTCAAAGTAATCCCCCCTGGGCCCAATACACTTGTGCCAACGTTTTTTCCAATTCTCGAAACAGTTGTTAAAGTCAATTTCCGGAATAGCCTTCAATGCGCTTAGCGATTCATGTTTAATGTCTTCAATTGACTCAAAACGGTCAAACGGTCCACGAAGCGGTTTTTTGAGTTTAGAAAATAGCCAAAAGTCACACGTGCTGGTGCTAAGTCAGGCGAATAGGGTGGTAGGGTGGTTGCCGAACGATATCAGTCGAATTTTTGGCAAAATGGTCTCGTAAAACCATTGCAGTGATTTTGGAACCAATCGTGCATTCACTCTTCTTAGGTCCAAATTATGTTTTAAAATGGTTTTCACTGATCCTTCCGATATTCCAACGATGCCAGTAAGGTCTCTGACTGTTAATCGTCGATTCTCGATTCTCGAGCACCAATTCTTTGATTTTATTGACGTGTTGATCATCAGTTGATGTTGATGGCCGTCCTGGACGTGGTTCGTCGTCAACGCGTTCTCGACCATCTTTGAACAATTTGTACCAATCAAAAACACTTGCTCGCGACATACAATTATCACCGAAGGCCTTTTGCAATATTCTGAACGTTTCGGCACCAGAAATTTGATTCCGCACACAAAATTTAATGGAACTTCTTTGTTGAATAATTTCACTCATTGTGAAAATTGCCGAATGCACTTTTTGTACTTCAGAAAGACAAGCGTATACTTAACACTAATGATTATTTTGATGTGACATTTGGCGCAGATGTCACCTTAAAAAAATAATATTTTGATGAATGGGTTTCCGCGCGAAATTTAAATTAAAAAGTCTTACTACTTTTTGCCCACAGTAGTACATACGATACACACACATGCCTGTGCATGTAAATAAATTTTTCTACGCATATTTTCCTCGACAATCAATTTCCATACATTTTCGTATTAAACTTTATCTTTTTCATGTATAGTTTATGTATGTATTTATATTTTGTTGTAAGTTTTACCTAAGTATACGTGTGAATTTAATATTTTATTTTCTTTTTTCTTGGCTTAGGGTTCAATATAATCTTTGTCCTTCGGGCATATCAATGTGTTGTTTGTTGTATTACGTATTAAAAAGGTAAAAGCATAATTTGTTCACATTTGTAGCAAGTTTATCGGGGCATGCATACTTATGTACATACATATGTATGTACTTTAAGTAAGGTATTTTATTTTATTTTGTTTATTTATTTGCTATATATTCTTCGGAATATTGGCATAGAATATCAATTTCGAATATACATGTGTATGTATACATAGCATTTATGTGTGTGTGTTTTTTTATGCACACACACAAGGCAAATCTTTGAATGTGTTGAAAGTTTTGGATTATTTAATGCTCGTACTTAAGGGCAAGCTACTTGTTAAGTTGACAAAACAAAATATTTATTATACAATTTGAATACATAGCTTAGCTTTGGTAGGACTCAAGTCCTCAGTTGTTTGTTTTTTAAACACATTGTTAGATTTACTGCTTGTCAATGGAATAATAAGAGATAATACGTTTTAGATGCAAGCGAGGTATAAATTAAACTTAGTATGGAACTCGCTAATTCCCAGACGAAAAAACAAGAATTCATTAAAAATTAATGAAAATCATTTGATAAATTAAAAATCATTAAATCAAGAAACCCTCATTGAGTTAATGCCTCATTTGTACATTAAGTTTTATCAACGCTCTTGAAAACCTTCATTGGTATTATTCATTATTCGGAGTGTCAATGGTAATGGTCAATACTAATGGTTCTAATAAATTTTAATGAATTTGTTCATTAATCGTTAATTAACACATTCATTTATGTAAAAGACTTCGAAGTAGTTATATTGGGAATTTCGTAATGCATTCTTATCTGAATTTGGAATGGTCTGAAATTAATAACTGAATCAATTTTTTTGGAAAAATTTTTTTTTAAATTTTATAAAACTTTATTTGTTTCAAATATTAATTGATAAAAAAGCAAAAAAATTACTGCAAGCCAGTTTGGGGCCTTAGCCTAGATGTCGAAAAATGGAAAGAGATCGGTTAAAACTTCTCATTCCTTTACTTCAAGGAATCTTATACACACTTCAGGAGTCAAGATTTTTATCCGATTTTATCCCACGAACATTAGAGAAATTAGTCTAGAATATTTTGATAAGAATTTGGTATAACTTTTTATAGAATTACTTTTTAATAATCTAAGTTTTTCTGTAGTAACTTTTACTCTCGCCAATTCAACCACATATTTGAAAAAATTTCAGATAAACAAAAGAATCAAAATAGAATAACAAATTTTCATAAAAAATACTAGACACATTTAAATAAAATCAAATTAGAACAACTTCAATCATTAGTCAAAAAATACATACATAATTCCAACCATGAAATGAGAGAAACAGAAAAAGAAAGTTGCACACATTAAATTTATTTTAAATACATATTTATGAGATTTTAAAATGTTCACTTACAAAAATATTCAATAAATACCTACATAAATTTTCTGCAAGTGATATGTAATTAAATGATATTAAGTAGGATATTAAGCTGGGCAAAAAATATCACACACACAAAAAAAAAGGAAACACAAAAAAGTACAAATGAAAACAAACAAAACAGACACAGTTAAAAAAACTAAATTTCTTAAAGTGCGCTAAAAGAAACGCTTCCCATGAAAACTAAAAAGTACGTTAATCAGCTTAAAATACACTGAGAAAAAAAAAGAAAAAACTCACAACTATAATGAATGACAAAGTAATAGGGTTGGCTTGGCTTGGCAGTAGTCGAGCAAGCACTGAAAAGGAGAGAGGTAAAAATAATCGCATTAAAAATAAAAAAAACTAAACACAACGAAAAAAAGTAATAAAGATAAAAAATCATAACAAAATAAACTTCACCTATTAACACAATTTGGCAGATGTTTACATTTTTGGACATTTTTTTTTTGTATATTTTAGCTTTTGTTGTTGTAGTTGTTGTTGATAACCCAAATTGTCAACAATTTCAACAAAATAATAAATGGAAAAACAACGAAAAAACAAAGGAAAAAAGAGTTGACAAACTTGCTCAAAAAAAAGAAGAAAAAACCTCTGAAAAAAGCCAACTCTGCGTCAACAATGATTGTTGTTTGCTTGTTTTTATTAAACGTAAAGCTTAATTCTGAGAAGTAACTGCGAGGTTGTGTGTGTGTGTGTGTGTGTGTGTGTGTATGTGTATGTGTGTGTTGAGGGGGCAAGAAAAGGTATGGAAATGCGAAAGAGAAAAAATGTTGACCGTGTCGTTTAAATTCATCAAGCGAAACATAAACGCAATGACCATGCAAAATAAAAATATATATGTACTATATATTTTTATATGTACATAGTAAATAAAAAAAAAAAAATTGCTGACATAAAACTTTTTCCAACAGCCAGCAGTAAAATGCAGCAGCAACAATATCAACAAGAAAAGTAGTTACTCTTCCGTATTATTCTTTTCCATTTCTGTGACTGTCGGTTGAGACTGCAATATTAAATATTGCATTGATAGTATTGCTCACTGAATAATTATCATATAATTCTTGTAAAAATATACTACATACAATTAAATTAAAACAAAACTTTATACATACTCGTGCACCATCTACTATATTTAAAAAATCAAGTAACAATTTATGGTATGGTTGGGTTTTGTTTGATTTTTTTTTTATTTTTGTCATCATAATGAAAGGAGATTATACGTATGAAGCTGTTACATTAAATAATATTATTTCGAGTTTAATTTGCATGCAGAAATAAAAATTAAAAAATATAAAATTGTAGAAATATGAGGCAATATTCAAATGAAATAGCAAGAAAAAAAAAAAAAAATGTTAGTATCATCATGATGATAACATCAATTGAATCATTTAATTGAGCTGTCAAAGTGAAAAGTAATTAAAAAATTTGCATCGTTACATACACATGTACAATACATACACATGCACATATCACATTTCTGTTAATTTAAATATAGAAAAAATTATTTATAGGTATTGTTCATTTGTTCTTTGAAATTGCTGCTAGCAAATAAGTAATTGATAGAATATTTTGGCGATAAAGCAGCAAATGCTTATGTAATTCTATAATATTTAATAATTTTCTATAGAAATTTATCGTACATATTTATGAGTTGGAAGAGAAACTTCGATTTAAACTGTAAATTCTCTTTGATTAATTATTTGATTGAATTAAATCGCTTGAAGTTGTTCATATTTTAAATTTGACTTGGCTTATATCGTTAAAAGATTTATTCATCGTATTTATTCTTCTTTTGAATCCGTTCAATTGCATAATAGAAATCTATTTAAAGTATTAAGCAATATATAAACACTGATACTTTACATTAAAAAAAATTTAATATCTCAAGCAGGGTTACCAACCTATGGAGAATTCTCCAAATTGTGTGGAATGGGTTTAATTAGTTTTTGGGGGATTGGGGAATGAGACCTTGTGGGTAACTTAACTTTTTTTCATATTTAGATGATTTGGTTTTTTTTAGTACATTAAAGCGTTCAAGTCCCATGCAAAAAGTAGTTACTGTAAATGAACCGCAGTTTATTTTACCAATGATTCTCAAACTATTTTTGCTTTGAAAAAACATTCTTCGTAACAAATTTTTTTTTTCAAAGAAATTAGTAGCGAATGTGGTTGTTCAAGCAACAGGCCCGCATTTTCGGGGTTTTATATTTCGATTAAATTTAATAGCATTGGTACTATTGATACAATATAACAGTAATTTCTAAGAGTAAAATCTTAGTATGAACTTATTTATTTATTACAGTTTCTTCTTAAGTCTAGTTTAAAAAATATAAGTTAAATAATAAAACAGAATAAATAACATTATATTTATAATATAGAGTGCAGATATACAAATTAAATTTTATTTAAATTTACTGAAAAATGTTTAGCTCTCGTTACGTTTGTATGTTCATAAACCGGGTATGAGTCCTATTCAATATTAAGCCACTTTTGAATACATAAGTAGTTATATAGTATCAAAAGTCAAAGCATCGGTTCTAGTGGAATCCATAGCATCGGTTTTCTCTATTCGATTTATATCTGGAAATATTTGTATTATTTTAAATTCTTTCCCCGCTCATATGGTATAACGATCAGGGCTTAGTTTATATGTAAGGCTAACACCTTTAGATAGCATTAGTATGTTTTTTCTCGTGTTTTTTTTCTCAGTTACATAAATACTCATTTCCAATATTTTCGTTTATTTTCTTTTCTACTTGCTCACAAGCCAACTTATTTTTACACTCTACTATTACCGTCAGTAGGTTCGATAAATCTTTTCAGTCGCTTCTTTTGGTTTATCCCCTTTGTTTTTCGTTTTAACAACAATTTTATTTTCATTTGCCTTAACAATATGAGCACCTGATACCGTATTGTTAACATTATTTTTCGTTATACATATTTCATTTATCATATTTTCGTTACTATTTCGCAACTCTTTTGACATTTCCTTTATTAAATTATTTCCCATTGCATTTCATATGACTCCGCCAAGGTAATCCTCCAAGAAGGCATTGAAATCAATCATAATACTATTTTTCTATTTGTGCACACTTACTTAAAATTTGATGCTTCTAATATGTACTTCACATCAGGCACATTCATTTTATTTTGGATCACATTTCTCTATTAAATATTTAATTTCAAGAAATTTCGCATTATTTCGTGTCTGACATTAGTTGCAGAATCATTTCAAATTAATGTTTTTATGAATTTCAGTTCGTTTCTTTTAATATTACTGCATTTCAAACAATAACTGCGGCTACATCCACCCACCACAGCACGCAATCATTTCGTCCACCAGAAGCAATTTTGCCGTGGTTTTTTTGTAGTGATGGGCGATATACATCGATACATCGATGCATCGAAAACCTATCCATACATATATATAATATACATATATATTTTTGTTGATGCATATTTTGTTGTTGATGTATCGGAAATTTTCGATGCAATCTATAAGCTGTCAATGATATATCGTATTTTATATTCTAATTTTATATTCAAATTTTATATTATAAGAAATAATACTAGGACTCATATAAAACTCGTATATGTATGTATGTATAAATGCTTCGCGAACCGTATAAACTCGTAAGAGAACTTTCAAATTTCATTAAAATTTTGACTAGTTTATACATTTATAAACTTATTAGTTTATATGAATCCCTCTAATGTAAATTAGAATTGCACCAAAAATTTAAGTAGTTATAACTTGTTCGTTTAAGGATTTAATTGAATACTTCTTGGGCAAGAATGATTTTTAAAGGTTTCAATTATGTAAAAAAAACGGGGCGTTTAGGCATTTAAGGGCGTACAACTTTGAGTTACATAGTTCACTAATCAAATATGAGGAGAAGAATAACTACTAAGAAGGAAAAATATAAAATAACGACAAAAATTAATTTTCGCTATATTTTTGTTTGCAGGTAAATATTCAAATAGGGGTTGGTTTTAAAATTTTTTTGATTTTTTTTCGATTTACTCGTGAATACATATTTTTCGTTCATTATAAAAGACGTATAATATCACAGTGGCGTAACCAGGGGCGGCCGGGCGGTCTGCCTCCGGTGTCACCCCAAAAATGGTGACACCCGCAATGTCCAAAAAGAGGAAAAAATATTATAATTACCTAAGTAGGTGTAAATGTCTAAAATTATACTTTCATTTGTTTTCA
This sequence comes from Palloptera scutellata, assembly GCA_958295655.1. Lineage (NCBI taxonomy): Eukaryota > Metazoa > Arthropoda > Insecta > Diptera > Pallopteridae > Palloptera > Palloptera scutellata. The sequence goes on along the minus strand of OY282449.1, from coordinate 110,916,056 downwards.
TTTGTTTTTTGCACGATGTGTTGGAGGAAGTGGATGCTACACAAAAATAGTTCCAAAATCCAGGACTAACTGTCGATAAAGTAATAGCGAAATCAAATGCCCTAATTCTCCTTTTACAAGAAAAGCGGGAATGTGCATTTAAGAAGGCTAGTATTATTTGCTCAAAGCTCGGAATAAGCATCAGCCGGCGCATAAGGTACAAGAAAAGAATGCCGGGTGAAACGGAACGAGATATTGGTTTAACTGCTAAAGAAGAAAACAAGAGGATGATGCTTGAATGCATCGATCGTTTCTCCACAGAATTAAAGTCTCGAACCATGGCATTCACTGAAATAGCCGATATCTTTCAAATTGTGAAAACAAATGACTTGCTGTTTTGCACGAATGAAGAACTGAATATCAATGCAAAAAAGTTGGCGTCGCACTACGATGAAGTTGTAGAAGAAGAACTTAAAGTAGAAGTACAAAGACTTCGTAGACAAATCAAGGCAGCAAACATTGAATTTAAAGTCGCAAGTAAATGGACTACGCGTGATATGCTAACTTTTATTGTTGAATGGGACTTTTTAAAGTCTGTTTCAAACGTATCTTCAGCTCTTCAATTGTTCTTAACAGTTTGTGTCTCTGCGGCTTCATGTGAAAAAAGTTTTTCAAAGTTAAATCTAATTATATCATATTTACGCTCAACTATGTGTCAATCTAGGATATGCGACCTAGACATTTTATCAATAGAAAACGAATTTTCTAGCAAAGTAGATTTTGGCAATGTTGTTTCAGAATTTGCTGCTAAAAAATGCAGAATTTTTAAAATATTTTTTTAAAGCTTCATATATAGCAATGTAAATTTGGTACTTTAAATATGTACTCACATACATCAATTTGCTACAACAAATACGAGCAATTAAAAAGTCATTTAAAAAAAAAGTTGTATGTAAACAAATATCTTCCAAGATCTTTAAGAAGAACATACCGTGAATAAAAATTTCCCTTATAGGCCTCATACTCGTAGAGGTTTTAACTATTTTGTGACTTAAATTAAGTACGTATTAATTTAAGTTCACTCATCTTTATGAATTCCTTTATTATCTACTTACTTTTAAATAAAAAATAATCGTACATACCTACACATAGTATAATTATTTCAAAAGAAGTATTATAGGGTGACATCATCTAGCTCCGCCCCGGAAGTCTCCCGACCTGGCTACATCACTGAAATACCATATTTTTAGATTATAATAAAACATTTTTATGTAAAACTAAGGGGATTTATCACAATAGGCCTTCACAATAGGCGATTTTAGGCCGCAGTGATTTGGTGATTTGGTGCCTTGTGCCTTTGTCCACTCAGGGAACTTAATATACCAAATAATTCACAATAACAGTGATAGATTAACAGCATACTCTAAAAATATGAAGTTGAATCGCTAGTATTTATTTTTTTTTTTTTTGCATTCAACACAGATATGAATGCAGTGCATTGTGTTGATTGAAAGGAAGAAGGAGGGAGAATGAGAGAGGGAATGCAATCACAGGATACCAATAAAAAGATAGACAGCCGTTTTGGCAAGTGTTATGCCTTTACCATAATGAACTTCTGTTTTATGAATGTCGACTATGACCGCCTGTAGCGCCAACGAAAGCGATAGGAAGGATAAGTAAGATATACCGTTGAATGCCAAGAAGTGGTGCTGTGTAGAAAATTATTTTGTGTTCTACTTTTTTTGTTTTGATTTTGCCTGTGCCGAGATTCGAACATTGGACACTCTGCGTAACAGTCCAACGCACTACAACTACGCCGCAGCCACCACTGAACAAACACATGCATATATGATTCCATCTGGTAGTCAAGCTTAATAGACAGAAGGGGTGAAAATTATCAGGTATAAATTTAAACGATGTAGGCCCACGATGATTTGTGTTAAAGAAACTATCGATATCTTTTTCCCATGACCTTCACTAATTCTTTGTACTCCATAGAAGTAATTTTCGTACACTTTGCTTATGCATTTATTTTTTGAAACAGATAAAAATAAAATGCAGCTTTGTATCTAAGTAAAGAAGCAAACACTGAACAAGCCTTATGTGGAACGTATTGGAACGTAATGTTTTACAACTCTCTCCCTTTCTCATTCAGCTGACTGAGCATTTTATTTATTTTTACGATCGTGTACAATTATCAAATTATTTGAGTGTTGATTTAAATTTTCCGCGCAATTTTTATTTATAAATTTATAAATAATTAAAAAAACAAATTCAGCATTGCCAGGCAACCTACAAGAACACGTCGGCACCAGACCGGCTCTCGGAGAAACCAGGCGCAACTTCAAGAAGTCTAGGAGCACCTGTGACTCTCCATGATATACCGAATTTGATAACAAAAAAAGTAAACGGGGACCGCACAGAGAATACGTCTGACACGATTTAATGTTTCTGTAATTATATTAAATTATGTAATTATTCAATTAAGGATGGTTCCGCCCGCAGTACAGTTCGAGAAGGCTAAATCGTACTTAGGATCCAATTTTTTAGTAAAAAGTTTTCTTTTGTTTTTAAACAATATTTCACGCTCACTTTTGACATTCCTTAGTTATATTTTTCAAATATGTATCTATATATTTTTTTTATAAATCTCGGCTATTTGATCTAAAAGCCTTTAACTTAATATATTGCATGTACGAATAGATACATATACTATAACAAAAAGTAAAAAAAAGAAAATATATTTAAAATATGAATTTTTTCATGTCTTCACAAACTTAAAAATTCATTAAATATGCAATTTAGTTTCCAATTTTTGGTAAAATGCGCACCTGATGATATTACTTGGCACCTTGCAGCAAAACATCTATAAATATACACATAAATTGCTTAACACTCGCCCTTTCATACTTGCGTACACCCATAGTCCCATCTCAGAGCCAACATTAGCTTAAGAATTCTGACAGAGTCAGAGACGGAGCCACTGCCAATGTAGAACTTAAAATGAGGGCAACTAATGTTTTATTTTTAAGTGTGTATTCTGCGTTTTTTCCCCCTCACTTTTCTCAATTGCATATACTACATCTACTGATTCCTTAGAGATTCTATACGCCCGCCACCAACATACTGACACACCTCCCCATTGGTGATGTTTCTGTTGTTGTTGTTGCTCTTGCTGTTGATGCTCTAACGCTTATATGCCTTCGTCTTTACATTTGTACGTGGGGCATGTATGTATGTGTGTGAGTGTGTAATACTACGCCAAGTATATATCCTTGTTAGCCTTAAGCCATCTCCAACACAAATGGCAACAGCTTGTTTCGTTCCTCGTTCCTCGTCTTTGTGTTTGCGGTTTTGTTTTGGTTTTGGTTTGGCATTAAAATGCTTTTTGTTACAAGCCTCTTCCACTGTCCTCCCTTTTCTTCTATTGCCTGCTGGTGGCTGCCTTCTGTTATTTCTTTGTGAACGCACAAAATCTGGCAGCAAAATCGCATTGTCAATTTCTTTTTGAGCAACGTTACAGAAAAAAAAATATTTCCTTCTTTTTTGTTCGTTTTGAAATAAGTTGTGGTAAGCCAACAGAAAAAAAATTACCAAAGAAAGGCACCAGGCTGAGAAACTGTAATCTTTCAATTGAATTTGGTTGTTTTTTTAACTTCGTCATCTTCTTGTCTTCTACTTTTGCTGATGTCGGCAATGTTATATTTTTATTATTATTATTATTATTATTATTATACATATGTATTACATTGGCAATGGTTCGTTTTTGCGCTTGGCATACATTTATCCTCTTTACTCCCCATCTCCTACTACCTTCCCTCTCTCTTTTTTCACCTCCACCTCTATCTCTCTCCTCATCTCTATCTCTACCGCCTCCTATCTTTTGTTGGTTGGTTCTTTATCTGTACAAATAAAAATATATCGCACAAAGTATCTTATTGTAAACTGGTTTCATCCAATGTTATTCCCCCAATTTCAATTGCCACTTGTACGCTCACATACAGACACATTCACGCACACAAACTCATACAGGTATACATCACTACCTTCAAGAAGCTACTTGACACACACACATACATTTACACTTGCATAAATCTTGAGCTTTTATTTGCAAATATTGGAGATTTTCTATTTATTGTTATTTATTAATATAAGATGTTAGGTGGGATAGCATGCGAAATATTTGTGCGTAATTTTCCATTTTTTTTGCTTTTCTTAACTTTTTCTATTGTGATTTCAATAATTTCTTTTATGCGTGAGTGCTTCACTTGTAAACTTAGTTTATAATCTTATGATATATTTTCATATGCAAATGACTTTAACTTTCTTTTTATATTGTATTAAATTTAAATTGAAATTATAGAGCAAACTTATTAGTTTTTACTAAGCCAACGATTTCAATTCACTACTACTCCTTACTCGTTTGTATTAGCATTCAACATAAAGTTCGTTTCTTATGGCGAATTGGAATCTACACGCTTACGCTCTAATCACATTGGTTATTCCCGAAAATAAATTTAAGTGGGTAATAGCTGTTTCAGTAAACCTACCAAATTTTTTGTCGGCTTTCAGTGATGCTTAAGATTACTAACCAATATAAAGTAGTCTTAATTTTTCTTAATACAAAGAATAACTTAGTTATTTTCCGCATCAGGATCGGAGGATAGGAGTACCGATTGAAAGCTGAAGACTGTGAGGAAGCAGGTAGATTTAATTTTTAATTGGTCTGCAGCCCTGGTTTGGTATAAATTATATCATTTGGCGCATCAGGAAGAAGCAATATATTACGAATCTAATGCTTTTAAAACTATTGCAATATACCTTCCATAGCACTCAGTCTTTTCGACAATTATACATCGATTCCGAGAACCAGTAATGGGTGGTTTCGTCATTACCTGGAAATAGATGTAATTGCACACTTTCTTATAATTCTCATTTATGTACTTCATATCGGCAGGAATGTAAGAAAGTTATGAATGATAATTCACCACCACTCCAAGATGGGAATCGAACCTGCATCCTACCTGTGAGAGTCTGGCGGGCTACCTATTAGACCATCGAGGTCGTCTGTTTCTGTTCTGGTTTCCCGAACTATTAACTAATGTCCGTCCTTTTTTTAGTGTTTGTTTACGTTTATACAATATTTACAACTTTCAAGATCTTGAACGTAAACATTTTTCATATTTTTATTTGTACAATCTCGTGTAAACCAGAGATTTGTAGTGGAACTAAATACAAAAATTATTATTGTTTCCAAAAAAGAATTTCTTATATTTTACTAATTTTCCACTGGCTAATACCACCAATAATACCACCGTAATATTTCTGGCACAATTAAAAGGGAAACGCAATTTAACTTGGTTCAATTAATCGGGGATTACTGTAGTATTTATGTTATTCAACTGACAAACATAAATTTATGCAATAATATTAATTATATTTTCTTCTTTTCTCTTTCATTTCAGCTACTGCAAATTACAAAAATATTTCACTTCCTTCCGGCTTCAACCACACAAATGATGCAAACGAACACACACACTCACACGCATAACATGTGCATGTATTTTCTTCTAATTATGCTCTAATTAATTTCATCCTTTTTCTCTCTCTCTATTTTCAGTGCAATTTTAGTGTTAAGTTTTACTAACAAAATACAATAAAAAAAATAAGTTTTTTTAAATGGAATTATTATTTAAAAATATTTATTAAACAAAAGTGTTAAAGAATAAGAAAAAAGTGCAACGTAAAAGTAAATCACAAGCGCAGTACTTCCAAAAAAGTACGGAACCGGCAGCTGTGGCAAATTGTTCTAAAGCAACGAAATTTCATCATTCAGACGAGCGCCAAAATAAAATTTTATATCCGTTTTTAATTTGATTTCGTTTTTTTAATTTTTGTTGTTTTTTTGTGTTTGTGTATTTGATTTTTGTTTTGTATGTTTTCGGGAAAAAGTTCATTAAAAGTAAAAAGCAAACAAATTTTTAAGTTTTAATTTCAACGTATACGCGTTCGCGCTATAATGAATCCGCCAATTGGCAATGGATTCAGGCATAAAACAGAAACAGCAACAATAGCAACACGACCAGCTGCAATAACAACAAAAATGAGTAGCATACAGAAAAGTGCAGCCATCGCGCCACGCTACTGCGATACTCAAAAAAGGATAACAGTGCGCGCGAAAAAACTACAGCCAGCATCAGCATCAACAGCAGCAACAACATCAACACCAACACTACCACTAATGCATCACTATGACTACTACAGTACATCACGACGAAATATGAGTGTGCTAGTGTGCATGGTCGCCATTGTCGCCTTAAATAATTTTGGTTGTTTTATAACAACAACAACAGCGAATGCTCAACGGGAGAATACGCGAGTGCTGCCATTACATTCAGGTAAGTGAAAAGAATGGGAGAGGAAGAGAGAGTTCGTTGGGCTTGGGAGTAGATGCATAACATAAAAGTAACGGAAGTTTATATGTTGAATTTTTAAAATGTCACAAGTGACATTTGTCAACGTGACAATTGAATTTGTTACTTACAATTCAGACACACACACACACAAACACACACACACGCTCACTCACATACGCTCTCAAACAATTTATTCAAGTGTTAAATGTGACACTGCTCTACACACATATGTACAAATGCACATGGAAACAGAAGCGGAGCCCCACAGAGAGTACGAGTAGTAGTAGGTGAAGAGAGAGGATATAGCTAGCCATCACGTGGTGCATGTTGCAGCAGCACTACAGCACACAGCACATATTGCTTTTCATATTGTTTATGCTTCGTTTTTAGTGTGACACTTGAGTGTTGTTGTGTTGTACGTGTGCTTTGTTGCAATTTCAAGAAGCATTTGTCGCACACACACACACATATGATATATACAACGTATGTACATACATATATACATATGTGTATGTACTTGTTTATGCATGTGTGTGTGACTTTCACTTGCCGTCCTATTAAAATTTAAATTCCTTGTTTTTAGTTTTTCGTTTTACGTTTTTAGTCGAGTGTCAAATGGAGGAAAAATATAACTAAAACTAAAAGAAACAAACGTCGTTAAAATTGTAGAATATTTTAAGTGTTGTTTCGAGAGTTTATACGACGGCTATGATTCGTTTAATTTTAAAAGAATCACATACATTTACAAGAACACATACATGTACATATGTGAATATACCTGCATTTACCATACGTGAAAACCTTCAAGAATTTCAATTAGAGCTGGAATCATTGAGGAAACAAAAAACGTTACCAAAATAAGAAACAAATAATTGAAATAATATCACCTCATATACTTACTACTCAGAGGCAGCCAGAGAATTTTAAATTAGACAGAGTGGAAATGGAGCATACATAAATGAAAGGCAGACATTTATTGAGCGAAAATTAATTTAAAAGGGAAACTGTCTCAGGAACACCAATCTAAAGAATTTTACCTCGAATTGAAGCGTAATGAGGCGTAATAACAAAGAGGTGGGTAGAAACGTATTTAAAAACTTTCTCGAGGAGCAGTGATTTATAATGAAACCCCGCACCCGATAAATTTCTTAGCCATTGCGGTTATTGCTTTTGAGACATAGTTTAACGAAAATATCTTCTCCGAGACCCTGCGTCAGCACTCCATTCGCATTCTTTGGATCCGCTATTATTTAGTCTCAGGAAGTAGTAATATTTATAATTGCTTTAATCGATGATAGTCTCGTGTGTCGCTTTTCGTTAGAGCGTAATCAGGCACATAATATCCTCGAGTACTCGAATGAGGTAATTAACATTGTGATTCTCATAATCTAAGCTACCAGGTTAAGCTAACGGTTTATGAGCTTCCCCTGTGCAATACATTGAAAGATCAAGGCTCTATACACTCTTTGCCCATCTCTAGTCTATAGTAATTTCAGGGATTCTCTTCGAAGCAAAATTCTTCTGTATTTTTATTCTTAAGATGATCTCTAATAAGATAAAATTTGTTCAGCTTAAGATAGTTTTTATTGCCATATCTTATGTTTTTGAATGGATTAGAGTCATTGCCCAAAAAAATTGGCTATCTATCTACATTTGCATTTGATTTCCACTTTGGCTGTGATCAATAGTTTGTACTTATTTTTTCTGATGATAAACAGACTTATTTTGTTCGCATTAAATGCCGTTGATTGCCTCTGACTGCTTAGGCCTGATTGGTTTCATGTGATTGAATCTGATAACATCAATTCCTGATTGCATCTGGCTATCTCTAAAACCAACTCTGAAAGCTAGTGATTGGCTCCAATAGACCCAGGCTCGTATTTATTCTGTCTCTTTATTCGCATACCAATTGGCTTTAACTGTATCTGACTATTTCTGAATACTACCTCTGGATTCGATTGTCTCTTGTTACCTCTGATTATTTTTAACTGACACTGATCGTATCTAACTGTTACTGAACTTTTCTGACCCAATCCGATTGATTTGGACTGTATTTGATTCTGTTATATTACTTCTATTTGCCATTTATTGCTTCTGACTACCAGCACAAGCACACTATGACTAGCTCATATAATCTTTGAAGGTCTATAATTGATTTCAATTGAGCAATTCTGTGTGCCTCTGGGACTGACTATATCTCGCTTCTTCTAACCCCTATCTCTATTTGTATCTACTTCTAAATATTGCTTGTGATAAGATTCGAGTGCTTTTTTCTGCCTTTGAATATTTCTAACTACTCGTACTGGATTCTGATTATATCTGATAAATTTCTGATAGCTACTTATCAAACCTGACAGTCTCTGATCAATTCTGTTAGCCTTCTATAGCCTTTGATTCATTTCATTTGACCAATAACGGCCTCCTGACTACTGCTGACTGCTACTAAAACCACCTCAGGGTACTTTTGAGAGCTTGCGATCACCTTTATGTACTTCTGATAGCTTTAACTCTCTTTCAATTGTTATCGACTAACTCTGTTACGTAATCCTTATGTTTGAACTAAGCTCATCAGGCATCGTAATTTTAACCCAATCTATACAATTTTTCAGACTGCAATTTTGAAATTTCGCCAAAAATGCATTTACATTTTTTTCCCAAAAGTAAGTACTGGCTAAAGTTTCTACATATACTGACTATCAAATTATACTTAAATATTTTACAATTATTAGGTCTTACATTGCTAAAGGTTAGGTAAGCAGACATGCTTGTTTAGAAAGTACGTAGCTTTGAAAATTAACTAAAAATAAGTCTCTGACTACTCCTGATATTCTCCGACTACTTACTACTAATATGGACAAGACGCTCTCGCATTTGACTTCCACTTTGGCCGTTTTTTCATAATCACTGACCGTCTTCATAATCACTGACCCTTAGGTACATAAATCTAAAGTAAATTGAATGCATTTAAGCTAGAAATAGAATTTTAAACTGAAATTAAAACGCCTTTCACTGCTCAGAATTCTTCCGAAAAAAAACAAAATTCCTCCTGCTTCTGATGTTGTTATGATGATGATAACTTACAATTTTCACTTTTTTGACACAACAATTTAACAATGACTACAACTGTCAAAGCAACTGTCACTCATAATGACATAATGCATTACATTCCCGTATTGTCGTCGACAACAACAACAACAAAAACAATAACAACAGCAGCAGCAACAAAAGAAATATTTATGAGGAACAAAATGCTAAAATTGTACAAAACTTGAGTACAATTTACACAATTCTGCTGCTGTTGCTCATAGCTCGTTTGCTGCTGCTGTTGTTCATTGTTGCCGTAGCTTGTTGTAAAATGAAAACAATAAGAGCTAAATCTAAAGCAAAGCTACAACAACAACAACGATAATTTAGTAGTAAATATTTAATGCGCTAATGTGCCATAACATTAGACGTTGAACAGAAACAAGAAGAAGGAGGAGGCGGCACACAGCGAAGACTTAGAAGCCACTAAAATTCGAAATTCTCTAAAAATGTTTAGTTTGAATTTCATAAATTGCAAGTAGATACTCGTACATATATGTACATATGCATATCGCTGGTGTACTCATAAAATCTACTGTCAAAGTGACACTTGCTTCAAAATGCTGAAAATGAAGCAAAACTAGATGGAAACTAAGTAAGTAAATGGTTGATGGAAGCAAGAGCGACTGGAACGAGAAAGAGGATGGTTTTGAAAAATAGCAATAGTCGAGCCTATTGCATGTGCATATGTATGTAGATATGACAACAGCAACAACAACAACATCAGTAAAACATACATATGTACATACACACATTTTCTACTTTATATAAAGTAAAATATCTTTTGAAATGCTCATCACAATAATGAAGCGGGAATGAATCAGGAAGTCTTAATAAGAGCAATTTGAAATCGTTAGTCACTAGCTGACTGCTACTGCTACTGTTATTATTATTACTTGCGATTGTAATTGTGATTGTGATTGCTATGCGGCATGACTCGGGCAATCCACCACAAGAAAGTGAGTGAGCAGGAGAGGTTTCTCTTTCTCTTTCATTAGTGCACATACATACTCGTATGTGTAGAAAGGGAAATGCCTAGACGTAAAAGGGGAGCAACAAACAAACAAAAAATTATTCTTTATGGTGGTTGACTTACTTTAAATGCGAACGAACAACAGCAACAATGTTGTGTTGTGAACATTGAAGAATTTAAGTGGCGCATGAGACTATTTCACAAACACATTCATACCCATGCTGCACATGTACATACAATACATACAAACATTCGTACATAGTTTAAACTCATACTTACTTGTAAGCAGCTAACTACTTTACTTACATGCAGTAAGTAAAGTATTTAGATATGCGTAGTTATTGCAAATATTATGATTGGTTTTTTTCTGTGTTTGTGTCGTTGTTGGAAAGAGAAAAATGCGCACAGAAAAAACACTGCTAGAGAGTGAAAGATATGGAATGAAAATCATAATAGTGTAGTAAATAAAATAGTTGACATCATTTGCGAAAATTATTTTTAATGTTAATTTAACTAAATGTCAATAGAATTTGTACACATTGTATACACATTCAAGAAGTTTTTGTTCGCCGCAAACTGACGAGCGAACGAGTGTGTTCAATAATGATTTATAAATGACATCGAAATGTATAGTTATTATTTAAAAGCAGATAATATCTGCAATGCCATATCTATTAATAAGTATTACTTAAGTATTTGCACAAATAATCTAATGATTCAAAGAGTGTTTTCGAATTTTTGTTTCATCAATTTTATTTTGGTATTTCAAATCTTATTAGAAAAAGTATCCCATAATCCAAAAAAAAAAAAAATAAAATAAAATAGTCGTGCTTGTCAACAAGTAAAATGTATGGTAAATAAAGTATTAAGTAAGAGATGAAATCTGAATCCCAGAATTCAGTTTGCAACCATATTAGTTAGTGACTAATTCAGAGCTGAATTCTTGGTCTTTATTTGACTTATAGTTTAATTTTTGCTCTGAGTTTTTAGTTGAATTTAATTTAGTCCGAATTTGTTTAGATTTCAGTCTGAAGTTTTAGAGTGAATTTTGTCAGAGTTTTAGTGCGATTTTGGTCAGTATTTCTTGAAATTTTTAACCTGTTTTTGGATATAAATTTTGCCTGAGTTTTTGCCCTGCCATATTTTTCTCTATTTTTGCCTGATATTTTTTCAGAATTTGGTAGAATATTTTATCTGAAATTTGATCAAATTTTTTCCCTAAGTTAGGATCTGAATTATGTTAAAATTTTGGTTTGATATTTGATTTACATTTGGTGCCATTTTGGATATGAGCTTAGGTCTGAATTTTAGTCAGAAATTTTAATCATAAATTGATTTTAAATTAAGTTTGGGTCAAATTTGTTTTGAATTTTGCTCTGATACTTATGTAGTCAGAATTTGGTGTTATTTTCAATCTAAATTTGTGTTTGAGTATTGGTCCCATCTTTACGAGCATTTAATAAGAATTTTCTCTGAATTTGGGTCTGAATTTTAGTTTGAATGTGTTTTTAGTTTTGTGAAATTTTTTATCTGAGTTTTGACCAAGATTTGGTTAGAGCTTTGTAGGATTTTTGCAATGGATTTGGATCTTATTGTTTGTACAAATTTGTTTTAAATTTTGGTCCGATATGATATTTTGACGACGCGATAGTCTAGTGGGTAGAGCATTAGACTTTCACACGTGAGTTGAGGGTTTGATTCCCCTCTTGTTCTTTTGGTTAATTCTCATAAACTTGTTGTATTTCTAATGATATGAAGTGAATAAAAAACTGTACATACAAGTACATCCTTTGGGAAGCAATGGCAAAACAACCAAGGGATAACAAATCACCACCTAGCCGTTCGTAACCGCCGTTGCAGCGTAGCTTTAATTATGTAACAATAGGCGGTTCTGTCCAAAGTGTGTTTCTAGATGGTCAACAAAGCAAAACCAACAACATTGGTCTGATATGAGATTAGAGTATTGTTCGATTTCTAGCGTTGGTTATATTTATCTCGATTTTGATCAGATTAATATTTGCTCAAAATTTTATGTAATTATTTCGATTCGATTTGTGACCTCTCAGTTGCCTTTGTGGGGACCGATTTTTTATTAGAGTTTGATGTGATTTTTTAGTCTGAGTTTAGGTCTGATATTGATCCAAAGTCTACTTGAGTAGCGAGTTTTTGTCTGAATTTAGTTTAGAATATCATATATGTATAAATGCTCTGAGTTTGGGTGTGAACTTCGGTTTGTAGATAGGTCTGATTTCTGTCTGCTCACAAATTTACCAAAGTCTACTAATTTCCTAATACCATCGCGTATTTACAAACCAAAAATAAATTTATTTCATAAATACATATACATAAACAACAATGTATTCAAGTAGTTGATTACATTCAAGTGAAAATTATTGTGTAAAACCGCAAATAAATAAAATCGGATGTCAAATATCAAATTTAATGCCAAATCTAAAGTGTAAAATTAGCAGCTGCAATATCATTTCACGGACTTCGCTTTAAATTTAGCACATGTGCAAGTATTTCTAGAAAATAAATAGTTAATATTTTATTAGCAAAAATTTCATTTGATCGTTGTTATAATAATTCAATTTCATTTCAAAATAAATGCGAGAGAATCGTACTGATTGCCCGCTTGCCTTCCAGCTGCGCCTGCTTGCAGTTGGTTGCTTGCTTGATTTGAGCTGGTCACGTTACTACCGACTAAATGACGGTGATAACGAAACTGAGACGATGAAACTGAGTCTGAGAGGCGATGATGAGTGGTGCTTCACAAGTACACAACTAAATGAGTGTCACTCTGTAACTAGTACAACAAAAATAATTTGAAAAAGAAAAATCTAGTGCGGCGGCGACAGTAAAATTAAGTGCCGCGCCATCAAGTGGCAATGGAATAAAGTGCAGTTGCACTTGCGCACATACGGCGAGCAATTGATACACCATCCGCCGCTGCGTGTCTGCGGTAGTCTTCGGGGCTGGGGCTTCGTTATTATTGTACTTACAAGTCGCATCGTTCCCTCCTCGCCCCCATCTCGCTGCTCGTCAATATTTGGTGTTGAATTACTTGTTTTTGTTTTTTTCTTTACTTTGCGGTTACTACGATGACGATGATTATTCAACGTTCTGCTTCTTCTTCTTCTTTTTCTTATCTTTTCCGCTGCGTTGTATTTGTTTATCTTGTTCTCGCTGTTCTATTGTTTACTTCTAGCCGCCATATTTTTTGGTTTCCATATGCAAAGTTTTGACACTTTGTCATCAATATGGTCGTCGATGGCGGCGGTGGCAGCGGCGGCGCCGGCGGGGGCATTGGTGTGGGCGTTGTCTTTGTTTCTTTTTGCAAAATGTCAAATATACAATTGAGAAATTCCATTAAGAAAATGTTTAACCGTTGTTTATGTATTAATGCACACACACACTAACTCACGCACACATAAATACTTAGCATAATTTGCACATTTGTCTTATTTTATTGCATTAATTTGTTTTGTTGAATTTAGCAATTCAATGAACATATTTTCCTACGTTCTTTTTTTTTTTTTGTTTACTCTACACCCAGCCGGAAGTGTGTAAAAAGTATATAAAGTTCGTTTATAAGGTGCAATTATTTTTTTGTCATTTCTCCTGATTGCTTCCCCACACCTTAATTACAAAACTTCAATAATGTATTTCTAAAATGAAACAAAACTTTGCATATAAAATTTTCTAAAAGCAAAAAAGTTTTCTTTGTCTAGGAAGTACATAGCCGAAGGCAGTTATGAATTTACAATATTTACTCATCATTAATATTTCCGGAGTAGAAAAATTTTAAAAATTATACTCAGCTGGAGCTACAGCTCATCTTTCCATCTTATTCGAAACACGTCGTCCACGCGTATTGGACCATATATTCTTCTTTTAATGGCACAGAAGCCCATGGTGGGCCTAGGCCGAGCTTTTCGCATGCACTCATGTTGTGCGTGTCATATTTGTACATGAATAGAAGGCTCATACAGTTTTATGCAGAATCCGAACGTCGAAGTTAAAACGCTTTTCATATGCAATTCATATGCAATTTTTACTCTTGTAGGTTTGACATTTTTTTGGTTTTTTACTCTTGTGGGTTTTGCAATTACCTGCCAAGAGGTGGTGCCGTGGATAAAATGTGTTGTTGTTACTTTTTTATTTTTTAATTTTATTTTGCCTGTGCCGAGATTTGAACCCCTGACACTCTGCGTAACAGTCCAACGTAACAGTGTCTGCCAAGAGGTGGTGTATGTAGAAAAATTTTTTTTTCTGTTTTTTAATTTTGCCTGCACCGAGACTTGAACACCATGGGGTTTGACTTGGAAGGGTATTAAGTAGTTAACTATCCAAGAAAAACTGTTGTCTCACATTCTGTTTTTAGAAACTAAAGGCTACAATACTTTCATAAGTCTAACCTCCGATAGAAATTTTCGAATCAGTCTTACTTTTATGGAGCTTCTAAGAGTATGAATAACTGCAAGAGACCCTGTGAAGACTTAATCTATGCCAAAAAATCTAAGAAATTAAGTCCGGGTAGTTAAAATTTTAAAATAACTTCCGTCAACTTAAAATAAATAAATAAACTTAATTTTCAGCTTTGAGTAGAATGAATAGTTCAGGTTACTTTCTCACAGCTTCTCATAGTTAATCACAGCTTTTCAATATTTTTACTTAAATTATCCACCTTGACATTGAAATCAAGTTGGCCGTAAACCTATTGGCGTAGCACAGGAATCTCAATTCTATTGTATTTTCCAACCTGAAATTTGCGACCCGCAAAAAAAACACCTTCAAAAGGGCTTAAAAGGTGCAGTTATATCATTATTTACTCTGAGAGTCAAACGGCTCTCAAAAATCTCTCTTCTTGGAGTTTTTCATCGTTACTGGACTGGAAAGACTGTTTTGAGAGTTACGCTCTTTTGGATTCCTGGCCACTGTGACATTGTGGGCAATGAGGCCGCTGATAATCTAACAAGAGAAGGCTCACCGAATATGTATATAGGTTTTCAATAGGGGCATAAGAATTTTGACGAAGCAATTAAGCCAAAAATGAGCTTCATCGCTAAGGATAATTTTTCAATAATAAATTCAGGATTTTCTTTAAACTTTTGCATAGCCCTATCAGAGAAATTTCGGCACTAAATGATCATGATGCCGCACTTCTTGTATTAATATGATCTTATAAGGGTGTAAGCCAAGATCTTTACGCAAAATTCGCTACAATAGGGACTGAGATGTTTTAATTTTTGGTAAGCTGTTTTTATCGGTCGACGATATAAAATTCTCCTCTGGCAAGAATCTTCTTACCTTGATTAGGTTAGCAGAGAGTCTCATGTGGTGCTGAATTGGGGTTTGGCACAAGAGATCCCTGTCCGCAGTGCCTGCCAATTGGATCTCCCCTGAAATAATATAACAATTTACAAAATAACTATTCAGTGGTAAAACAAAAACTTATAACTTATGGAGATAATATTGCTTAAGCAATATTCTAAACTTTAAGATTTCGGATTTTTAAAAACTGAGCTTAGAATTTAATAGTCTTGGGTGTCTTTATTTTCCTCGTACATGAAGATCGAATTTTTATTATGACTTTGAATCAGTATTGGTTTATAAATCGTGAGGGTCATTCTACACCATTAACCAATCCATAGTGTTAATCACTACCTCACTACCTCATACCCATAGCACTCAAATAAATTCCGTAGAAGCCGTAAAGACACAGAGGAGAAGAATTCAATCTCTCACAATCTCTGCTTCCACCCTGTCTTAGATATCAGTAGGGGAAATACCCCAGTTTAGTTTCTTTATAAATGACATATGCGACGGGGGCCGGTTGACTTAGGGAACCTACTAAAATACTTAACAAAGTTCAAATGGTTAGAATAGTAGTCTAGTTTGTGGATGGATGAGATACTCAAGTGGTATCACATGGGCCATATTTTGTCTAAGTATATTTTGATGAACAATCACTTAATCTAACCTAGCATAGTGTGTTAAAAATATCTTGCATATAAATTTATACGCAGAAAGTGGGACAGCGATACTTAAACAGTAAGCACATAAATATATGGAAGAGCTTAAAGGTCATATGGTCGTCACTGTTTTAAAGCTAGAAAACCAAGGTTTACCGATAACAATCCATTTTTTGTTATTTCTATGTGATACAATGTGATTGATTGAAGGATACATATTTGCACAATTTAATAGCTTAGAAACTTGTGGAATGTTTTTATTTTTCGCTCTCTTATTTATTGTCGTCTTATTTGTTATTGTTCTTTCTTCATCGTGATCATGTCACCATCAATTGCAATTCATTAATTTTATATGCAATTAACTCTGCAATTACTTTACGTTCACCTTGTCACCGCCGTCACCCCATCGCAGCTCAACAAGCTGTAACTAAACCAAATTGATGATTTGCTAACTTTGCATAATTCATCCAGGCAAGTTAGTGTAAGTGTGTGTGTTTAAGAGAGAGAGAGAGACCGGCTTTAACAATTTGTGTGTCGGATTGTATACACGCAAGTGAGTGTGTGTGTGTGTGTGTGTGTGTGTGTGTGTGTGTGTGTGTGTGTGTGTGTGTGTGTGTGTGTTTGTGTGTGTGTGTATTTACAAAGCTTGTGTGAGGTTAATCTGAAAAACCGACACACCGGTTGATAACGAGCAATAGTAGTGTATGACAACAACAAGCAATCAGCAACAACAATTATACGAAATAACAAACCAAAACAACAATTGTAAAACCGGTCTTGAGAAGAAAAAATATTTTAACTAAAAACAAGCGAACCAACAATTGTCCCAATATATTTCCGTCCGTCTATCTGTCTTTTTATAGCTCTATAGCGCTTTCCTCACTCTTTCTCTCTCTCTCTCTCTCTCTCTCTCTCAATATCTCATCTCATCTACGAGCCAGCGGCTTCTCTGCGCTTTGCTATTGATCAATGGCAATGGGCTGGCAGGCGACAGCAAGCGGCAGGCGCATCCATTGCTCTATAAATGACTTTTCGTCCGATCGTCAGGTCTGTCCGTGTCGTGAGTCGTTTTGACATAAAATTTTCGCTCATGTCGTTTCGCTTGGCTCAACAAAGTTTGTGTTTTTGTGTGTAGATTTCATCGAGTTGAGAGAGTTTAATAGAGAGAGAGAGAGAGCGCACGAGAATGAGCAAGAGGTACATGTACATAAAGTATTTAGGTGTGCTGGCTGGATGGATCGCTGGCTAGCAGTAGCAGGGGAGTGGAAAGTGGGTGTGCTCAGATCACAGAGTGGGGCTTTCGTAATGTGTGCTGTTTCGTTGTTGTTGTATTGTGATTTTTTTTTTTTTTTGCTTGCACAGTATTCATCGTTCGTGCCTGGCACGGATATCTCCGTTTCAAGCAGCGATTTTAGTTGGCGTCAACGTCGGCGTCACCGATCTTAGCTGATGTTGTTGCTGGTCGTTGTTGTTGTTGTTGTTGTCATTCAATGCGGATGACGTTAGCGACAAAAGCAACAACAACAACAGCATCGCACACTAGACTTTACCTACAATTTTAATAGTTATCATTTGCACTGATGTGTGCGTTTGTTGCTTAAGTATTTGTATGTGTGCATACATATTTGCGTGGTTTTCTTTACGGAGTACAACTTTTTAAGGCAACTTGCATTTTATTATTATTTTGTTGTTGTTGTTTCTTAATACAACTTCAACTTCTGCTTCTTCTTTGTATTTAGTATCTTCATAATTCACTTGAAAATAATAGTTAAAGTTGTTATTGCAGTTTTCCCTGCTTAACCTGCTGCTGTAAGCCTCCAAGTAGTAGCAGCAGCAACAACAATTCGCTCCTATTACAATATGCAAAAATTACTTTTAAGCTAGAATCGCCGCCGCTG
Source organism: Palloptera scutellata (assembly GCA_958295655.1). Taxonomy (NCBI): domain Eukaryota; kingdom Metazoa; phylum Arthropoda; class Insecta; order Diptera; family Pallopteridae; genus Palloptera; species Palloptera scutellata. Next base: position 110,897,731 of record OY282449.1, on the reverse strand, counting down.
TTGTTGTTGTTGATATTCGGGCACTTTGCACTGCTTGCATTTGTTGGATTAAGACGAAACTGGTTTTTTCATTTATTTATTTATTGTGTGTGTGTGTTGTTGTTGTTGGGTTTTTGCATAAGTCATCCGGTCGATTGGCATTAACTTTTGCGGTTTTTTTTTTTAAACAAAGATAACTTTTTTTTACGAAAACAACATCGAAAAGTCTAACTTGTAGTTATTGCAATAAATATAATTTATAGAATATTTCTAATTCTTTGAATTTGATTTGTGGTTGTTGCAAATAAACTGGAAACTGTTACAAACAAGATAATTAAATTATCACTGAAAACTCACTGAATGAAGCCAGTTTCTCATTCGTGCTTAGATCATATCTTTCTGATAAAACATCAGTAAATGATAACTACAAAAATTATTCTCAGATTAAAATTCCTTGCTATACAAGGGCATATGGAATGGAGGTATGGATTGAACAGAAATAGAACTCAGCTGTAGGTTAGCTTTAATTCTTAAAGTTCGATCAGGCCGAGCTTTAAACCCAAAATTGCCACCTAAGCTCCGCTTATTTACTCGTTTGAAATAATTTATATTTAAAATTAATTTAGTACTGCTTGAGTTGGTCAATGATTTGGGTTAGGACAACAAAGATAAGGCGTCCAGGCCATATTGCAAAATAGATGAAGGAAGCTGTAGACGATTCAACTAAAAGGAGGTTATAAAATAAGTCGTTGCCAACTACAAAAATGGAAAAACTGATTGAACAACAATAAATAGTGGAAAAGATAAGATCAACTTGACCCTTTATTTTTTAAATATACACATAAAGCTTAGTCTTTAGCTGGCTCACATATGTAATACATACTTACATACATATGTAAATACAAAATTGTTATCTCCTTATAGAAAAATTCTTTACATAACAATAATCCGTAGAACAACTACCTTGTAAATGATTCTTGAAAACTATTACAATTGCAACTCATTTAAATTATATAACAATTTAAATATTTTCCTCTTAAAATATACATTTTTAAGCAGATAACATCACCCATAATTACTACCTAGTATATTTATTTACTTTGAATAAATTACCTAATTTGTAATGTAAAAAAATTTACTTTAACGTTTGGGCATTAAATTAGTTAAATAATATGCTAATGAAAACGTCATATTAATTTGTAATAAGTAGGTACCGAGTATTTTTTTTTTTTAAATAATATTTCACAGCGAATAGCTTTGTACAAGTAAATCGTGCAATAAATTTGCATGTGTTGCTACATACCAAAAACAAAACAAAAAACCAGTAAGAGTGAGATTATCCACTCTTCCTCCCCACTAGTGCCACAGTTCCTTTCCAACTTCACTTTAAACACTGCCATTACTGTAGTAGTAAATTAAATGCGACGACAGACAGATAACTGTCATTATTATATTCCCGTCCAGACTAGTACGAGTGTTACTGACGCCGTTGTCGTTGCGCAGGTAGAAACTCATTGCAGTCGAGATGTTGCATGCCAGAGCGTCAAGTTTACCATTGCAGCGCAGTAGCAGCATCTGCACAAATTAATTATTTAAAAACAATTAGCTTGGTCAACAGATAACGTGTACATGTAAAAGTACATGTCGACAAACTGCTATAAAGCCAATTGATTATAAATGAAAGTTTATTTCCTAAAAAAAAAAAAAAACAAAAACAAAAAATATGGTACCTTACTTTTTCATCCATACAATGTTTTTGCTTATTTATCCGAAGTAGTATTGCGGTTAAAAGGTTAATAACTGCTAGCAAAAAGTGTTTAAAATGTAGTTGACAACATGTTTTTTTTCTCCTTTTTTGTAATGATCGAATTGTAATAGTCACTACTAGCTACTAGTGGCAGCAGCAAATGTTCGTTTTGAACAAAAAATCTTATTTTTGACTTGAGGAGAAACTATGTTTTAAAAGCTAAGGTGGAAGAGGTGTCGTCATTAAGTTTCTATTTCTTACATATACAATTTTAATTCAAAGATCGTATTTATTCTTTAGTTTTCTGAGTAGGAAAAATATGACTTATCGCATATCCACAGATTTGGTGAAAGAATTTAATTTTCCTTAGTTAAAAGAATGCATTAAACATTGAATAAAAATATGCTATACATTGAACATTATCGAGTAGAAAAACTCTCTTAGGAGTATAAAAAATGGCATCCAAAATAAGAATTCAATAAAAATATATATGTGATATAAAGTGGAAACCTCAACAGCAGAGCTCTAAAATGGAAAATGGTGCACAGCCAACTAGTTCAGATCAGAGAATGAATTGGAAACCAGAGAAAAATCAGACCAATAACTACTACTTAGATGATTTCGAAATTCGAAAGAAAAATTGGTTCAGACACTAATTCAAACAAAAAGTTAGACCAAATTCAAACCAGAGTTCAGACCCTGACTCTGATCAAATATGAGATAAAAACTCTGAACTCAAATTAAAAATGTGCTGAAAAACGAAACCAAATGCTAAAAAATGTGATCAAAATTTAAACTGAATTTTAGACCAAAGCAGAACAAAACTAAGACAAAAATCAGACTACAAATTAGGCTGAACTTAAACTGAATTTTAGACCAAAGCAGAAAAAAACTAAGACGAAAATCAGACTACAAATTAGGCTGAAGGTCAGACTAGAATTCAATGAAATAATCAGACTATGATTCAGACCCAAACTAGGTCCGAAATCCAGACGGAAATTCAGACCCAAGCTTAGTTGAAGAATTAGATTAAATACAGACTAAAATCAATCCAAAATTTTGACCGAAATCAGACCAAAGTACATCAAATGCTGAACAAAAATCAAATTAAAAGTTAAAGTAAAAATCAATCGAAAGATCTGAAACCAGACCTTAATTCTAATAGAGTACAGGCAAGAGTACAAAATGCACACCAAATATTAGGCGAAATCTCATTTAAAATTTCAGGTAAATTACAACAAAAAACATAAAACTCAACTATAAAATCAAAACTGAAAACTAAAACTATCTAAAATTCCATCTAAAAACTGACTTTGAATTTACAGGATTTAAAAAGGTGTTGAAGGGTTCGTCTTACATGGTAATAGCTATCCTGCTCCTCTAAAAACCGGTTGCTTTTGTTCAATTGTGGAGGGTTCAGTATGTATGCAACTAAAGGTATACCACAAAACAGTCTCGTCATTCAAAATTATAAGTTGGATCATAACTATTGTGGTATGGGGTGGTCTACATAATTTCTATTAACACTTGCTTACTTTTAACCAGGGGATGAGTCGGTGGATTCCCCCGCATTCGAATCTTTAAAGGAGCCGTGACTTAGGGTCTCATTCAGCAAAATTTAGAAATTAAAAAAAAATAACTTCTAAACAAATTTGTCTATTTTCGCATATGTTTTTTTTTCCTTCTAAGTTTGGTCAGCTTTAGTCTCTGAGATGGTGACTTAAGAGGTTATAATTTCCATTGAACACATTTTTATTAAAGCTTGAAGATTAAGTTTATGCATTTCAAAAATACGTGGTCCGCATGTTGAACATCCTCATTCCCCCTGGGCCGCTTTTTACTCTTCGTTCTTCATGTAAACTAATCTAAATTTGTCATCTTGTCAAGTTATATGCATCTATTATTGATAATGGTAGATTTTCAATTGTCAATCTTTATATTTTGATTGAAATAATGGAATATTTTTCATTTACAGACATAAATTTGGCTCAAAATTAGGCAATACAATATTTTGTTAAAATGAAACATTAAAAATGCATTTTCTTATTTATCATTTTTTTTTAACCTACAAAATGTAATTGGTTAAAATAATTGTTATTTGCCAATGCTGAATACCCCAGGGTGATTCCAACACAAAAGAACGAACTGCACAATTGATTTTTTAAACAATTTTCATTCAAATTAGAAAGCAAAAAAATGTAAAAAACATTTTCGTTTCGAAATAAAAATACAAATTTTAGTTAGTTGATTTTATGTAGCTAGGAACTTAAATATTTGATAAATGAATTCGTATATTTAAATTTTTTAATGGATCGAAAAGCAAAAGAAAAACAAATTTTAGTCGTGGCAAATGAAACTGAAAAGAAATCTGATTTTTTAATCCAATTTCGTTAAAACATATGTGCTAAAAGCAAAATACCATTGAACAACAACAAAAAGAAGCATTTAAAAATAGAAGTAAAAAAATGTTTGCTTTCACAATTGCACAATGAATGACATAAAACCTAATACCAAACAAAATAAATTAAAATGAAAAACGAAAATAAAAAAAAAAAATTATATACACAAATAAAATTACGCAAGAAAAAAGTACGTAGTTCGTTATATTTTAAAAATGCATAACAATAAAAAAAAAATTCATTCTGAAAAATTCCAGCACATTTTTGTTGCTCATTTGGTATTTGTATTAAATAAAAAATTTGATGCAACAATAACCGAAAAAAAAAATAAAATGCAACCGATTGAAAAAGGTTGCTAAACTTGCACACACACACAATCTCACAAAAAACCAAAAAACACGGCACTCAAATAAAAGTATTTATTTTATAGCCACACCCATCGAAACAAAAAATCGCACATACATACATATACTTCAATACACCAACTATGTACGAGTATGTGTGTATGTATTTTCAAAAGCATTTTAAAATGTTATAAATGCATAGCGTGGTAGAAAGAAATAAAAAAGCAAAAAATAAAGTAAAACAAAATCGCACTAAATCGCAATAAATAAATTCAGGGTTGCTGGTTTATCAGCTGGCCTTACCATGTACATGCAAACACTGGGGGTAACCCTAGAATGTCAGACAGATTGGTGTAGAAGTGTGTCTGTGTGTAGCAATACCTATGGCATACATACTATACATACAGCAAGGAATTTTATGGGAGGGAATTTCATACTCGTGGAGAAATGCTAAAAATGGAAATTCCTTCTTAATGCAACCGTGTGTGTTTGTATGGGTGTGTGTGCATGTGCAGGACCCCGAAAAAAATGCATGCACTTTTATCCACTCAAATGCAACACTCTTTTATTTTTAGTCTTTTTCTTTGTTGTTGTTGTTGTTGTTGTTATGATTTCAGGTAATTTTGTTGTTGTAGTTGGATAAAAGGTATTTATGCAATTTTTAGGGTGTTTCGTGTAGGAGGTGTAGGTGAGAACGTGTGTTTGTCTCTGGCTCTGTGTTACGCCACATGAATTTAATATGTTGACAATGTTAATGTGCCTGTAGTGGTTGTAACTCACTGAAAGTAATAATAAAATCCTACACACATTAAATTAAAGTGCATTAAGTTTTATCTTCTTTTGGTTGCAAAAAAAAAATAACTTTGAGTGAAAGTTTAGTAATGCATTTATCACTACAATCAAACATATTTTTTTTTTACAATTTTTTACCCAATTTTCTGTTCTCTGTTCTTATTTTTCCAGGTATGTTTGGAATTTCATAAATGCAGCTCTTTTGTTTTTAGTAATTAAATACAATCTAAGGGGGGAATTAGGAGTTAAATTCCAATCGGCCATAATAATTGTTGTCCCTGAATTAAAACATTTTTTAAAGGAATAATTAACTTGATACTTCCCCCTAACATAATTTACCTAATTTATGTAATTGAATGCATTACAACAAAGTAGAACTCTCAACTGTATACAAATTCATCAAAAATTGTGTATGTTTATTTGTGTTTAGATATGCAGTGAATAAAGTTTAGGTAAACGTCATGCAACGTAAATAATTTAGCTCTAATGAAAATGTATAGAAAATGCTAATTATGCAATGTAAATACGAATTAATGTTTACAAATAACTGTTTGGCATACATAATTGAAAAAAAGACCTGTTTTTGAATAGTGAGGAAAACTAATTTCACAGAACTATGTACAAATTAGAACTTTTTGATTTCCGCTACGGTGAGTTGATGATTTTTTGAAAGAGAACAAACACTACCCGGTTCAGTTCATCCGAAGACATACAAGGTCTGGTAGGTCATAATTTTTTGTATGGCCGGTTCAAAGGCACAATTGGGGTCTGATAGGAATAGAGGTGAAAAATTTTCTTTTTTCTACAGCTCAAGACGTCAATCTTTACTTTTCTTTAACCTTCTACTTCCCCCCTGGACCCTAATTTTTGGAATTTTTCGTTAAACATTTTCATTAAATGCTCATAGATTGTAAGTGTCTGGTAATACTCTTAATGATCTACTTTCTTCGGTAACAATGTTCCTCATAATAAGAGGAGAAAAGGAAAAATTACTCAAAATTACTCCCTGACTCACTTAACTGGGAAAATGTTCAGATATTTGTACCAAAGACCCCCGAAAAGAGTGGTATAGAGAGTGGTATAGGATGAAGGGTTTGCTGTGAAAAGCAAAAATGTTCAGCTTTTCATGACGTCATCAAAGCTGTAAGACTTTAAAATAAGCTTATTACCGACCTAAAAAAAATGTGAAGAAAGCAACTGCAAATATCTTCACTATCAATCATAACGGAGGAGGGATTTTGGAACTAACTTCTCCCCTCGTCTCCCACTGCCAATAAATATTCCACGCTATATGATCCTACCTGGGGAATAAAGAACAATTAAAGGGGAAATTAACTCCCTGCCCGCCCACCATTAACAATCTCTGTAAGTGCCTAGTAGTGATGACGAGAGAGATTGGCTACTCTTCTGAAAATTGTCTTAAGAATTTGATATATGGTTAATTTTTCTTTCGACAACCATGCAGCCAGTCTAATTTCCGCATTACCTACGAAAATTCCGGGAAATTAAGTGTTTCTCCAAGAACAGCAATTGCAACGTAGAAAGAGGAGGCATACATTTCTCAAAATGTATGACTAAATTTGTGTATGTGTTTTTTCCTCACGTTCTTCCTTCCCTTCTACACCAGCCAGGGCATAAGCGTACAGACGTAGTAGTAGAGGTCAACATTTCTGTCCTTCAGCGTCCTCTCCTTCCCTATAATGTACAAAAATTGTAAAAGTCTATGCGATAAACGGGGTCATCGCTGAAAAAATTTAACTCTTCGAACTCAGCAAAGAGCCTAGCTCAAAGCGAGGATATCCTCAATTGAGGCAAGGATGGGGAATACTATTACCACAGTCAGTTAAGCTTATTACTTAGTAAGCTTGAGTGAGGTAACCCGCTTAGAAAAACCAGAAACAGGGGTTCCAAAATATTTGATATTACACTTAAGTTTTTGATGAGCAAACTTACAAAGTATAAATAACGATTAGTCAAAATTTCAAATATAAATGGAGAAATATTAATTTGTATTTTGTTATTTTTAATTTATATTGCATTTTTGCAGTACATTCGTTTAATTATCAGCTTACTGTTCCAAGTATCTTTATGTACGATTTATTTTCTTTTATGGAATAATCAAATAAAAGGCGACAGGAGTAAAAACAATAATTATAAAAATGTATGAAATTTTAGTAGAGATTGCTTTTTTTTGGATTGAAAAGATCGTGTGAAAACTGTATTGTAAAGTTCAGCAAAACATTTCATAAGAATCTTCAAGCAACGAATTAGAAAAATATTGACTACTTAATTTCATAAATGTTTGCCAATCAATTAAGAATTAATTTTATATATATATATAATCTATTACATAAATTAAGTAAGATCAGAAAATATTCATTAACAACGAAAATTATAATGTCTTTAAACAACCCGATTTGGTTGTTTCTTCACAGTAAATTCGTTTGTAGAAACTGAATATTTTTCGCGAGTAATTGCTTCTTACTCGTAGTTATTTTTATTTATTTACTTAAAACATATTTCGGCTAGTGTATTTAGTTATTTTGTGTTAGTTAGCAGGGGTAAATTATAAAGAAAATCACGTACGTGATTTTTAGAGCACGCTGTAGTAAGCAAGTGAAAAAGTAGCAAGTAAGTAGCAAAATAGCTCCTTAATTTTTACTCTTTCACTGCTGAGCATTCCATACTTTTTATTCTGTATACTTCTTCCCCTCCTTTTTTTAGTTAGATAGTATTTACTTTTTTTTAAGTTAAATTCAATTTAATATTTGCATTTTTACTTGAATACCGCAGTGGCCTGATAAAAGTTAACAGTGCGAAATTTAATGAAAAATGCCCTAGACCAAGGTTCAGCACTATTCAGTTGCTATTGATTTTGATTACATAAAACTATAATATAGTATATTTTGATTCAAGCCAATTGTAATCATATTTTGGTCTTTGTAAACAATTAATAATAAATAAAGTAGTAAAATTCAAAATTACTAATAAAAGTGCAGAAGTAAGAATTTAATTTCAACGATGTTTTCAAACAAAAAATAATGAAAAATTATAAATACATACTTCAAAAATCGAAAAAATAAAATTAATATTATGTATATCCTTAATTAGCCTCTAGCCTCTATTCGTCCCGACATGGACGATATTAAATTTCGGCAATATTTCAATTAAATCTATGATGGTAGATTTAAATTCTTCTTTGGTTCTGGATTTCTTTTTGCCGATTTTAAGCTTACGAGGTGACCAGCAGTTCTCTGTGGGGTTCAAATTTGGGCTATTTCCAGTCCAGCTTAGTGTTTTCAACCCCACTTTCGATTCAAAATCCTTCATCTCTTAAAAATATGTAAATGAAGTTTTATTATATTTCTTTTCGTTTTATTACTTAAAGGTGGGCCACTATAAAACAAAAGGAGCTTACCCTTTAAACACGATGGCAAGGCGCAGAATCGTCATTTAAAATCGGTTTGACTATGACCGGAAAAATCTTATCAACAGAGGTCACTCATTATTTATGTCAGAGTTCATGCAGAAAGCCAAGTCCCCTACATCTTACTTAGTAGCTAACACATTCCCATATCATGAAACTGACAGGAAATTTGTTCCTGATAAACACACAATCATCATTGAATTCTTCACCAGCTCTAAGCTGACCGTATCGCACCCCATTAGACTAGTTCATGTTGCACTTTGATTCATCTGTGAAGATGAAACTTTTCAGTATAACCTCGCCTATCTCATTTTAGTAGTTCTTTCTTTCTTTTTTAATGGCACAACAGCCAATGGAGGACTTAGGCCGAGTTTTTCGCATCCACTCACGTTGTACGTGTGGAAGGTAGCTACAGTTTTATGTCGAATTCGAAAGGTGAAGTGAAAATCTTCACTACAACCTCGCCAATCGCATTTTAGTAGTTCTTTCTTTCTTTTTTAATGGCACAACAGCCAATGGAGGGCCTAGGCCGAGCTTTTCGCATCCACTCATGTTGTACGTGCGGAAGGTATCTACAGTTTTATGTCGAATCCGAAAGGTGAAGTGAAAATCTTTTAAAAACAATTTTTACCCTTGTAGGTACCACGTTTTTACCACCTTGCCAAGAGGTGGTGCTGTGTAGAAAACTAGTTTTTTTCTACTTTTAGATTTTGCCTGTGCCGAGATTCGAACTCCGGCCACTCTGCGTAAGTGTCCAACGCACTACCACTATGCCACAGCGACCAGTAGTAGTTAGTCCCAGATTTTTTACGCAGTCGTCTTGCCAATAATCCTTTACCCTGGATTACCTTCTCCTGACCGTTCGATCACTTATTCTTGAGTTTCTCAATTTAAGGAAATCGAACTTAATTTCACGTGACGTGTTTGTTTTCTATCTTAAGACAAATATTTCGATCATTACCGGATTTCCTTTTATTGGTACTGGAAACCTTTTTTTGTTATTATTTTGCGTTTTTAACACGGCTACAACCTATCCGAATTGCAATTTGCCGAGTTGATAGCCTTTCTGTGTGTAAAGCAGCATAAACACACTTTTGTTCTTCACTTAACTGGCGCGTAATGTTAACGGCATGAATTTGAAATTCCGATTAAAGAAGGAATAAGGAACAAGGAAAGAAAAACAAAATGTTGCTATTAACATCAAAGTAACCTAGGTCTGAGTAACTACTAACTTAAGTAAATTTAATAAATTTAAAAAATTGTAACTGCCGTTTTACAAACTAAGTAAATAAGTAATTTTAAAATTGTTAACTTTTATCTGGATACCACGATATGTATGCCACAAACGGGAAGGGAAAGTATATCTACTTTTTTTTCATGTTTTTTCCACTTTTTTTTTGGTGTAAAGCTTTTAGTATTTGTGTAATAATTGCTTCAACTTTGTTTATCTTGATGTGTTTGTATTTTGGTATGCAATGCTTATTAAAAATTCATTTACTACTATTACCTGCCATTGCTACTACTATTACTACTTTTTTGTTTGCATGTCAAAAATTGCGAGTACCTGTACTTTTACGCAAATATTAAGAGCATAAAAACACAAATATTTATGAAACTCGCTCTACACACAATTCAGTATTAGATACATTTTAATATGTGCTGCTCACAAAAAAAAAAAAACCAAAAAAGGTACGTATTAAAAAATAGTAGTAAAAAAAGGGTACGATTTAAATTAAATGTGTAGAAACATTTTATTTTGAATGAGTGCTAGAGAAAATATTTGCCTTTTTTTCAAACAAGTTTTAGTTTCAATTTTTATGTTTACATAGAGTAAACGAAAGAAATTTAATTTGTACTCTACTATTTATTGCAACCATAAAAAATACTTTTATAAATTGCATGTACTTCGGCAAATCTTCCTAAAAGTTTTAATTACATTTTTATATTCATGCGAAAAGTTGCATTATTTTTTGTTCGAGTTTACTTGAGGAAGGTAGCATAAAAAAACCTACCTACTTTTTCAAAAAATACAACCATACGAAAATAAACTCAAAATAATGAAAATGTATCAGATTGTATTTAACTAATTATGGATGTTTGCTTAAAGCGAGCAAAATGTTTTGGGCTATTTTTACATTTTAAAACATATATATGAAAACATTTTCTTCTTTTTCTTAGCCTCACTTAATGACAACAATTACACTCGCATTATGTCTGAACGCTTATTTTTCTTTGCCTACGTACTTTTTCTCGGTGCATAAATTATGATTTAGTAGTATAACTTCTCTCAGTTTTGAATTTTTTCCATAAGCTTATTTCTAGAATATAATGAAGATATAAAAATGTTACATACATTTTAAATTAAAAATGCGAAGCTAAAAACGGGCGGAAAAAATTGGAATAGTAGGTATATATTTAGTAGTAGAACATTGTTGGAATAGCTTTAAACAATGAAAGCCACCATACGAATTAAAATGAAAGAGAAAATAGCGAAATATTGTTTTTCCATAATCAGTGTTAGACAAAGGAAAAAAATCATACAATAATCAAACCTTCTCAACTTTTAATAATAAAGACAATTTCAAGTAAACTGCTACTAGAATAGACAAAAAGAAAGTAGTAGAAACGTAGCAAAGGGTAGCGAAAACTGTTGGCAACAGTGGAGTGAGCTTACATCAAAATCATATCAAAAATGTGCTGCGACTTATAAATTAAAGTCATAGTTGAAAAAAGGCCAACGGGTGAACTAATATTTTTCACTTTTATGCCAGTAATGGTTTTCCAAGCAGAGTGACAGCAGGAAGGGAAAACTGTTACTAAATGCTTCGAAATTAATGTTAAGTATTGTTGTACTTCTTTAAGCAATGATTCAGGATTCAGAGGAAAAAACTCTATTACATTACATTTACATTTCATACTATACCTCACTTGGATAGTAGACATCTCTACAAAAAAATTACTAAGAATGAACTGCGGCTACTTATTAATAGCTGGTGCAGGTTTTACAATAGTTTTTACTCCGCTACAATTTACTTCTCAGAAGTACATCGATATGAGGAAGTATTATCTACAGTAACTTATGTACGAATCACTGTGATTTATTTAAAATAACTAACATATCTTAGTAATTTATACCCTATTACCAATCGTTTATTCAAAATACTTGCGATTTGGGAGAGAATAGAATGGTATATCTGGTAAATCTCATTAGCTCTGAGCTGCTACGAAATATTTATTTTTTTTATTGTTGTAATCAACACACAGGGTGTACCCCTGTGAATGCAGAGCATTGTGTTGATTGGAAGGAAGATTGATAGGTGAGAGGAAGAAGGAGGGAGAATGAGAGAGGGAATGCAATCACACAGGACACCGATGAAGAGATAGGCAACCATTGTGGCAAGTGTTATGCTTTTACCACAATAAACTTCACTTCATCAGTGTCAACTATGACAAAGGAAAACTTTTGGCATCCACTCATGTTGTGCATGTTATATTTGTACATTAATGGAAGGGACCTACAGTTTTATGCCGAATCCGAACGGCGGTATAGCAGTTCAAAGAATGAAATGCCGCTAAAGTGTCTTTTCTTGTAAATGACATTGCCATTAAAAATGCAAATCATGTTTTTTTTTAGTCTCATCTTCTATAAAAAAAATTACAGCGACTGGAGGAGATATTTGTTTACTGTAGTACAATTCAATTGTATTTGATTTCGATCTCTTTCTTCCTAGCTTTGATACTTCTTAGTTACTTCTTTAAAAGCGTAGTAACTAAATAAGAGTAGAAATTTTTGATACTACTTACATTATTTTGAAATATTACATTATTATAGTTAGATTTTACATTCACTCATGTTCAAATATACCACGCACAACGTGAGTGGATGCGGAAGAGCTCGGTCTAGGCCCTCCAAGGGCTGTTGTTCCATTAAAAGAAAAGAAGAATCATTCACTCTGCTACTTAAAAAACCACAGTAAATGGAGAAGATAATTTGAACCGTGATTTTAAGCACTTAATTATGTAGATACTTGAAATGATTGCCACTTGCCGTTCTAAGATTTCTATAGAGATACACATTCTGCTACTCAAACATCACAGCGGCTAGTGCAGGAACAGCCAGTTACTTCAAATGTTGGCCCGATATTTTTACTTAGCTACTTTCTGATCTGTTTTTTTTCACTGCTAGTAAGCTGTACAATATTATTATTAATATTATGTTTTCGAGTAACAGTGCAAAAAATGGCTGCTGCCAAAGTATCAACCAGCCGAGTTGGCGAATTCTGTAGGACATGTACCAGATATTCTTTACCCTTTTTTTAAAAAAAATTACATATCTACATCACCAGTATATAGATATTATTATTCTCTTGGAGCTTACAATTACTGTACCTTACTATATTTTGGTGCTGGAAGCCCACTGTGCATAACGCTGACTGACTGGTTGGCTGACTGCTGCTGCAATGTTTAATTTTAATTACCGCCCAAAGGGAAAATTTTAATTCCGTGCTTCAAATGTAGGGAAAATCTGAAACAACAACAGCAACAAAAAAATGGATAAATTCGAAGGTAGGAACTTTTTCCTACTATGTGCTTACATAGTAGCACTACCTTCCTACTTACCTTTTTTTTCTGCAAATAAAAAGGCGCATTATTTAAATCGCTGTAATTACAACGATGCTTTATGTATCCTCCTCTTTATACATACACCCCTTTTCACTCCATTCTCTCTACTGCTACTTTTTTTTATGAGTTTGTTTTCTAAAATTTATATTTTTAATTTGACAGCGTCGCATTTCGTTTTCTCTATGATCATTAAAAATGTCTGCAACACATTCATTATTATTTTTTTTTTTTCGAAGATTTCATTCTCCTTCTTTGGCAAAAGTGTCTCTTATTTTTCGTACACACATACGCACATTTTTTAATTTAACTATTAAAAGCGGTGGGTGAGAGTTGAGCATTTCCCGTTCCTCCCTTAGATTTGACGTTACTGCATCCAGTATTTGTAATTTTTTGTCAATAAAAAAGTCTATGAATTCTTTTTTCCGCTCAAACATTATTCTACAGACGCCTATTCGTATGTGTTAATAAATTGAGTATGTGTAGGTGTGTGAAAGTTACACCTCTTTTTTCTATAAAATTTCAGCCAAGGTTAGCAAAAGATTTTTCCTCGTATAAATGTGATCAATTTTGAATTTCAGACATAAAAATGTAATATAATAAATTTGCTTAGTTTATCCCAGAACGAAAAGCAGCGCTCCGGAAAGTCTTCAACTTCGTTGTGAGCACTTATAATTACTTGGTAAAATATTGACTTTAGGTTTCTATACCCACTAATATTTGGTTTCATGTTTAATACTATATATATATATATATATACTATACAAGGCTCAAGCTATGTATATTCTCTTCCATTTTTGTATTCAAACGAAAGAAGAATTGCCGAAGGACTTTCGAACCATCAGGACATATCTTCTCTTTAAAGTGCTATAAGAATTCAGCCTGCATGAAAAAACATGTACATATGGTATATCAAGTTATTTAGCATTCAAGAATATAATAAATTTTATGTATTTACATTCATGTGCGAATATAACACGCACAACATGAGTAGATGCGAAAAGCTTGGCCTTTGTGCCTACATGAGGTCATAGATGACACTGATAAACTGAAGTTCATTGTGGTAAAGGCATAACACTTGCCACAACTCGTACCTTTATCGGTGACCTGTGTGATTGCATTCCCTCTCTCTTTCACCCTCCTTCTTCCTCCCATCTATCAATCTGATTTACATTCAACACAATGCTCTGCATTCATAGGGGTGTACACCCTATGTGTTGAATGTCTCAATAAAAAAAAAAAATTATAGCTATATATAATATGTATCACCTAAATGGTAAAATTGTATTCCAATGAGAATGAAATCGCTTGGGAAGACATTCTGGAGAGAGTTTTGGTTGCTTTTAACCTTTTTTTTCCAGAAAACTCTTAATTTTGATGGGTTTAGATTTATTTGTCCAACTGCTAACAAAATAAGTTGGCTAAATCAAATAATATATCTGAGTAAGTGTTTTCCTGAAACAAAACAAGGCCTGCGCTGCTGAAGCGCTAAAAAACACTTCCTCCTTATATTTGCTTTCTGTATGCAAGCCGAGAAAAATATATACTATACGGTGAACCAAAAAACAAAACTGAAATTATACAATAGTATTAAGATGTTAATATTTTTTATTTCAACTAATATATAAACTAATAGCAAGGCCTTAGTGGTAGTGAGTTGGACTGCTACGCAGAGAGTCCGGGGTTCGAATCTCGGCACAGGCAAAATCAAAAAGTAGAAAAATTAATTTTTCTACACGGCACCACCTCTTGGTGAAAACACATTCTTAAGGCCGTCCGTGGTAGCAGTGAAAGAGACGAAATCAAATTTAAATATATTAGTACTTGTTTTCATTGAAATACAAATGTTGAACGAAAATGTAAGAAATTGTATTCCGATGGGAATAGAAGCGCTTCGGAAGCAAGCACTTCTTAACAATATTGAGCACATCCACTGCATATGCAACTTCGACTAGTTTAACCACTATTTGAATCAGAAGTGTGTTTAAATCGAATGATACTTCTCTCTCAACCTTTCATAGATAAGAAGGAAGCCCTGAAGCCGGTACTTTGCTTACAAAAAGTGAAGAATTTTTTTTTCTTACAAATGAAATTAGAAGTAATAAAGGGTGTTTTTATTAGAAGTGTGGTTTTCAATGTGGCAATACTTTTTTCGGAGTTGATCTTTTTGACAGCTGTAACCTGCTCAGTTTGGTTTGCCATTTCATAATGAAAAAACTTACTCCTGAACAGCATTTGCAAATCGTGCAAATTATTTACCAAAACGAGATGGTCACCGATCCACCGATTTTCACAAGAAAATTTTGTTCAGCGATGAAGCTCACTTTTGGTTGAATGGGTACGTTAATAAGCAAAATTGTCGCATTTGGAGTGATCATAATCCACAAGCCATTGTTGAGACGCCGTTACATCCTCAAAAAGTCACTGCTTGGTGTGCTCTATGGGCAGAGAGAATCATTGGTCCATATTTCTTCAAAGATGAAGCCGGTCATAATGTTACAGTCAATGGGAAACGCTATAGAGCCATGATTAATGACTAATGACTTTTTCGTGCCTGAATTGTGAATTGGAGGATGTTGATGTGGACGACCTCTGGTTCCAACAAGACGGCGCTACATGACATCAAGCCTACGAAACAATCAATTTATTGAAGGAAACTTTTGGTGAGTGCATTATCTCGCGTCGTGGGCCTGTGGCGTGGCCTCCAAGATCGTGCGACTTAACACCACAGCCTTATTTTTTGTGGGGTTATGTGAAGTGAAGTCGCTTGTCTATGCAGATAAGCCCGAGACTATTGACGCCTTGGAAGAGAATATTCGGCGCGTTATTACTGACATACGTCCCCAATTGCTGCAAAAAGTGGTCGAAAATTGGGCCCCTAGGCTGGAATTTATTCGAACCAGTTGCGGCGGCCACTTGCCCGCAATCGTTTTGAAAACATAATGGTATATGAAAGTATAATGGCAAATCGTTATCTTTATAATAAAGCTAAATTGAAAACCACACTTCTAAAAAAAAACACCCTGAACATACGTAGTAAACACATTCACACTCAAAGAAAATGTTTCCTTCCCCATTGTAAAGTCTTCCGCTTTCAATCATTAGCAGCAGTGATGTTTTAAATCTTTCCCGCTGGGATGAAATCAGTCTATTAACTACACTCCAGTACATTTACATTCAATCTTCTCATACTTTTTACATTACGCTGAATCGTCGTCGTCAGCGTCAGCGCCAGAGTCATCGTCATCGTCATCATTGTCACATATTGTATGAAAAAGTATGTATTTATTTTAAAATTCAATTTCAATTTAATTTGCAATTGAATGCATTAAATTTAGTTGTTGCTGTCATGGTATCATGTATGTATGTATGTAGTACATATTGGATACAGTACTCGTACGTAGAATAGGCGCACATGGTACACATTGTACCTACCTACTACTACTTCTACTATTCAAACTTGTATGTAAGTATGTGCTATAATGGAGCAAAATGCTGTCGTACTTGTGCTACTGCTCGGTTCGTAAATTGCGTATTCTTGTCTATAATTTCATTACTATTTGATTTACATTTTGAGTACTTTTTTTTTTAGCAAGTTTTAATTTATTTTGTTTTTAATACCAACTTTTCTTTTTCTTGTTTAGTTTTTTTTTTTGTTTAGCAAAACAATTGTTTTGATTTTATTTAATCTCACTTGCTTTCTGTTTTCTGCCTCAATGTTTTTTTCTCGACTAATTTTACTGAAAAAGTTCTATTGTTATTGCATTATTTTTGCTGGCAATTTTTTTCCGTTTTTTATTGTAAAAATATAATTTACTTAGTTGGTTCGTTGACAATGTTACTACAATACATATGTAAAATTGGTTCTAAGTAAGTAAATGAAATTTATTATTGAATTTCCAGTTCTAGTTTTAATTGAAGGCGAGCGTAAAATCTATGTGTTGCTAGTTTGGGAAAAACGTTTGCTTTGATTTGCTTACATCTCAAATTGCTATTAAATTGCTATTTTAATTTTATTTGGCAATAACTTTCCTCCATTTCTTTTTTATTTTGATTTAATTTAATAGTGCCACTAAATTTCATATCAATTTCGATATGACCTAATTTTTT
Organism: Palloptera scutellata; assembly: GCA_958295655.1. Lineage (NCBI taxonomy): Eukaryota > Metazoa > Arthropoda > Insecta > Diptera > Pallopteridae > Palloptera > Palloptera scutellata. The sequence continues at coordinate 110,880,313 of OY282449.1, read as the reverse complement.
TTCCATACACTAGCTCCCATTACAAATTCAATTAGTAATGTAGATCATGGTTACTGGGAAATAAAAATAAAGCGAAGAAAAATAGTTTAATTAAATAAGAGACAAATTTCTTTAGCATTGATGTGTTTTTTCTAAGAGGGATATGATGGCCACCTGTTGAAATTTGATTCAAATATTGAATATGGAGGTGAGCGGAAAGGTAGGACCGGACCCACTGCATTAGAGCAATGTATGTGCAATCATTCAGTTAAAAAAAAAGAAGAAATTAAATCCTAGTAGAAATTTGGGAGTATTAACTCCGAAATATGGAGACCTCAAACTTTTCAACAGATGTTATTGGCACATTCATGATATCAATTTTTATTTATTGAATTAACTACAATCTTATCATATTAATTACTCAAAAATGTGGCACGTGTGTATACCGTATTCATATGTATATCATTTCTATATATTCATGATAATCTAAGTAAATACGCTGAGGAAACTATCGACATACAGCTGCTTTCCCAGGCCAATGATCCCTGCGTCTACGTTTTACTAAACAGAAATTTCTGTCATCATAATTAGCTATACATAAATAGTGAAATACTCGTATGTTTTTGAGGATTTCTACGTCTATAAAATGAGTATGTATGTAGCTTAAATCCAATATTTACACACAAATGAAAATGCCAATGCAAATATTTATAAACATGAGGTGGTCGTTGTTGTTGTAGTTTATTGCATTCCTATGTGTGCGCGGCGCGGCGGCTGATCGCTTATCATAAATGAAATTTTTCAATTGCAAGTACCTTCTCAAAAGCACTCAAAAATACTTTTGGCTGCCTATTTGTTACTAATTGGTAAGTACTTAAGTAATTGGAATATGAAATGTGTGTTTGTGTGTGTGTGTGTTTGCACTTGAAACGGTACAAGTGACAGCGTACTATTTAGTGAAAGTAAAATTTTGTACATTTATTTTTGTAAGTATTATAAATCGAATATTAAATGCATAATTAGTTATATTGATTGACAGTGGTGAGTGTTGTCATCGCTGTTTTGGTTTGAAATTTATGTAGGAAACACTTATGAGGTATGCAATGCTCCTAGGTATTGAATAAATTTAAAGCTTCAAATGTATTTACATATACATACAATAATATTTGGCATAACATCGACATTCACGTACAAATATAACACGCACAATGTGAGTCGATGCCAAAAGCTCGGCCTAAGCCCTCCATGGGCAGTTGTTCAATTAAAAGAAGAAGAGGGAGTGAATTAAGTCTGTCGGTTATGTCTGTGGTTACCTATGGTATTTTTCGGTATAGATGAAACTTATCGTTTTTACTCGCTTTCTTTTCTTTTTACAATTAAAACCTTTTTATAAGATCCTTGTAATTTGCTCTTCATTACTAAAATTTGCGACGATTAATCAAACAAATTTCCACAAAACATAAAAAGTCTTATTAGTTAATTAATAATGCAATAATTTTACGAGTTATTTAAGTAAAAAAAAATGACTGAATAAGTCCCTAACTGTGCAGTAAATTGATCAAATCTCCAATTAATCATTAAAAATCTTAATGAATCACTAAAAAAGTCAGTAATTTGCTAAATTTAATACACATATAACTTGCGGTAAACCTCTATAACTTTTAATATGTTTCTCTCTCGCGATATGCCAAATTATGACTGAATGACTGTTCAATTTTACAGATAGCTTTGTCTCTATGTTTTTCTAATATTTTCAATAAATCTCTTAATCATTTCAGATTCAAATAAATCGAATAGCTAACACGTCGCACAATTTTTAATATTGACTATGCATTTTTACAAGTCACCAAGATTTTTAATAAATCTCTAAAATCTCTAAAGATTTATTTCAAAAAACTGTTAAAAAGAAAAATCTGAACTTTTCAAAAAAAAAACGCTGGAATGCCCTGTAAATCTCTAAGTCGCTAAGAATTAAAAGTAATCGGAAAATGCAATAATTTGTTTATTATTCTAAAATATTTATAAATATAATATATCATTAGTGGTCGCTGTGGCGTAGTGGTAGTGCGTTGGACTGCTACGCAGAGTGTCCGGGGTTCGAATCTCGGCACAGGCAAAAACAAAATGTAGGAAAAATAATTTTTCTACACGGCACCACCTCTTGGCAGGCAATGGCAAACCTACAAGAGTACAAATTGCCTATGAAAAGCTTTTCACTTCGCCGTTCGGATTCGGCATTAAACTGTAGGTCCCTTCCATTCATGTACAAATATAACACGCACAACATGAGTGGATGCGAAAAGTTCGGCCTAGGCCCTCCATGGGCTGTTGTGTCATTAAAAGTAAAGTAAAGTAATATATCATTAATTATAAATTAATTATCATTAATAAGTTCAATAAACCACCATTAATGTTAAAAAAAAACGTTTTTGTTTAATAAGTCGCTTATATTTTCAAATCATTAATAAAATTGCCAATTGCAAAATGTTTAATTCATTAAAAATTATATTCTTCTGCTACTTAATGGCGCAACAACCCAGGGGAGGGCCTTGGCCGAGCTTTTCTATCCACAGGGATCTACAATTTTATGGCGAATAAGAACGGCTAAGTGAAAAGTTGTTCTTTGGTAATTTTCACTCTTGTAGGTTAGCCCTGCCAAAAGATGGTGCTGTGTAGAAAAATTGTTTTTTATAAATTTTTTTTAATATTGTGTTCGGACACCCTGCGTAGCAGGCCAGCGCACTACCACCTACGAGGCGGCGACCTATAAATCTCTACTGTCACGACAAATGGAAATATGTCTATAGTTCAATAGATCGTCAATAATTTAAATACATTTTTAAATCGCTAATAATTTCAGTAAATTCATAGAAATTTCTGTAATCGATAATAATTTCAATAAATCGTTAAGAATTCTTACTTTACTTTATTTTTAAAGGCACAACAGCCCATGGAGGGCCTAGGCCGAGCTTTTCGCATCCACTCATGTTGTGCATGGTTATATTTGTACATGAATGGAAGGGACCTACAGTTTAATGCCGAATCCGAATCCGAACGGCGAAGTGAAAAGCTTTTCATAGCACTTTTTACTCTTGTAGGTTTGCCATTGCCTGCCAAGAGGTGGTGCCGTATAGAAAATTATTTTTTCTACTTTATTTTTTTTGATTTTGCCTGTGCCGAGATTCGAACCCCGGACACTCTGCGTAGCAGGCCAACGCATTACCAATACGCCACCGCGACCAAGAATTCAGCAAGTGGCAAGTAATTTCTACAAAATACTTAAGTATCAATAAACTGCCTAAAATTTTTATAATTTTAAACGAAACTTTAAAAATTGATCTCTTCTAATTTCAAAAAAATTTTCAATAACTTAAATTTTCAATAAAACAGAAAAAGGTTATTAGAAATTGCTCGAAAACGTCAATCAAGTGCAGAATATATAATAAGAATAGAAAGATTAAAAAAAAACGTAAGAAAAATCTCCGCAAATCACTACAAATTTAATTAAATCGAAATTTGTTTAGTCCGAGATAAGCAAAGTAAATTTCTATCTGAGATGGCAACCCTGCTCTTGCACATCGTATTCAAATTTACATGCAATTATATTGATGTATGTATATCGCTTCAAATAAATATGTGCAATGTAAATGACATAAGCTTATCAGAAAAAAAAATCAATTATTGATTTTACCTTCACCCGAGGTTCAATGGCATCGCAAATGTAAAATTCTCAGCTTGAAGGCAAACTTTAAAAAATTCAAATATTTCTACATGCTCAGAGCTAGGGAACATTTTTGTATTTTTGCAAATTATGCAAAAGTTAATGCAATTGTTTTTTCAATTTTCAATTGATATGTCACAAAATTATTATTAGTAGTTAAATCTAAATCATTGCTACAACCGCAAACACTGAATCAACAACAATTTAATTAACAATAGCTAAGAGAAAAAACGAAAAGGAGAAGAGAATTCAAAAACTACATATACCACAAACACACACACACATATATTTTTAATTGTTTAATTAAAATTCACGGTTAAACAATTTAATTGATATAAAACACAACGAACAACAGAAATGTGCAATTCGAGCACAATTTATGCGCGCCACTACTGTGGGCAGGCAATAAGCTTCTTATATTAACGTAATGGAGACAGGCAAGCAGACACACACACACACACACACACACAACACACACACATATATTTATTGTAGTATTTTTGTGGTTGCCCGAGTTGATTGTTCGTTAATTGATTTCAACGCCACATTGAAATGTACGGATTATGTATGATGGCGGGCGCCGCACATGGGGCTTCACTACACCAGATGATGCACTAAATGCACAAAAATAAGCTATCACAAGTACACGCACGCACGCACACACAAACGCACACACACACACATACACAAACGCACACGCAAGCATTTCTGTGTGTGCGTGAGTAATAATTCATTGCACTTGAAATGCATTTCAATTCAATGTTTGCTTGCACACGCAGATGGCGCTTCATAAGTAGCGGTGGTGGTAGCGGTGGTGGTGACTCCGTCTCGCCACACTCTTCACCATGCTTTTATATCATTGCACTTGCATGATTGGCCATACTGTAATTGGATTAGTTTCATTCTCTAACAAACTGCCAACTAACTAACCAAGAGACCATCGGGCCACCGAACGAACCAAACCGAACTAACAATTTCCATATTTTACATAATTTATACTAAAATTAATGCAAATGTTTACAAGTGCGATAAATATAAATTTTATACAAATGCGAGTACAACAACAATTGCACTTTAGTTGTACGTAAATAGCAGCAGAAGTATGTAGTTAAAGTTGGTAATTAAAAATTGAGTGAGTGTGTGTGTAGAAACTAGTTTGTGGTTTAATGTTGACTTAAATTGTTGAACTATTTTTATTACCAGTTGGAATATATTCAGAAATTGGCTCTACTTAGAATGCTAAAGGGATTAAATCATTGACTGATGAAATGAATGTAGGTATAAAACTATGCAAAGTAATTGAAATTTTACCTTCTTGCTAACTTTAAACTCAACGAAATTTCAACAGGAAATGATTTCCCTTATTGACTGGCTCTAAATTCATAACCAAAATTTGCTTCTTTTTCTATTTTTTGTTTTTGTTACCATCACACAGAAAATTGCATGACAATTTGTAATTATTAACTTACACACACATACATAGACAAACAAAAAATATATAAACCAGCAAGAAATTACTATAATAAAATCATAAATTTTGATACTCAAGTATATTTTTATGTATTCGTTTTTGTTTTCTTTGTTTCCTCTCCAATTTCACACATACTTGACCCTAATTGGGATTTCGAAGTCATTGTTGTTAATTTCTTTTAACTTTAACTTCTGGTTTTGTGAAGAAACGCAAACAAATAGAGACGCAGACACATGCTTAAAAAAGTTTAATGTATGTAAGTAATGTAGTACCTGCGAGAAAAGAAAGTTAAAGCTTACCATATTTTTTGTAATGATTTTATGACAACAAAAACAACATGCCCAGAAAAAAAGAACACAGCCAACAAAAGCAACAATTATAATCTTTTGTGTTTGTTTAAAGTTTTTGTTATAATAATTTTTAAATATACATAGTATATAAGAAATTTATAAGGGAAAAAATTTTAAGAAAAAACACAATCATCTATGCAAATGGAAAACTTCAACTTGGAATTATTATTTGTTGCTTTCAGTCACTAGTAAGATAATTTTTACAACATTCCCAAGAAAAGAACAAAAGAAGCTGTGCTTCTCTTTCTTTTCCTCTTTCTTTGTCGTCTACTTCTGCCTCCATTATTCGCTTAACTTTTTCTTTCATTTAAACTTTCTTTGTTCATTCTGTGCTTTTGTAAAATGCTAAAATTCTCATTTGCTTATGACCTCCTTAAGCGTTTTTTAATTATTTCTGCCGAGATTTTTAAACATTGTTGCATGCTGATTGCACACCTTTAAGCGATTTCTAAATTGGAATTGGTTTGATGGGTATCTTAAATTTTTAGCAAGGAAAATTATAACAAGTATAGTATTGAATGGAGCAGTCTTGGTTCATATAGAGAGAGCTTTTGAACTTAAGTCTATGGCGCCAATCATATTATGAAGATTTTCAAAATGTCAAATTCGGAGAGTTGAAAACGAAGAAGTCATGAAAGACCGGACCAACTGTCGGAGGGAATCAATCTCAATTAATTAGCCACATCGTTATAACTCTATGACTAGTTCTGGTTTTCTACTTAAGTTATATTAGAACATTTGATTGATATATTTATTTTGTAAATAATGCATGACTTCTTTCCATTAAAATATAGTAGATAAAATAAAGAGTTGATAGTTACCAAACCAAAATAAATTGGCCAATCACAGTCATTGTTTTGAGAGTGTGCCAGTGTAATCCTCTCCGAAAAGAAGAAAGAAATAAGGGCAGAGGTCAAAAGAGAAAGGAAACACAAACACTAACAAGTAAAAAGGAGAATTAGAAAGGAAAAGATCAAAAAAGTAAAAAGGAAAAAAAAGAGGAAAGCATAAAGAGAAAAGAAAATCAAAGATTGAAAAGATAAAGATGTGGAAAGAACGAAGATGAAAGATAAGAAATCAAAGATAAATTATCAAAACTGAAAAATTGAAAGTGAAATATGAAAGATGCTAGATGAAAAATTAAAGAAGAAAGACTTAAAAAAACAAAAGTAAAAAAAAAACGGTGAGAGGTGAAATGTAAAACATAATAAATGTACGATAAAAAATGCTAGATGAAAAATAAAAGAAGAAAGACGCAAGCTGAATGAATTAGGCGAAATGAATGAGAAAAAGTGATAGATGAATAAAGATGAAATACGAAAAATTATTAATAAAATTAATATATTTATTAGATAAAATAAGAGAAAAGAGGAATGAAAAAAAGAAGAAGAAAGGGTGTAAGATGATAGATAAAAAAATTAATAATGTTATATGAAATATGAAAGATCTATTCGTCGATTATAAAGCCGCCTTCGACAGCACGATTAGGGATCGCTTGTACGCCGCAATGTCTGATTTGGTATCCTTGCAAAGCTCATTCGTCTTTGCAAAATGACACTGACCAACACCACCAGCGCAGTGAAAATTGGGACAGACCTCTCCGCTCCATTTGATACCAAACGAGGTTTCCGACTTCTTTAACCTTATGCTGGAGAAAATAATTCGAGCTGCGAACATCGACATCTCTGGCACTATCTTCTACAAGAGTGTCATGCTTCTAGCATACGCTGATGATATTGACATCATTGGCAAAAACGCTCGAGCAGTCAGTGCAGCATTCTCCAACCTGGAAAGGGAGTCTCGTCGAGTGGGTTGAGTGGTGAACGAAGACAAAACGAAATGCCTTGTGTCGACAAACAAAAAGTCACGGCGTGTTGCAGAAAATGTCACTGTTGACAATTATACTTTTGAAGTCATCAAAGATTTTGTATATCTAGGATCCAGCATAAACACCAACAATAATGTCAGCCTAGAGATCAAGCGGAGACTAACTCTTGTCAACTAATACCTGTTGGGCTCCGGCGCAGTAGGCAATTGAGAAGTAGAGCCCTCTCTCGACCGACGAATATAACGCTCTATAAGTCCCTCATCCTTCCCGTCCTAATGTATGGCGCAGGGACGTGGACATTGATCATCAATGATGAGAGGCTGTTACGAGCGTTCGAGAGGAAGATACACCGTAAGATTTACGGTCCAGTATGCGTGGACGACGTGTTTTGAATAAGATGGAACGAAGAGCTGTATGAGCTCATTTGGTCCAAGCCGCCGTGATGGAACACGCAGAAGGGGACGTTCTAATCTCCGTTGGAAAGACCAGGTGCAAGACAACTTGACTGCACTTGGCCTTATTAACTGGCGCCAGTGCGCGTAGCAGAGGCTGGCGAAGCTTTGTAGAGGAGGCCAAGACCGATCATCGGGTGTAGCGCCAGTTAAGTAAGTAAGTAGTAATAAAAATTAGAAACAGGAACGCTGAGAATAAAATCCGGGAAGAAATGATAAGGAAAAATGTAAGAAGAAAGAGAAAAAGATGAGAATCAAACCAATTTCTATTTTGCGAATTAATCAAACTTTATTCTGCCAAAAATATAATGAATGTGAAATTATTTATGTATGTATATTGTCGTCACAGACAATATGCTCAAAGTAGAAGCATAAATTACTTCGCTATAAAATGTTTCTCGATTTTACAGTTGACCAATATTTCATTTACAACTTTTCACATTCTCTGTGAATAGATAGAGAATACAACATTCTATTGTGCATGCTTAATGTTTCAACTATCTCATTGATATCCAAATTTATACTGCAACATCTATATTAATTTACTACTACATAAATATTATTTTACCCATTTAGTGAATATTCAAATTTCTTTGATTTAGAAATGCAAAATTGTGACTGCATAAATTCAAGCGAAAACTTTTAATTGGAAATATTTTCAATGAATGAGAAAATATTCTATGTAATTACAAGCAATATCGCAACAAAACATATAGACTGAAATATGAACAGTAGAAGTTCAACGGGGTGCATCGTCATCATCATCACTATTATGACCAGCATCATTGGTAGATAACGTTTACATTTACATTCATTTGCTTCACTCTTTTAATTAATCGTATTGAAACCGCAAATCTGTGTAAAATAAGCTAAACGCAAATGCAATCAAACTCACAAACACAAACACATATATGTACATATATACTTATGCAGGTATGCATACTCATACTTACAAACACTCATACATACCACGCGCGGTGACCATCTATTAATTAGTGTAAAATGAGGTAGAGAAATAGCATCACGGTCTGGGAGAGCAAGCGATGACAAGTCGGCACTGCATTGCATTATTATTAACCTAAAGATACAAATGTAACTGCACGAACGCAAGAGGGTGCATCTATGTACTCGTATATGGGTATGTGCTTATTTGTGTGTGTGTGTTCATGCAAAATGCCTGACATAATTACAAAATGTGCATTTAAGTTTTGCTGAATTTGGTTTAAGTTTGCGTGTGCTCGTGTAAGCGTAAGCCATTGGCATTGGTTTACGTATGTATGTATGTATGTATGTGCTAGTCTATTTACGATTTAACCGCTTGCTACACATATACATACATACATAAATATACTCATACAGATGCTAATACGAGTATTTGCGGCACCATAGATACACACACACTTAAATGCTTTTTGAAATTTGATTTTCGGCATCAGTTCATTAAAATATTTTATCATTTTCATGCCGTTGTTGAGGTTGTCGTTGTTGTTGTTGATGTTCGGTTTTGTTGCCACTTTTTGCATCCATTGTTGCTAAATTAAACCGCCACATTTTCAATGGTTTAACTTTCAAATATATGCGAGTACACTTGTTTGTTTATGCGTGAATGTGTGTGTATGTGTGTATCGGTCAAGTGTATGTATATTGTATTATGCCCATGTATTTGTGATTATTTATATGCCTATGTCTGTGTTTATGTTTGTATTTTATGTTAATTACAATTGACATTATCATTTTTTTCCTTTTTGTTCGATATCATTATTTATGTATACTATATGTACGTACATACATGTAGCTGTGTATGTATTCACATACACACATACTCTCATACTCTCATTTATGTATATGCATCTACATATGCAAACGAGTACATATAATATATGGAAGTTTCAATATTTCTGCGTGTAAATATTGCTGGCTGGCGGTTTTGTTCGTCGCTGTTGTATACTTTAATTAAAGTTAAAGTTTAAAATTATCATTTACCCACCACACACCAATGGAAATATATTTGCATCAATGAGTCCCTGACCTGTCGAATCGACTGTTCAACGCATTTACTCGTAAATTTTGTACAAGTTACATTTCTGTTTACATTTACTCGAGCTTAAAATTGACTTACTTAAATATTTAAGTATGTATGTGTATGTATGAAGTCCGTGTGCAGTAATTTACAAATACATACTCGTTTGTTTGTATGTGTTTCTGTGTACTTAATGCCACACCTCTACTTTAAATGACAGGCTTTATAATTTTGTTTAAGTATGTAAAACGTAACTAATAATTAGAAAAACTTTCGATAAGTAGAAAGTTTCATTCCTTCATTAGTTCAACATTCATTACAGCAACTCTAAACACACATAATTTCGTATGATTAAAACTTAATTCAAAATAAGTTATAAAATTTTTATTTTAAAAGGGACGTGAAAGATTTTCGATTAGGTAGAAGTTCTTTCAATATTTTGCTGTGGCACCGAAAACCAAATGAAAGTTTTATCAAGAACCCCACATTCAGAGAGAAAATGTTAGCTCTTTGCTCCGAGGAATTTGCTATGTAGGAATTGTTGAGCTCGTTTGCAAAAGTGTTACAGACGAAGTATACCTTAAATTCCTAAATTTCCCAACTGCTCCGCCTCCAAATTTCAACTGCTCTGCCTTCAAATTTCAATATTCCTTATCCGTAGCTAGTTCACCTCACAAGAAATTTCTGAAACTTATACTTTACCCTACAAGGGAATTCGTTCTCATGTGAAGGCAATAGTTTAAAAACTCACAATAAATCGACTTTATGTCCGATTTGGATTAAAAACCTTTCAATTCAAAATTCCATTATTTTTCTCGTGTATCACAGACTTTTGAAAGGGGTTGGTCAACATCAGAAAAACATAAAGTCGATGTATTGTTCCAGAAATTAAAAAATACGATCTCAAAAATTGTATTTATATTTTATAGAAAATATATGGAAACCCGGGTTTCAGTTAATGCCCTAGCAAAGTTAACTAGCAGTGGTCGCTGTGGCGTAGTGGTAGTGCGCTGGACTGCTACGCAGAGTGTCCGGGGTTCGAATCTCGGCACAGGCAAAATCAAAAAGTAGATAAAAATAATTTTCTACACAGCACCACCTCTTGGCAGGCAATGGCAAACCTACAAGAGTAAAAATTGCTATGAAAAGCTTTTCACTTCGCCGTTCGGATTCGGATTCGGATTCGACATTAAACTGTAGGTCCCTTCCATTCATGTACAAATATAACTCGCACAACATGAGTGGATGTGAAAAGCTCGGCCTTAGGCCCACCATGGGCTGTTGTGCCATTAAAAGTAAGTAAGTAAAGTTAACTAACTGAACTCTCATGCATTTGATTTTTTGGAGAAGATTTCGGGGAAATCTTTGGACAAGATTTCGGGGAAATCAAATTTCCCTTCAATTTCAGATGAAAATGGTTTAAAATACTTGGTTCTCATCACTTCAATTCCATTGAATGCTCAACAAAACTCTTTCATTCCACGTAGGCACATCGTCGAAACTATGTTTTTTCTTATTTTGAAGATACATATACTTAAATCAGCATATGGTTTTCAAGTTATTAAAAATTTTCTGCATATTTGCCTGAGTATCTCCTAAGTTCAGCCTGATCTGAAAAAATATATGAACCTGATCATAGTTTATGTGAAACTATGCTTCAGTTGAATCTGGCATTTGCACATGAAATTCATTTCCAAATCACATATTTTTTTTTTATAAAGAGCGATACATTAATAATTAAAAAGAAATTCGATACGTTTTTAGAAAATTTATTACATTTCAATTTCTTTTTAAGTATCTCTTAAAAAGAATAAGGTGGTTTCTGTGCGAATATGCCGCATATTGATTATGAAATTCTCTTTCAAATAATAGTTTTCTTTTCATTACAAAGGATTTCTAGCGAATCGTAGGTGGGAGATTTTGAGGAAAACTCTATCGCTCCTCTCACTCAGCGTTAAATATTTGACATATTTTGATCATTCCCATTAAATTTGTTTTGCCGTCAAAAGAAGTAAAATAAACCTGACGATAAAAATTAAAAATCCTGGATTTCCAACCATAAATTTCTAAAAATTGGATACATTTGAAGAATATTTAAATAAAATATCGGTTGATCAGAATTTAGTTCTTGACTTCCATGAAAATATGCTAAAAAATGGTTTATTTGAGTAAACTTTGTTTTGTGTGAAATTGTTAAATATTGTTTTAAGAAAATTTTTCTGAAAATATCTTCAAAGTTCGATTTGATACTAAAAATCGGAACACACAATTCTTATCTTAGCAAATAAAATACATATGTACTTATTATTTTAAATATATGTTTTTCCATTTCTTTGCAGGTAAGCTTCCAAATAACAAAATGTTAATAGGTCACGTGGTAAGTGAAAGTCTGGTAATAATACCTGAGTGTAATTTGCTCTTTAAATAAGTAAATTTCTCCGAGAAATTCGTTATATTAGGTGTATTTTTTTTATTGAACAGAGCAAGTAAAAAATTTGAAAAAAATGTCATCCCAAGATTGCATGTACTTAGTAGAAATTCTTACTTTTTGAAATGAAAGTTTGAAGAATTGTTTTTTTCCAAAACTTTCATTTAGGAAAAGAATGAAATTAAATCCGAATATAACAATATTTTAAGGAATTAGCAATTGTTCCTATCCTGAGAAGTATAAGATCCGATTTGAACGTAATGTTAAACGTTAAAAATGCGAGAAGAGGGAAACGAAAATTTCATCATGAAATCCTATATTCTCGTATTCTCAACACAAAAGAAATAGATTAAATCGCTCTCTACAAAACTGTGTTCATGGGAAAGATGTTGGGATGCGAAGGTGAGCTTTAGTAACTGTTGGCTTCACGTTTTAGTTATTTCATAACAATTCACACTGAACGAACGCTGATGATCCTAAACTGTTCGATATTTTCGGAGTAGAATCCTCCTTTTTCTGTAATATTTTTTAGTGCTGTTTTTTTTTGATGAGATTCTTTTATTTATTTATTTTCATTAAACAATTAATCCTTTTTTCCCTAATATTTTTTCTGCAGTGTATCATCATATTTATGATGTAATTCTTTTATCTCATCGTATGTAATTTTAATTATTTTTAATTTTTTCCACAATTTCACAACTTTTCATCGCTACCAATTTCATTAACTCACACTCAGGGTAATGCAGTGAAAAGAAATGAGATTATCTGCAATTTAAATTAAATTTGTAATGAGTAAAGTGTAAATTTATATGCCCATTGTATAAATATATGCATTTAAGCGTAAGAAGGACAATGGGCTGTGAAAAGATCAATAATATTGATGTGCGGTTCATGGCGGATAATTTTGTAGTCTGACGACCTTTTTGTTTGAATTATTGAATGCTCATTGTTGGCGAAGGGGAAATCACATAATTTAAGTAAAAAAAATGTAATTGCATATTCTGCACAGAACATTGTGCGCTCGTTTGCCGCAAGACTGTCATAACTCAAAAGATATATATTCTGAGAAAAACGCATTTAAATTTTTAAATTTAAAGCAAATTCAGTTATGATTTTTTTACACAGGATAAAGCAGTAAATATTTAAAAAATATTTGGTTTTTTTTCGACAGTTTTCTAGTAAATGAGCGTTATATGTATATTAACTTAAGATTGAAAAGTACTAATACTTGAATATTTATTATTGTTAAAAGAACTTATTTTGGTATATTCCTTAATTCGATAAGTTAAACCTACTAAATAAAGTATTCCTTAAGTTTTTAAACTCTCCGAACAGTCTCTAACGCCTCTGCAAATCAAGATTGAATGTTAACAACCAAAACAATGCTAGGGTTTCAGAAGAAGAGAAACTCGATTAGATAGAACATGTCCGACATCAGCTGCGATCAATATTTTAATAAAATATATTTTGAATGAACTAAAATTACTGCCACTCCGTAAAATCCAAAATCTTTTTATTGTTGCCTTTGCCAGATCGATGTAATTAACGTTCCATAACTTTTGCATCAAGCACTTAAGAATCGCTCATGCTAATTTTCGTTTGTCACTAATCAAAACAAGCCGGTCCTAGGAACCAAAGAGATCACTCCACATCGCAGCTAATAATCGTAATGTTTTAGCATAAAAAATTCTATAGAAATTAGCTATTTTGATAATTCGATCAACCTGAAGATCAAACTCTTAACCTGAAGAAAAATTTGGCCCTTACAATTTATTTGGACTAGTTTTTGAATACATCATCAATTAAGTGGCCGCCGTTATTGACATTTTTACTGCATTTTCCATTACTTCTTCGAACATCTCGGACGGTATAGCGATGATTTCGGCACGAATGTTTGCTTTGCGCTCGTCAATGGTCTGAGGCTTGCTGGCGTACACTTTGCGTTTCAAATAACCCCATAAAAAGAAGTCCGGAGCGGTCAAATCTGGTGGCCAGTCAATGTCGCCATTTTTGACACCACACGACCAGGGAATTTCCGTTGCAGAAATTGCATTTTTTGATTTGCAATGTGACATGGCGCACCGTCTTGTTGAAACCAGTATCCGTCCAGACTTTCTTCACACATTTATGGGCAGACATAATGAGCCAAAATCCACCGATATCGATTCCCATAGACTGTTTCGCCTTCTCTGAAGAAAAATAGTTCAAACGCAGCCCAAGCAGTCACTTTTTGGTCATGCAATGGTGTTTCATGGGTCTCGTATGGATTCTCCGGTTGCTAAAGTGGCAATTGTGCTTTTTAACGATGAGTATGAAATGGGACTCGTCGGTCATCAAAATTTCCTTCCATAAATCAGGTTCAGTGTCAACCATTCGAGCGACTGTTTGGCCGTATTCCAAGCGACGTAGACGGTCTGTCGGCAATATTCTTTGAGTTAATTGCACTTTATACGGAAACATCTTTCAAAATGCGGTGTCGATCCGACACATATGGGTTCTCGGCAACACTCTCTCTTACCGCTTCAACCAGTTCTCTGGAACTTCTTGGACGTTGATGAACGGCTTGTCGACGATGTTCTCCACTGTCCCGTGCTCAGTACCAAGCGATGAATAGTGTTGTCAGACGTTGCTCGTTGGCCACGATGTTTTAGATGTACGTTGAGTTAACACAACTAAACGAACATTTTCACTACTCGTATTACGGCGTTAAATGTTAAAAGTATTCAATGTTTACATACCGACATAAAAGAACTCGACAATCCGAGTAGTCAAACGCAGTCGAGTTTGCGGCAACCATAATCGCAATTTTCTCATTGCATTACAAACTGACCACCGTCACATAGGACTATACAAAGTTACAACATTTCTAAACATAATTATGTGTTTATGTGCCAAAATATCTCTAACAAGTTAAGTTGTTCACAACTTCTCCGCATTGCTAACCAAAAACTTATTTAACATAAATCAAAAATTTTGCAAAAGTCACATGTTCACCTCACCACGGCCACCTCCACTACTACCATCTTCATCACGACAATCACAACCATCAGCATTGCCAAATATCGCAACTGTACCCTGAAATATCTAAGTTTATCATAATAATAAAGCAACAACAGCAACAGAGTATTTTATAGGCGCCATCTGTCGTAGGTCATTGTGCCAATTTTTCGAAACTTTCCACATATGTATTTCTAACATATCGTGAGCTAAAACACTTACACAAACATAGCTGCACACATATATGTATATGTAGGTATATATACATGTGTAGTTGTGTGTGTGTCTGTGTCTATGAAAAACAACAGTAACTATTGCTTTCAAATTATCATGTTAATTTGAACACGTTAGTAACAAAAAATATAAAACTCAATGATAAAAAAATGAAGGAGAACAGAGAACTCGAATTTGATGATAAATTCAAAAAAGAATAAAATAATATAAAATGCCAAACAGTCACACTAGTTCATACATGTATAAACCGTATGATATGATATTTTCGATGCCATCGTCATCAGCAGCAGCAGTAACTGAAACACCAAACCATCGAGCCAAGCCAAAAACCAAACAAACTGCTGTCCAACAAATCCTATTGACCAACTCGATAGTAGCATGTCTGTATGCATGTTAGCCCTCATTCACACAGAATACTGGCTGAAATGGCACTGCTATTGTAGCATAGAATTGTGTAGCCAAATGCCTGAACGATGAGAGTACGCGCGCATGCGTTTGCGACATTTTCTTAAAACATCATCACGACGACGACATCAACACCAACCACAACACGTTATAAAATTAGAGCAGAAAAATTCACAGACATTATAATAAGTTAGTAGTTGAAGTAGTAGTAGTAAATAGTAGTGGTAATTGTAGTAACTATTTAACTACTAGTACTCATGTGGTTCTCGTTCGGTATTTAAACAACGAAAAAAAAATAAAAGTAGGTAGCAAAGCGAAAATGATAATGATGCTAAAAATAATGAAGCCAATTTCGTATTACTATGTGCTCATATGCTTGGAGAATGTGTGAAAATCGATACTGGGTTAACAAAATATTTTACTTGATTTGTTGTTGCTGCTACTCTATTCAACTCCCAATACCTCATCCCTTCCTTCCACTTTTCTATATCTAACTAGATGCCAACAGATTTCTGTAGATTTTCAGTTTGTATTTATATCAACTTTTACTTGCATACTCTAGCGGAACCGGAGGTTGCGGAAAAAGGGAGCGGGAAATTATTTATTTTTGTTCCTTCAAAACCTCTCAGGCAACACTCTAAATTCCAGAGATATAGAAAATAGAAAATAGTTGGTCAATGGATCCGCTTCTTCTTCTTCACAACAGCCCATGGAGGGATTAAGCCGAACTTTTGTATGTATGTACATATGTATTTTAAATTTTAACTTCCAATCCATTTAACACAATTATTACTGTTTTTCTTATTTTTTGATTTTTTTAAATTTGGTCTTAAGTGCAATATTCTTTAATTGTTGTTGCTGTTGGCATATTGTTTTTAGTGGTTGCTTGTTTGTTTGTTTCCACTGTTAATTGACTTTTGGATGTTTTTTTTTTTTTGGTAAACGGATGAGTTAATATTTTGTTATAATTTTTTATTTTCAGTGTTACTAACTGAATATAAATATATTTATATGTACAAAAATATATTGTTTTATTGTAGTATATAAAATTTGTGGTGTTTCTAAGGTCTTGAATCATTGCAAAAGCAAAATATTTCTGCTATCACAACAACAAATACTTACAAAAATTTAAAATGCTTACCTTGTGGAAAAGTATTACCAGCCTTAATTTATAGTGCTATGTTTCCGAAATCAAATGTAATTACATTTTGAATGTAGCGTAGTGGTAGTGCGTTGGACTGCTACGCAGAGTGTCCGGGGTTCGAATCTCGGCACAAGCAAAATCAAAAAGTAGAAAAAAATAATTTTTCTACACGGCACCACCTCTTGGCAGGCAATGGCAAACCTACAAGAGTACAAATTGCCTATGAAAAGCTTTTCACTTCGCCGTTCGGATTCGGATTCGGCATTAAACTGTAGGTCCCTTCCATTCATGCACAAATATAACACGCACAACATGAGTGGATGCGAAAAGCTCAGCCTAGGCCCTCCATGGGCTGTTGTGCCATTAAAAGTAAGTAAAGTAAGTGAGTAAAGTAATGTTAAATTGACGTGGGATAGTAAAAATTTAAATTTTTTTTTTAATTTTAAATTATTATGTAAAATGTAAAATGATTATACTGATACTTTTAATGTAAATTCAACACAAAACATAAAAGTCTAATATTTTGTACTGTAAAATCAATGCTTTTTTACATTGAAAATTACATTACAAAAATAGAAATTTTACATTGCATTTCATTTTAGTGTAGAAATTCACAGTTGAGCTAAACCAACTTCACGGTAAATACCGAGTTTAGACATCTCCATGGTGAGTAGCATAGACAACTGAGCTGTAATCCTTTTAAAGTTGGGACGAATGAAATCGTTAAATATACGATACGATATTTTTTATGTATATATGCTCTAATTCCCAAGGTAATTGCCTTCCGCATTACTCGAATGTTGCCGTGTGTAAACATTTTCTACATAAACTTTCTGATTGGCTCTTCTTACCGAATAGGATCAGAGCCTACAAACTAGGAACAGAGCCTAGGAACAGAGCCTACTATGACTGAGATAAAGTCTAACTTTAACCTTTCTTAGATATAAGAGGGCAGGTTTCTGAACATAAAGCAAACAATTCGATTGGTTGTGCTACCTACCGCAGTTACCAGTTGCCTACTCAAATAAGTAAGAGACTGTTCAAGTCTTCTTCGCTAATTTATTTTTTTTAAAGTAAGCAGTCGAAATAGATGTACTCTGAAGCTTTTTTCAATATTGTCCCTTCATATTTGGGCAAAAATGGATTATTTCAGATTATACAATCAAAGTGTGCTTAACACTTTGTCAATTCTGGTTTATTCTACCTGCTTCAAATCGATTAACTATAGCTGAAAATTTCTGAGCCAAGTCCAAGTCTGCCGGCATGTAGTAAGCCACAATTTAAATTTTTCACTATGGAACACAACTCCTTTCCTATTGGCCAA
This sequence comes from Palloptera scutellata, assembly GCA_958295655.1. Taxonomy (NCBI): domain Eukaryota; kingdom Metazoa; phylum Arthropoda; class Insecta; order Diptera; family Pallopteridae; genus Palloptera; species Palloptera scutellata. The sequence goes on along the minus strand of OY282449.1, from coordinate 110,861,960 downwards.
TTCTGATAGCTTTTCCTTGATTCAGGCAGCCGAGTTGAGAGAAGTAGATAACCGAATTAACCGTTGGACCCGGCTAGAGCAGCTCGTAATAAGCAATTCCCTTCCAATCCCACCAAACACTCAACATAACCTTGTTTGCCGTCAATCTAGGCTTTGATGTCGTTTGTGAAGGGTTACTACGCTTCGATCATGATTGCTTGCATTGGATATTCTCGTGTCGAATCCACTTTTCATTGCCCATAATGACTCGCTTCGAAAATGGTTCGATTTTGTTGCTTTTCAGCAGCGATTCATTGATGGTAAATCAGTCAATCAAACATGTGTTCGTTTGACAATATCGGACTGGTGTTGCCAGATTTGTGGGTACCAACATCATCTTGTAACGAAAAACCGCGGATACTTACTCGCGGACCAAATAATTTAATTGGATAAAAGTTCAAACAAATTAACACTAATCGGCATTTGGACAAAATATAAGTATGTAAGTATGGCTCTGTCAATAAAATAAAGTTTCACTCAAAGCGATTAATGACTTTTCTCAACTTTTTAATTCAATTAGTGCAAACATAACTATATATATATGTGTGTGTGTGTGTGTGTGTGTGTGTGTGTGTGTGTGTGTGTAATGTAGCGTTCAAGTGTGTATGCGTGTGACAACTTCCACTGTTAATATTTTGTTGATTGATAATAATTTAAAAATGCCAGCAAGCAACAACAACAACTGCAAAAATTAGAAATAACATTTGTTCAAAACTTGTTCAGTCGGAAGTTATTAATTTTGTTTGCTGTAGAAAATAAACACAAGCTCAAGAAGAGAGCAGCAACAACATAAAAGTTGGCAACCATATCAGTTGATACTTTAGTACAACATACTCGTAGTATGTTACTTAAACTCGTATTAAGAAACAAAGTTGGTTGGTTGATACTTACATACTTTATTATTATGTTTTTCTTTTATGGATTTCTATAATTTTACTACATACCATGTACATACTATTACTACTTACCTACCTACATACGTACTATTAACTATCAAAATTACTGCTGCTACTACATACGTATTACAGCGAGTATGTGGCTATTAAAATAATGGCAACAACAACAACAACAACGGCAAGAAAAACAAAAACGTTTAGTAAATACATTTTAGTGGCTGTGTGTTTGGTTGGTGTCACCCGATGCCGCCACCGCCCTCTAGCGCTTGTTTTCTGAATTTAATGCCATAAGAAAAACATGTTCGTGTTTTATAGCAATTTGCGATTTTCTTAAGCTTTCTGTCAGTTCAGTTTCAGTCTTCAAGTGTGCAATTTTATGTGCATTTTTTAAATACTTTTTAAATGACACCACAGTTGAGTTCAGGTGACAACGACACCGGTGAATGGCGATCGATACTCATGGTCAGCTTGTATTTACATATGCTTCGCGTTTGTTGAGGCTTTTGTATAAGAGTTTGATTTATAGTTATGACTTTATATGCTATTGAGTGTTTGTGAAATTCATTGCTAATTAGGATTAAATATTATATATCTCGAAATAGATTTGATTTTATTCGAATTGGAATGGAATTTTACAGACTATAATTTTGATCTGAATACACACATCCATTGGTGCTTTTGATAAGGAAAAATAATAACTGGATATTGTGCCAAATAATGTCAGGATTGTGATAGGCATCAGTACCTAACCAAGGTTATTTCTAAGAAGTATATACTTATATATGTATGAATAAATGAAGGGTATCAGAATATCGACAGACTGCATCACTAACTAAATAACGTCATTGACTGATCGCATTTCCTGCGTTGTATCTCCGTCAAGTGAATAACTACTAAGTATAACCAATTAAATCGTAGCATAGGGTCTGGTATAACTTACATGCGCAGTATATTTATGTTTTGACAAGCAAATGCGAAATCTGTTTTCTATCATTCTTGATAGTAATTTCTTGGCACCAATCAACGTGGAGAAGGGTAGTATATTCCCCCTTTTGCTTCCTGTCTCTCTCTCACTTTTGCGCTTTGTTCATATTCTTTCTGTGCACCAAACAATCACAATACTACAACCCATGAATATGCCTGATTACCTAAGTATTGTAAAAAATAGTGTCAATGATTTATCTACGAGTATTTCTATCATATTTGGTTTCAAGTTTTTCTGAGTTTCAGTTTTACATTGACATTGATGCAATTTTATTTTTATATTATTATTGTTATTCACCTTGAACTGCCATTGAATGTGCAAGTTTTTAAGTTTTTTTGTTGTTGTGGTTGCTGATTTTTGAATTGCACACAGTTCATTTCATCCATTCATTCAATTATGTTCCGTTGTAATTGTGTTTGATTTGACTTTCAGTTTTATAGTCAGTCATGAATTATAAATAATCTCATTTTGGTATTCTTTCGTTAATAGCTGTGTTTCTTTTGACGCGTAAATAAAATAACTGTCACAGTTTAAACAGCATAAAACACAATGCAAATTTTAACCATAAAGTAATATTTTCTCCTAAAAATTAATCCCGGTACATTTATTATGATGATTCTCAAAATACCTTTCTGCAAAAAGTCCATGAGGATTATTCCTTTGGAATCCCAAAAAATCGTGGCCATGACCTTTCCGGCCGATGGGACCGTCTTTGCCTTCTTCGGAGCAGATTCACCCTGAAAAATCCATTGTTTTGATTGTCGCTTGGTCTCAAACACCGCTTCGACATTGACAGCAGTATGCGCTTATTGTCCACCGTAAGCAATTGCGGCACCCATCGGGCCGACATCTTTCTCATGCTTAACCTATCATGTAAAATATTAATTACCGTTCCGTACGACACTCCCACGGCCTCTGCTACTTCGCGCACTTTCGTTCGGCGATCAGCGAGAATCATGTCGTGGACCTTTTCAACGATTTCCTCGATAACCACGTCTGCCGGGCGGCCTGGGCGCTCCTCATCAAAAACAGATGTACGACCACGTTTAAATTCGTTGAACCAATATCTTACGGTTGTCATAGATGGTGAAGGGTCCCCATAGACAGCATCCAACTTCGCTTTTAAGTATTTCTCCGCATGTTTTTCCATCCAAAAATAAAAAGTGAATTACGGATCAATATTGTTCTTTTTCCATTTTACTTATTGCGAAACACGAAACACGCGTGATACTAATGGCTGCCAAATAAAATCTAACCTATGAATCAGTTTGTGATTTAGTGTGGTGTCGTGTGACAGATGGCAGTACACGACGGTAATGCCAACTACCCTCAGAAACGCCACCTGTCTTCACACACGGGTACTTATTGATCGACCCAGGTATTTCGACTCTAGCGTTATTCGTTAGTGAGCCAGATCATATTTTTAAATCCAAAAAAAAAAAATAAATAAATTTGTGGAATTTTTCGTTAGACTACTTTATGTTAAATTAACATCTCCAGCTGCCAGTGCAATATATTGAAGAAGAGACAACTTGATGGTTAACTACATGACGAATTAAATCGATTAAAAAATTCGTTTAACATCTCTGGTTGTTTTTTATAGTTTTTTGAAAAGGATTCAGCTTACGAACGATTATTGTAGTTTTGACCGACTGCAATAATTGTCATAAAATAAACTCCAACAATAAATACTTTTCGTGAGTAATGCTAATTTGTTTTGTATTATGCAAATTAAGAAGCATTTTAAATGTGCTTTTTCTATATTTATCAATTTATGTATGATTTGTGTTCTCAGATGCTATTAAGCTTGAAATGAAAATTGTTGTTTGCATTGCTAATTTGATGAAAATACAATTGTAATTTATACAAGTTTATTTAACACTTACTTTACTTACTTACTTACTTTTAATGGCACAACAGCCCATGGAGGGCCTAGGCCGAGCTTTTCGCATCCACTCATGTTGTGCGTGTTATATTTGTACATGAATGGAATTTAACACATTTTACTTAATTCTTTACAAATTACCAGTTTTGAGCATATTTATGTCAAAAATTAAACGAATCTGGGTAACAATTTTTTATATACAAACTCTCGAACTTTTTATAATCTCGTTACTTATCATATTCAACTGCTATTCTACGTTTTGGTTTTTGAAAAAATTATAAGATCTTTAAAAATTAAATTTAAACTCAATTTATCAGAAAAAAACTTAAACCAACTACTTGGATTATGTGCACAAAAGTCGGGTTAAAACCGTAAACTCCATACTCCATTGTGACTTCTCAAAAGTATTTCGATAGGGCCTTAAGAATTTTGAGAAACTCCAACTTAAAAACTTAGTGAAGCTTGTAATTATATAAATATAATCGGAGGCGACACCATACATATCAAATGAACATGGGTGAGGGCTTTGGATTTATGAAGTCGTTGAGTCGAGATCCCTCAAAGCAATTGTGGTTATTTGAGCCTGTTAGCAATTTTTTGTTTGAATGATTAAACATTTTATATTAAATATTCCTAGCCATAGACTGTTTTATATATCGTAATTATCTCGGGAAGTATTTTATTTATTTGTTTTTATTTTTAACCAACATTCTCAAAATCTATCGAAATAATACAATTTTCATATTTTCGAACTTTTTTGACTTTGATTGCTTCCAGCGGCTGTACTACACATCACAGCTCATAGACAAAGCATTATTATGTAAGTTTGGGTAGTTCACTATTCGATATGATAAGGTGTACCTCCAGACTACGGTTCTGGTGGTTATTTCGCCCGTTTTGGTGACAGCTGTCTAGAGCCCTGCTTGGGAACTAGAGGATTAAAATGAGCTAAGGTATCATAATTTGTAATATGTATATTTTCAAGGTTTCTGCGTTGTTGTTGTAGACTTGCAGTCAAGAACATTGTTTAACAACTAAAACAAGGTGAACAGATGTTAAGATGTTATACCGGTCAGAAGCTGTAAAATCGTTATATGTATGTTTCGGTGATGTATGACATGTGGACGAAATCTTTTGCTATTCAGTGTAGCTCACTTGTGCTGCAATTGTAACTTCTTTATTATATACTCTAGTTTTTACATACATATGTAGTATATAAATACCGTATGTTTTGTGTCTCGAAGCCGTGGTGTAATCGTAGCATGTCAAACACCACGCTCCTCACTTACTGATCAAGCGTGCATCTAATCGCTTTAATAAAGAAAGAACTATAACCTGATGAACAAAACATCGTGCTTTCATTTGCAGACTTACATTGTAAATACTTAACTCTATACAAAGGCAGAAGCCGTAGAAAATATTTTGTATATCTATAATTTAAAGTTCACGAAACTATAGTTTAACAACAATGCTCGTAAAAGCACGTATAAGTTTCAACACATGCGATATCAAAACTGAACAATCAATCCCGTTTGCAATATTGTAAATTGCAAAATTTCACTATTTACTTTTATTAAATTAAAATATTTTCTCTCAATTGAAATAGAAAAAAGTTTTCCCTTCCCAGATTAGCATTATAATTTAGGAGTATCTTATTTCAATGATGTGACTGAATGCAATTTTACTTTTTTTTATTAAATAAAATTAATTTTAGAAAATTTAATATAATTAAATGAAAATTGCATATCAACGATGCGCGAAACTGCACACAAAAATTGTACATATATAAAAATAATAAATACGACACGACGACATGAATGGATCAAATACATTGAGTACATGGCTGAAGCAAACAAGCAAGCAAGCAATACCAAAAAACACCACATACAACAACAACAACAACCTTAAACTTGCATTTTCCCACGAGCTACAATCAAAAAATGGGGGAAAAAAACAATAAGAAAATTATACACACACGCACATTATACACAGTCACACAAACATTAAAATACCGCATAAACATATGAATTAAGCATGAGCTTAAATTTGTGGAGTGAGTGTGAGTGTGTGTGTTAGTGTTAGTCTTAGGTGGGTGCACATAATGCACATGCACACACATTCACGCAGATATATACCATAATCATGAAATTAAAGTCAAAGCAAATAAGGAAAAACTTGGTTGGCATTTCATTTAGTTAAAGTTTTTAAGGTTTTCTTTTTATTTTCTCCTTATTTTTATTTTGATTAAAAACAATAGAAAGAAAGAAACACACAGAAAACTGTTAAACTGGAAAAAGTATCTCACAGATACTTTTGCAGTAGACATGGTGGAGGATTTCACTCTCTCTGTGTGTGTGTGTGCGTGTGTGTGTGTGTGTGTGTTGCGCAGACAATAAAGAAAAACAACAATAAGAAAAAGACAACGACAACAATACAACAAGCAAAAAAAGACAATGCAAAAACCCAAAAAAAAAAAAATAATACAAAAAAATGTAAAAGAAAAATTGCAGCGTCAAAGTAATTCACTTTTGATCTTCAACAATCACAACAACAGCAGAGAATGTAGCAACAGCAATTACAACAACAACAGCAATAATAACAACAATTCAATTGCAAACTGCAACTGCTGCACATACATAGTAGTATGTATCTGCTTTTCTTGATATCAAGCAGACTGAGTGACTGAGAGGCAGGCAGACGGACAAAATAGTTGAGCTCAAGATTTCTGTGGTAATTCGTGTGAACATATACCAGAAACAAAATATATACATATATGTACATATAATGTACATATATAAATATATTATGGTATATATTTTATTTATATTTACTTATACTTAAATCAGACAGCGTCTGCTGCTGTTGTAGCAATTGCTGCTGCGCTGCATTCAGTTGAAGAAGCTTGCCTCACAAGCTCGCTCTTCCTCGTACATTGGCATCTTACATACATGCATACATACATACATATGTTTGTATTTATATATATTTTGAAGTTTCGCGCTTCATTTATACTTAACATGATGAAGTTACTGCGCTTCTGTCTTTTTTTTTCTTTTTTTTTTTCTTACATTGCCTTTTGCTTTTGTTGCTGGCGGCTGCTACTTTTGCTTATTCTCTCTGTTGGGATGTGAATTTGTGGCAAAAATAAAAATTACTTGCGAATTTTATCACGAACAAAGTAAAGAAACACAACAAGCAGCAGCAGCAGCAGCAACAACAACACAAACTAAAAATACAAAACGCGAATAGTTAGCGAACAAAACAGACTGAGTGTGAATGACCACAAGACCGACAACCACGATGACGACGACGACGACCAGAAACAGCGCGCTGCGCTAAAGACCGCAATCAGATTCAGCATCAGACAGTGGTGGATCCAGGAGGCGAATCAAGGGTTTGTTGTCTGATTTATAATGTTATTTAAAGTTTTATTTTGGTCTCATATTTGGTAAAAATTTCCATCTATATTTAGGTCAACTTTTGGCTTAATTAAATTTGAATTTTGGTTCGAATTTTATTCAGAATTTCGGTTTGTTTTATGGCTGAACTTTGATTTGATTTTCGGTCTGAGTTTTGTTTTAAAATATTGACCGACTTTTGCTCTGATCTGAATATTATCACACTTTTGGTCTCATTTTGGTGTGACTTCGCTGTAATTTTTTTCTTGTGATATGTTGTGAATTTAGGTTTGTTTTCCCCCCCAAATTTGATCATAATTTGAATCTGATTTGCATACAAATTTCGCCTTGAATTTAATTAAGTTTATTTTTGATATGCAATTTTCTGCGAACTTTGGACTGGTTTTCGGTTTCTACCTTGATTTGGTTTTTGATCTGATCTTTGTTATAATTTCTAATCAGAGTTTCAATCTAAATATTGGACCAGTTTTATGTTTGATTTACCTGGTTGGAAGTTTGTTTGAATTTCGTTGTGAATTTGCTCTGATTTCTGGTTTGTTTTCCGGTCTCAATATTGCTCTCAGCTTTACGTTGATTTTAGTCAAATTTAAAATTTGGATAAAATTTTTATCCCCAATTTTGGCTGACTTTTGGTCACAATTTGTTTCTGTCTTTTAGTTTGATTTTTAGTCTCAATATCGACGTCCAATTTTTGGTCAGGATTTTGGTCCAGAATTTTGTCCAAATTTTATTCTGATTTTTGGTCTCATATTCTCGTATGTAGTTGTGTCTGTTTAATGTGATACCGTAGTTTAGCAAATTTAGCCCCCTTCTAAATCCGAATCTGCGATCCACCACTGGCCACAGATGATTCGTGCAGATTTGTTGGTGGTGCAATGGCAGCAACATCGGCGTCACTCTGGGCAATTGATAACTTTCTACACACACACACACAAGCACAACAAGTTAATTAAATAATTTCGTTATGCTTATTTTAAATTTATAAATTGTTTTTGTATGTGTGTCCGTGCGTTTGTATACATGAATGAATTCATACGCGGTTGCAGCACTTATTACTCATGCATATTTATTTGCTAGAGATGGTCTCTATGAATGTTAGTTGCAACTCTGTAATGAAATTACGTGGCAATTTGTTAAATTGTTGCAGTGGCAAGTTGTAATATGTACAAGAAAAACAAAACAACTATAGCAACTGTTTACAATTTAAAGCTGATTTACTTAAATACTTAAAATTATTAACTATGTATTACTTATTATTTGACTGAGGTCAATTAATGTCTTTAAAATTGTAATTAGACTGAGCACTAAAGAGTAACTGATTCCTTATGAGATTTTATTTCTACACATGTATGTCATTACACTGAAGCAGATAAATGAATCAACAGCGGTGATGAACTAATTAAAGCATTCTATCATAACTGAATGTAAAAGGCAGTTTCCCTCAAAATGAAAAAAGAGAAGTTGTAATATTTTTGGGAATTTTAATTGTATCCATCTGAAATTTTGGTTAATCTTTTTCGAAAGAGGTTTCACAGGAAAGAAGCAGATTCAGGAAGGAAGGGGATATGCTCGCCTTGAGGGATTAACTCTACATTTCCTTTCGTAATTGAAATTAATTGTATCCCTATTTAATTAAAATGTTGCCAAACTGTGGGGTAAGGAAGAATCGAGCTTCAGCATAGAATTTTTCTGTATGTATGCATTTGTGAAAATGGGTTGCAATAAGCTTCCCATCATAACAATAAAATCTTCTGAAAGTTAGAAAGCTTTAAAATTTCCAGAACCGAGAGAAATAGGAATGAAAGAGGGTTAGGGTTCAATGTAACTGACATGGACTTTTATAAAATAAATTTTTGCTTACACTTCCTTCATATACATATAACATTTGGGTGTACATATGGTTGCTATTAATCGAAATTGCGATCCTTTCGGTTAGTTGTGGAACACTATTTCATTTAAATGACTTCCTCGGCTGGCCTTGCCTTTTCAGTACATTTTCGACTGTATGGAGGTGTACTTGACAGATAGCTGCATCAATTTTGTCCTTAAGAGCTGCATTGGTTGCTGGATGGTTAGCATAATACTTATCTTTAACGCCTTTGCCATAAATAATAGTCCAGCGGAGTCAAATTGCAACTGCGTGGTGGCCAATGTACATCACCAAAACGATTGCTGCACGCATGGTGTGAAACGGCACGCCATCCTGTTGGAACCAAATGTTGGCTAAGTGCATTTCTTCTAAAATAGGCCACAAATAATCAGTTATCATTGTCCGGTAGCGCACACCATTCACTGTAACGCCTCTTCTTTCCTCTGAGCAACAGCAGCAATTTTTTCGGTTGTGGTCACACATTTCACAAATTGTTCCACAAATTGTTTGGACGGCGCCTCTCTTCTACCGAATTTTGAACGTAATTTTTTAAAATTTTCGGTACAAGATTCACCAATTTGCAAGTACATTTTTAGCATATCCCAGTAGTTGTTCAAGCGTAAGTAAATCGATCCATTTCGGTAACCTCAAATATAAAACTAATTTTCCGTCATAATACGAATGACATTAGAATGGCCACACTCTAAATAACCAGTAGTTCAAATTACAAATGTTAAATGGATCACCCATTAGGAATCAATCTTAGAATATTTATGTATGTACATCCATTTTAAGTATTCGTATAATATTCCCGCTGGGTTATAAACATATAAGTACTTACGATTGTATGTATGTAAATATACAATTACAAATGTATGCCGCAACATAATTAACAGTTCACATTTTTATTGTTTATGCACTCATAAGAAGCTAAAAAAGAAGAAAAGAAAATTGTAAAATATTTTTTGACCCCATTAGTGTTGCAAAAATAGGTGCCTAGCTTTTATATCAATACCTGAGGGCGCACTTATGTACATACACACACATAGCTACAAAAACAGTATGACTTACCTACCTCTCCCACTGATGGCTATAAAAGGGCGCGCAAACTGAAGCTGAAGAGAAAAAAGAATTTTGCAAATGAACAAAAATATTTCAGCCACTACTACGTAAGTAATTCAGTGGCGCATAAAAGTAAGCACAAAAACAAACAAAAAGGAAATAAATGCAAACGTTATGCGACATAATTTTTATGAAACACACACACACACACACACACACACACTCTAAACATACATGGGATTGTTCATTGTTATTGTTTAGTGGGGTATGCACGTGAGAGAGCGCATTCGTTCGTTTGTTTCTGTGTGCGTGTGCGTGTGTGCAGATTGACCACTTACAGAAATGCTTACGTTTAAGTATGTGTGTTGTGAAAGAAATAAGACTGCTTCAAAGCTATTAAGCGCGTCAATCGTAAATACACACACATACATACTCGTACATATGTATGTACATACCTGCCTACATGCTAGTATACGAGTATATGTCATCATAGAAAATGTTTGTATATGTATGTGTGCATGCTATTGATGCAATTCTAAATGTAAAAAGCAACACAAAAGTAAATAAGTACATAAGCATTTTCTTCTTCAAAAGCCAGTAACAACAACAACAAGAACTGTTCTTTATTTGTGGTTATACAAGGATTTACGAGAGTAGTTAATGTACAAATAAACACACACACACACACACACACACATTCACTCACATAGTGGAAATACATAAGTATACTAATACATATGTACATTCTGTATGTATTATTGTGTATGCACTTGATATGAAATGAACGAAAATAATATGAAAGCTGCATGCAACCATTTATTGCAACGAATATAAAATGAATACAGGTGAATGCACACAAAACCACCGAAACAAAATTGAAGTAGCACATACATACTTACACACACATGCATAGATGCATGTGTGTGTATGTTGGTTGGCATGTGTGTGTGGTATGTTTTTCTATTTATGAGTGCGGTTTAGGGTATAATGCATACTCGTACATATTCTCTAAATTCGAAAAGTGAAAGAGATCGAGAGCTCTCTCTCTCTCTCTCTCTCTCTTTCATTCTTACAATACTGAAGCATAAAATGTCATTGACAATTTAGGTAACTCTTACTAACAATGATTTTCATTTGAATTTCTTAATGCTGATGCTTATTTATAATAATTCTAGCATCTATTCAGTCATTTGTTGCATGATAATGTGTGAATGTCCTATGTTTTAAAAGGGGTTTTCTGTGTTTTAAAGTTTTATAAATTTGTTTTTGAGATCTAGAAATTGTTCCAGGGTATTTGGTATTAATCTCCTCCAACATGATTTTCCATTCATTTGCAGTAACTAAAGGATGAAAGTTTTACCAGTAAAGGGGTGCTCAACATTAAAGTTGACATATGGTAGATGAAATAATTTAAAAATTCCCTAAATTTTTTAATCACGGTGCAATCAATAATAAACAAAATTTTCAATTTTCTAATCAGAATCAGCTCTTGGCAGACAATGGAAAATCGAAACGAGTAAAAAACATCTATGAAAAGCTTTTCATTTCGCCGTTCAGATCCGGCATTAAACTATAGATCATTCGTAAACAAATACATTATAATGAATTATAATAAGAAAATGAATGAGAAAACCCGTCCTAGGCCTTTCGACATTGTTTCGACATTACAGAATAAAAAGAGGGAAGAGTTTTTCACTTTACCATCTTGGCATGTAATTACAGGTTCCTTCCACTTATGTGTGGATGCGGGAAGCTCAGCGTGGACCTCAATGGGCTGTTGCGCCAGGATCTTGATACCCTCCTCCGAATAGTCACGGAAGTAAGTACGTACGCAATTTGGTAAGGATCACATGAGGATTTTGGGAGCTATTAGAGTAAAGTTAGCTGGTTATACATAGTAAAGTTGGTTGCACTTGTATTGAAGCCACCAGCTGATTTGCTTCGACTGATATTATTCAGCTGCAAGCATTCATATTACAAATTATTATACCTTAAATGTTTCGATAATAATAATAATATTCTTCCATATTTCTTCCAAGTATTTATTTAAAAATATTTCTGTTTTATTTTCTTTTCAGGTATGTGTGTGCTTCAAATTACATAAATCGTGTGAAACCATATTGCATTAAATCGTATACAATAATTCCGTATTTGAAACGTAGGTAAGCTACAATGTTGAACTACAAACTTTTAAAAGGAAATCTGCAAAATTACTTCATTTACAAATATACACTCATACATAAACAAATGCCAAAATTAGTCTCCCGTACCTTTAGGTAGGTAGATTCTTTCCTCCTTGCTGCTGGAATTCAGTGAATGTTTTTGCTTTTATTGTGGGGAGAATAATAATTCCATAAGAATTTTACATTTATGTAAATTCAATAATTTTGCATGCATACATACAATTTCCCTTTTACAATTTCAACTCGTATTTTCATTTATGCTTCTTCTTCTTCTTATTCAAAAGTAAAGTTGACATTTCTAGTAGCTTTTGAAATTCCACTTGATTTTGAAAGAATTCATCGTGCACTCAAACAGACAATTTTTTTAATTAAAAGGAACTGTATAAAGTAAAAAAAAGAAACTTAAACCAAAAAACCGAACTGAAAAGATTTTTGCAATAAAATCAACTGCCAAAAATCAATTCACTGAATAAAAAGAATAAGTCAAGCAGATAAAGCTGAAGAAGAAGAATGAAAAATGTCAAAGGGACTGACTGTCAACACAAACATTAAATCGAATTGAATGAAAGTGTGTACCGTAGTTGCCGCCTTGAATGTGGAAGACAGGAACTGCCATTGCCATTCACTACAGTCTGGCAACACTGGCGTTTTCTTGTTGTCTACCACAATAATACAATATTAGCTCAAAAACTATTGAAAGGAAAAATACAACGAAAGGTTTTCGGGGAATTATTTTAGTTGCGCTACGATAACTTTGACGGTATTGCCGCTAGGAAACACACCCACACACACAAACTTATACATAAACAATATTAGATTGGATTCAAAGGAAGAGCAACCAAGCCAAGCCAAAACAAAACGAGAAAACCTACGCCATGTTATACCTAGTCAATGAAAAAGGTAGCTTCTAGTGCTGCCAAGCCAAGCCAGACTAAACCAAAGTCAATTCATTGTATGTTTGTTCATATATACATAGTAAGTGCATATGTGTACGACTGTGTGTTTGTCTGCCACTGCTTAAAAGCGAATTACATTCCTATAGGAATAATGGCATCAAAGAGATGTTTAACTTTTGGTGATGGTGGTGGTGCTTGATGCTTGCTGTTGCTATTACCGTTCTTCTGCTATTGATTTTGGTTGTGTAGGAAACTTCATCAAAAGAGCGCCAATAATAAGGAAGGAGAAAAGCATTTCCATTGTGTTTAAATTGATTTTCTTCTAAACGGAAACGGAAACGGAATCGGAATCGGAAATTATTATTCTCAGCTTATATGCCCCTATAAAATTCACTTTAAGACATTTTAAAGCGCGCCAAATATGTGTCTCTCATTCACAACTATATGTAGTTTTGCTGTTTTAATTAAAAAATGAGGACGGAATCCTTTTCCTTTCGCCTTGAAATATTCTGCATAAATTTGTTCTTTGCTATGCCCTGCCGTGCAATGATATGAAAATAATTTACAGCAACAATGAAAAACAGTAATAACGAAAACACCAACCAACAACCAACAATGACATGGAAACAAACACTAAAAATAATGTAAAAAAGCATGAAAAGAATCGTATGCAAATGAAGTGCATAAATTAGGAAAGAAAAACAGAAACCAGGAAACAACATAAAGATGAACAAACAATGTTTACTACTAAAAAACCGAACCGAAACATCACAAAGAAAAAAATTTACATGTTTCAACAGAAACAAAAAAGAGAAAAAAAGAAAGACAAAAATCAAAAACATTTTTATCCTATATTTTCGATTAATATTCAAATATCAAGGAGTTTCCGAAAAGCGAAATATTTTAAGTCCCTTTTTATTTGCATTGAAAGGAGAGAAATCTATAAAATATTTATAATTATCATACTTCAATATAGTTTGTCTCATTTGACTTGTCTGGGTTGTCATATGACACATAGATTTTGTTGACATCGACGAAACTATCATCAATTTCTTACTCCATCGAAGGTGCTTAAGAGAGGCTGTTTCCGATTTGGTTTCTAACATAAATCTTCCTGACTGAGTTAATGGATTGCAAGCTATAAATTCTTTGGTAGAAAATATGCAATTTATCATAAAGTTGGAACCGAAAACTCGCGATATTGCATCAATTATCACTGAACTTGTTTTTGCAAGGAAAGGTTTATTTAAGTAGAGACTGAAGTAAAAAATACTAGTCCAGAATTAGCAAATAGAGGAGAAAAGCAGTCACGTCTATAGTAAAGCCTCAGCTCATAATGTACATGTTAATGTTCAGCGATAGCCAACCTACCATTAAATCACTAGCTAGTAAATCACTTCCATTCATGTACAAATATATCACGCACAACATGAGTGGATGCGAAAAGCTCGGCCTATGCCCTCCATGGGCCGTTGTGCCATTAAAAGTAAGTAAAATAAGTAGATCACTGACCTCCAAGGAGATTTTCAATAATCCAATTACCGAAAACCTCGGTCTGGCCATTAACTAGTTGTTAAATGCAATGTACATCTTGTGTGAGCTCCACTACTTATATAGCGATATGCATGGAAATGACGGAGGTGGTTAATAAGCAATATTGGGCACAACAATACCGCTTTTACAATATATAAACTACCTGGGTGCATCACTGGTAATCAGTAATCATAAAATTCAAACAGCGTTCTTCAACCAGGCAAAAGTGAGCTGGCTAATTGAACCCACATAAAAAATGTGCAAGTACGTATGGCTGCCAGAGTACTACTACAAACGCTTCAAGTAGCTAATATCTATAGATTGGAACCACTTCACAACTTCATAGGCACACATACCACTGCTTAAATATCTTCTGTAGAAGCTATAAAGAGTATGAAGAATCAGTTTCGCACTAACTCTGTTTCTGACTAGCCTTGGCTATCTTTATAAATGACCTGTCCGACTTGATTCCGGTTGACATGGAAGACATGGAAGACTGAAATATGTAGGAAAGTTTGAGTAATCAGGCTTATTCAAAGGAGACAGATGAAACAGTAGGACGGTGTTGCTATGGGCTATCTTCGGCTTACGTTGATGGACAACCACTTTACAAACATTGCATTAACTAATTTAAAGAAATTAGTTAATGCTTTTTCAGAACCAAAAGATTTATTTTCAAAGTAAATACAAATGACAGTGAACTAAAGGAACTATTATCTGTCCCGAATTCAGTAATTGTTCTATCCTTTTTTATTGTATTTAAATAAAGTTATCCTACCAATAAGTTATATATTTTTAGTGATTATAGTGCAGCGTAGAAAAGATCTTTTAAAGCTCACTCAGTTTAAATATTTAAATATTTTTAAATATGATTCCGACGCGATTTTGAGCAATATCTCTGTTCCTTCGATTCTAAAAGGATATGAATATTTTATATAAATGTATGTAGCATTTATTACTTGAAGCCCGAAATTTGATTATTAAGACTCCAAGAATAGACAGGTTCATACAATTCTTTAGCAAATGCTTAATAGTTGCTAAATCGTAGCAAAATCTGCAACTAACACACACAACTAAGTACATATGTACATATCTCCAGATCTCCATCTTCTTGAATCACTCAACGAGTTTATATTGTTTTGTAAAGTAAACAAGAATCACACACAATTTGCACAATTGTAAATAAACGTACTTCAGAAAACTGTAATTTTTCGATGCACTATTATTATTCATAAAGTCTTACATAAAGAGCTCATCTAATCTCTATCCTTCTTCCCTACTAATCTAACTGAAATTTGCCACTTTCACTCATATAACAAAATGTTGGGAAAAACTGAAGAAGCAAATCAAAACAAAATCAACAATGTGTACTATTTGTTGGATGAAACATTAGTATATGAAAGAATCTAATCAAACACAAATAGAAGTTAAGTAGAATCCTAGAAAGTAACAGACAAAGGAACAATAGAATAATATTTACAAATAATTTATACTTTGCTCTTGTTGCTGACATACATATAAATATGCGTAAACAAAACTATGTAATGCTAATAATGCCCAGTAGCATGGCACAGTAGATGGAAATGCAATAAGTTAATTTCATAACTAAATAAATTTTTTTTTTAAATTTCTTATATTTTTCATGAAATTTTCTATTCTTTTAATAAATCGAAGAGTTTTTTTTTACCTAGTGGTTTTAAAACCAAGCGTTTTTAACCATTTTTGAGAATTGTAGAAAGGAAGACTCCATTGAAAGCAAGTAAGTACCAGTGGTTCCAAGTTCCAATATATTTTCCTAAAAATATCTATTATATTATTTACTACTTCCCTGTTTAACATTCAATTAAAATGTAACCAACTACCACAAATTCATTTAACGTATCGTATATTAATCATTAGCTTTGATTTAAATCTGTCGTAAGCTTTCATGAAAATCTTAAAAACTTTAAAAACCTCGTACATATTATGTACATAAATACTAGGATACAAAAAAACAAGATGTGTATTATAATTGAACACACTGTGCATTGCTATTCAAATTGCCCGCAACCTGTAACAATATGCTCATCCAAACACATACATACATAAATAATGTGTACGTATGTATGTGTGGCTGAGTACCTTAAGCTTTTGACATGCAAAGTGCACATACTATGGAATATCTATCTTCCTTTATTATTATTCCCTCTCATATGAATATATCTGTTTAGCTGCAACAGCAACAGGAACATGAGCAGCAGCAGCAGCATATCCTCACTATTCTTTTTCATAATCGTATGTCATGGTTTGGCTACACAACGATTCACTAGCTCATATCTCTAGCTTTAGCTATACACAGATACATATGTGCAGATATACACTGGCGGTCACGAAAACCGCACCACCTCAAAATAACATGAAAATACGAAAATAATGATTTTTATTTTGGGGAATATTTATTTTGTTTTTAAATATTAACATGATTTTAAAATTATGCAAAGTGTAAGAACGGAAGTGGTCGCTGTGGCGTAGTGGACTGCTACGCAGAGTGTCCGGAGTTCGAATCTCGGCACAGGCAAAATCAAAAAAAGTAGAAAAAATAATTTTTCTACACGGCACCACCTCTTGGCAGGCAATGGCAAACCTACAAGAGTAAAAATTGCCTATAAAAAGCTTTTCACTTCGCCATTCATGTACAAATATAACACGCACAACATGAGTGGATGCGAAAAGCTCGGCCTATGCCCTCCATGGGTTGAAATTCCGATGTCCGTGAATATTTTTTCAAGCTGTAAAAAAAGGATTTTATTTTTAAAATTTCTGTTCTTAATTTTACATTCTGTAAGGATCAAACAAAAGATAGTATGCAAAATTTACCGATTTTGGACGGTGGCAAGGCGCAGAATCGTCCTGGAAAGTTGCGTTCATACTGCAGGGTAAATGCTCTTCAAGAGCTGGCACTAAGTTTCCCTTTATGACTTGCCCATATTTTTCAGCATTCATAATTCCTTCTAAAAAGTACAAAGGACCACGTACGTAGTAGGAAAAGCATCCCCACATCATCTGGCACTTTGGAATTGCGCTGTTTTTACAATACAGTTTTCTTTATAACGTTCACCATTGGAACGGCTCACGTACGGTAAATTTTAGGCGCATAGCAGGTTAAATTAGCTTTCTTCAGACCAGATGACATTTCGCCACTGTTCCAGTGTCCAGTTTTTATAGTTTTTAGCCCAAGCTAGACACACTTTTCTAATTTTTTCAGTTAACAATGGCTTTTTTGCAGGACGCCTTCCGTATAAACCAGCTTTTCGCAGTCTCCTGCGTACAGTTTCATAAATAATATTTCCGCAATGGTAGGTTTCTAGCTCGGCCCGAATAGTTACTGCACTTTTAAATCGATCCTTTGTGCTAATATTTTTTATAAGGCTATCAATTCTGTTACTGGTTGCACGTTTAGGACCAGGTCCTATTTGCCTCTCCAGGGACTCCATAGTAATCTTCTTTTTTTAAACGGACAATTGTGGAATGTGATCAAACCAATTTTTCAGAAATTTTCCGTTAGGAAAGTCCTTGGTCCACTAATGTAAGTACAGCGACTTTTTTGTCACGAGTCAGCTGCTTATATTTTGCACTCATTACTGCACTTATTTCACAAAAAACCCTTCTGCGTTAAACAAATGCACTAGAATAACTAATTTCTGTTGTCAACACATTTCGAATAATTTAAACCGGGAAATCCCCTTTATCGTAGCAAGAAAAAATAAGTAAATTACCCAAATTTTTACATATTAAAAAAGTGTTGCCAGTGGTGCGGTTTTCGTGACCGCCAGTGTATGTATGTACATAGTTTTATATACATGCATGTATGGTTATGTATGTATGTGTACGAGTATGTACGTATGTATGTATGAACAACCATTTGTACACATATAAAAGTGTGAATTAAAATATAAAATGAAATTTATTTTTGTGGCTTTCCATTCAATTCTGTGTGTCTGTCTTCCAGGATTTTGCATGCACATGCAAGTAGTAAGTTAGTTCAGTGTAGTACAAAATATATCCCAACAAACAATTTAAGGTTCTAAGACACGTTGAATAGATTCATACTTAGTTAATTAATAACACTAATTCTTTAGGCCGCGGATATGTTGGTTTTCGCTGTTCGGCAAACACTTGACATTTAACTCGTGCTCGGTGTGGTGGTTGCAAAGTTACTTTTGGTCGAAATGCAGTTTTTGACAATACCAGTTTGTGCGCCATGGCTACATGGCAAATGATATAGAAACAAACTTTAAACAATTTAATGTAGATGGAGAGCGAACTTAATAAAGTTAAGACCATTTGCATCACATCGTGAATACCACTAATATGTTGTATAAAGACTTTACATATCCATTTTTAAACCATAAAAATATTCACATCCTTGACAGTGTTCATTTCATCTAGCATAACGGTTTGTAAGTGACCCGAGAGAGTAAAGCTCTCTCTTCGTGTTCAGTGACGCAACAATTTCATGATGCTCGTCGAGCAAATTCTGAATATAACCAAGATCTCAGAGAATATGAAAAGGGTTGGTTTTGTTAATGAATCTACGCTAAAATAAGTATAAAATATGTCTACCGAGAATAAATATTGCATGAGAGAATGGGTGTCTTTGAACTCGAATATAGGAGAACTCTGAGCATCTTCTCATGCATATTATTTCGTGGAAATAGACTTATTCACTCACTGTTAAGAGATTCGAAAAGAAACGTTGCACTGAAGATAAGAGGTCTCTTTTAACATAAAGTATAAAAATAAAAAAAGGGATACGATCGCAAAAGGTTTAAATATGTAGATTCTTCTGGCTTTATCTATTTAACAATCTCTCTAAGGCTAGTTTCATAGAAAGGGGCTTTAAAAAAATGTAAATAATTATCGTTAATTAAAGATTTAGACTATTGCCAGTCAAAACTGTTTGCTTGGATGTTTCTACAGCTGCTTAGCTTTACAAACTCTCGCTTGCATACATTTGTGGGCCTTTGTGTGTGTGTGTGTGTGTGTCTCGCTTTTCCATAGTAATGGTATATTTACACATTTGCAATATTCCGAATATGTATGTATAACTTAGCAGAGTTGAGAAAAAGCGTGGGGTGGTTGTGTGGCTTATGTGAGCGTATAGTGCGCCGTTTCAAATGAACAGTATTCATTTTCATTGAATAAGTTTGCTCTGTAAAAACGTTTATAAATAGTGACGAATGGCTGCAATAGTTTCAACTTCATCTTCAACTATGTATAGTATTTTCTTTCACTTTTTCTTTATTTCTTTTCATCGCTTCTTTTCTTTTTTATTTTTTTTCTTTTCCTTTTGCTTTTTGTAGGTCATGTTTTCATTCAAACTGCTTCAGCCAGTTTTAGTTTTAACAAACGATTACGTTGTAAAGGGTGATTTTTTTGATACTTAGTTTTTGACGTTAATATTTCGGACAGGTCACGCACGATTTTTGACATGTGCCATAGTAAAAAATGCTCAGTTCGGTTTGCCATTTCGTCATGAATAGACTTACTGCTGAACAACGTTTGCAAATTATTGAAATTTATTATCAAAATTCGATTCGTTTTTTATCGCAAAATTGTCTTCAGCGACTAGGCTCCTTTTTGGCTCAATGGATACGTGAATAAGCAGAATTGCCGTATTTGGAGTATAGACCAGCCAGAGGCAATTTAGCAGCTACCAATGTACCGATGTACTGTTGGTGCTGTTCGGTTAATGGGCAGGCGGCATCATTGGGCTGTACTTCTTCAAAGACGATGAAGGCCGCAACGTTACGGTCAATGGAGAAAGATACCGTTCGATGATAACACGCTTTTTTTTTTGCCCAAAATGCAAGAATTGGACTTGGCCGACATGTGGTTCCAACAGGACGGTGCCACATGCCACACTGCACGCGAAACCATGCATCAATTGAGAGGCAAATTTGGTGAGCAGTTAATCTCACGTCTTGGTGCAGTCAATTGGCCACCAAGATTGTGTGATTTAATCCCGTTAGACTATTTTTTGTGGAGGTATGTTAAGTCTCTTGTCTATAGGGACAAGACAAACACGATTTCTGCTTTGGAAGCCAACATTGAATGCATCATTGGTGAGATTCCGGCCGAAATTTGTGAAAAAGTGTGCCAAAATTGGACCATCAGAATGTACCACTTAAAGCGTAGTCGCTGGCAACAATTAAGTGAAATTATCTTTAAAAAGTAAATGGCAGGAATTGATTTATCGATCCAAATAAAAATTTCATTCCCTTTAGTAAAATGTCTGATTTTTTTTGATTTTCAAAAACGAAGCTCTTAAAAAATCATCCTTTATAAAATAAACTAACTAATCTTTTACTTTCGCTTATGTGCATACCATATATGTATATTAAATAATATTCTCTTTATTTCACTTTTTTTTTCTGTTTCTTTTGCTTCGTCTTCTTTGGCAGGTAAATTGGTTTTACAATGTGTCTACTGTAAATGAAACATTGACTTTATGTGTGCCAAAGTCAATATTGAGTTTTATATAATCTTAATTTAAAATAAATACGTTGATACGTTGATAGATTGTAGTAAGTGGTTGGGAGAATTGCTAGAAGTGTTAAATAAATTTAAATTATTTTTAATTTGATTTTGTTTTGTATGCAATTTAAGTATAACACAGAGATAACTTCGTTTATTTTAAATTTAATTTTTTTACTTTAAATAAATTTTTTAATTGCCCCTACATAAAAATTTTTAAATTAATTATAATCGAACCATATATTTACACATATCGAAGTAAAGGGTGTTTTTTTTAGAAGTGTGGTTTTCAATCTGGCAATAGATTTTTCGGAGTTGGTCTTTTTGACAGCTGTGGCTTGATTTATGCTCAGTTTGGTTTGCCATTTCATAATGAATAGACTTCCTCCTGAACAACGTTTGCAAATCGTGCAAATTTATTACCAAAACGTGACGGCCACCGATGCCGATTTTAACAAGAAAATTTTGTTCAGCGATTATGCTCACTTTTGGTTCGTTACGCATTTGGAGTGATCATAATCAAGCCATTGTTGAGACGCCGTTACATCCTCAAAAAGTCACTGCTTGGTGTGCTCTATGGGCAGAGAGAATCATTGGTCCATATTTCTTCAAAGATGAAGCCGGTCATAATGTTACAGTCAATGGGGAACGCTATAGAGCCATGATTAATGACTAATGACTTTTTCGTGCCTAAATTGTGAATTGGAGGATGTTGATGTGGACGACCTTTGGTTCCCACAAGACGGCGCTGCGCTACATGCCATACAGCCAACGAAACAATCAATTTATTGTAGGAAACTTTTGGTGAGCGCATTATCTCGCATCGTGGGCCTGTGGCGTGGCCTCCAAGATCGTGCTGGACTTTTTTTTGTGGGGTTATGTGAAGTCGCTTGTCTATGCAGATAACCCCGAGACGATTGACGCCTTGGAAGAGAATATTCGGCGCGTTATTACTGACATACGGCCCCAATTGCTGCAAAAAGTGGTCGAAAATTGGGCCTCTCGGCTGGAATTTATTCGAACCAGCCGCGGCGGCCACTTGCCCTAAATCGCTTTTAAAACATAATGGCAAATCCTTATCTTTATAATAAAGCTAAATTTTTGGCCATAACATTAAATTATATGCGTTTTATTTCTTCTTGAAAACCACACTTCTAACAAAAACCACCCTGTATAACTACTTGAACACCTCTGGCTCACATCAGCTTCTTTCAGTTGGCATTATTTTCGATCTGGGATTCGCCCAAGATCGAAAATAATACGAAGATTCAGAGGTTGTTCAGAGAAATTTGTTCTGAAGAATTTATTTAAAATAACTTTAATTGCTGGCAGTATTTTTCATATTCTTTTATACGATTCTGTTTCATATTTCTCTGAATTTTATTTAATTGAAAGAATAAATGAATCATCTGTTATATTGAGATTGGTTTCATTTATATTCTCTATCTATATAATTTAGTTGAAAGAATGCACTTTTTGCTCATGAACAATTGCTGCTGATTCTATTTTCAGTGATTTGCTTGGCCAAATATAATAATATTTATTAGACCGGATTGGTTTGTATGGAGCATTTTATAAGTCGCCATTTTTGGCATATTTTTTTTTTATTGATTTGAACGAAATATTTTGAAATTTTTATGTAAAATAAATAATTTCGAATAATTAGTTTCAAATCATACTACTTTCGTCAGTTGATATTGACATTGTTCTGAGATTTGGCGGTGCACTGAAAAAGTTTCTTTAAAGTGAAAAACAGTGAATGCAAATATATGATAAAAGTAAGTAGAAAAATGCGAAACAAATTTAAAATGCATTACTTTTGGGTGTTTTTTTTTTTTTTTTCTTTGTGTACGACATTGAAAGGGTAAATCTTTATAGATACTGGCAGCACCGTGTTGTTCAGCATGCACCATTCACACTCCAGTATACCTACGTACTAAAACCACCACCTGAGTCACTCTGTCCTGATTGACCCTCGCGGCACCGCCAATTGAGGTATTCTTTCGCAAGGTAGGAGCAGGAAACTAAGCATTATCTGTTGTTGAGACCGCTGTAGCTCTAACAACTTGCTCATCACGTCGTAGTAGTTGCATCATTTTCGTCACTATTGCCATGTCTATTGTCACTATTGCTCTCTATCCACGTTCATATGTTCAGTATAAGAAAGTGAGTCTACCGTCCTTTTGTACTGGTATTGCATCTAAGCTGTCACTTTCTTATGAAGTCGGCTTCAAGAAGTTTCCAATCTCCCTCGCTCAAGTTACGTAGTAATTCGACTTTATTTTCTTCAATATCGATAGTCTATTGGCCAACTACTGCGCCAGAATACCCTGAGTGAAGTCAGGCTGCACACAGATATAGCGTCTTTTATGTAAGACTTGCAGTTGGTAGCTGACGCCCATACTGGCGCAGCGTACATCAACGTAGATTTACTAACAGTTGCTAGCAAGTTCCTTATCGGCAAAGTTTTGGCATTAGCCATGCTAGCCAGGTGCTCAGTCGCGCAGCTTTCTTCCTTGCGTATTTAAAATGGTGTCTAAATTTTAACCTGGTAGCCAAAAGAACGCCGCGGCATATAATGTGCGGGCTGGATAGAATGTTGTGTCCACCATTTCTAATGCATAGCTGCTCAACTTTTTTACGAATAATGAGTACTGCTTCTGTTTTGTGTTCTGCTCAGTCTTCATCAGCCACGTTTTTATGCTTTTTATTGCATCATTGCACTTAGCTGCGACTTTTTCGAGCTTTTTTGCCACTGTCACTATAGCAATGTCATCTGCATAGCAAATTATTACCACATCATCTTGTGTCTGGACTCGTTGTACACTGTCCTACATTAAATTACAAAATACTGGACTAAGGAATGATCTCTGTGGAATTCCTCCTGATGCGATATGCAGTTATGCAGTCTTAGAAGCTTATCTGTGTCGTAGATTATCGGTATATCTTGAAAGTAGTTTGCTATCATCCTAAGTAAGTAGTGTGACTTTAATGTGTCTGTGTGTTGAGGAGAAAAACCCAAAAATTAAATAAAAATTCTAAATCGAAATTTTGAACTTTCAAAATTACTTTCACTGAATTAAAAATCATTTAAAAGATAAATTTTGCCAAACATTTTTTTCCAAGTTTTTTTAAAATATGTATGATGATTTTAAAAGCAAAAAATCAATCCACTCTATTATTCATATTTCTTTGAATTTAGCTTAATTCAATTTAATTCTTCAGTGCGATTAAATTTAATTAATACAAATAATTGGGAATTATGATTTATTTTCTTCCATCAATTTTTTTCATAGAAACGATTGATATTTGAATTTTGTCAATTTTCCAGTTCATTTCATCAGATTAAAATAATGTAATTCTAGTCATTGAAATAGTGAGTGAGATTACAAAAATCTTAAAACACGTTTTACCTAATAATTTTTTTTTGGGCGTAGAATTTAAAAATTTCTTTGATCTTTTTTATGAAAAATATGTCAGTTAGTATTTTTAATGACAAACATGTTGATTTATTGTGAGTTTGATCAAAATGAATAAAGAAAAAGAAGTACGTCTTAAAATTATTAAAAATTTTCAAAAAAATCCAAAACGGTCCTACAAAAAATTGGTCAAAGAATTGAAGAATTACCGTCAAACTGTTTCCTCCAATGTTATTAAACAGTTTCAGGAGAATTTTACCATAGATAGGATACCTGGTTCGGGAAGAAAACGAGGACCACATGATATTGGGAAAGCCAAGAAAATAGAAAGCATATTGAAAAGATCTCCAAACACATCTGCTAGAAAAGCTGCCCGGTTAGCTCAGTGCTCTGACTATTTAGTGCGAAAAGTTAAAGCCAATGCAGGTTTGAAAACATACAAAGCCAAAAACATTCCAGACAGGAATGCTGCAAAAAATTTAGACGACAAAAGTAGGGCTCGGAAATTAAAATCGAATTTCATGCAAAAATATTCATGTTGAAAAATGGACGACGTATGTACTGGCAGATTTTCCGGGTCAAAATTTGTATGTTGCTGATGCTCGAGGAAATGTCGAAGAACAATTTAGAATCCAAAAGCAGACAAAAATTCGTAAAAAATTCCTGGTGTGGCAAGCTACAGTGGGCTCTATAAATACCGAAATATACATCAAAGAATGTTTGACAAAAAAAAGGCTTCTTCGATTTTGGCATCATGTCACAGCTCTGGAGTGGTACCAAAGTAATAACATAGTTTTTGTACCAAGAGAGGCCAATCCTCCAAATTGTCCGGAGCTAAGGCCAGTGGAGAGATATTGGGCTCTTGTGAAAAGAAACTTAAAGAGCACAAAAAAGGTGTCCCAAAATATCGAAGATTTTAAAAGGAGATGGGCAAACTGCTCCAAAAAGGTGTCTATCAAATCTCTAATGGAAGGCTTACCAAAAAGGTCCACGAGTTCATAAATAGTGGTTAGAACTATAAAATTATATTTTTTTGTAATTTGTAAAATATTATCAATTAAATAAAAAAGCAATCAAAACTCTAAGATCAACCGTTTAAAAATTATTCAGTTTTATACATGTTAAGATTATTACGATCTCACTGCTTAATTCCGTGAAATGTTTCCAATCTTTATGATTTGTGTTGACGGGCTTTCTTGGTCTATTTTAAGGTGAAATAATTTTCCAATTTTTGTTTTTTGGAGATGTCTGTTTCTAACACAGGAGACTGTTAGGGTTCATGTGGGAAATGGGGATATTTTCTCATATCAAAAACTTATATTTAAGTAAATCTAATATCTTATTGAATGCTTTTACTTTACATCTTCTCCCCATAAAATTATAACCCATGACCATTTCATTATCATCCGATTACCATATTTTTCTTTAGGAACTTAAAGACTCTATTCGAAAGCGAGTGCATTCTTCGGAATTGACCTTTTCTCAAGTCACACTAGTCACACATTTATCTTCGTTTATCTTCGTTTTATCTTGTTATAGTAGTAGTTGATGTTCACTAACTGAAATGAGCAACTCTTTATTGGTGTTATTTTGAATTATGAATGTTTTCCCCCATTCTACCCTTAACATATACATGCATGCATAAATATTTTATTATAATAACTCAATGCATCTTTCCCGAAACATATTTGATTTAATTAACACTCCACATAAAGTAACTAATATTCATATGCGTGAATTAAAAATGTATTTTCGTTTCAAACCTTAGTTGATTTAAGTACAAGAGACATACACAGATTTTCAACTTTAGACAACATTTTGTTTCATTATATTTGCTATAATTTGGAAAGTGTGAAATCATGTATTTTCCATATATACATAATTTTAAGGTTGGGTTTCAAATACAGATTAACAATAGCACTTTCTTAATGAAAATCACCCACAATAACAAGAAATTTCACAATTAACTTAATGTACGATTTTCACAATACAAAATCTGTGAAACCATTTTATTGTGTACACATGTACCATACATAAATAAATATAAATAATTCTTTCTTATCGAAAATCTCAAATCATTTCCTATTTTGACATACAAATTTTAAATAATAATAGGAAATTTGGATTGCATTCGGTTCGGTATCTACTTTTTCCACACCAACATCATCATCTGGTGCTGCTGCTGCTTCTGCTGCTTCTACTTTCAATTAATAGATTTCCTGCTTTTATTTACCAATATCGCAAGCATACCATATAACCGTATGAGAAGGAAATAACAATAACAACAACTACAATAAACCCCCTAAAGCTTACACATATGCTTATGCAAAAACAAAAACAAATATGCACACACATGCACCTACATTTAATACCATACATATTAAATAGCCCAAGATACTGATTACTTAAACACACACTCACACGTGCACATACATATGAGTGTGTGTGTGTTAGTATTAGTTATATCCGATTACTATAGGGATATAGATATCTTTGTGGCATCAACAACATCGAACTCGTTTTCTTTCCTAGCTGCTGTGTTGTGGTAATGACCGCTGCTGTTATCTAACGCTACCGCTGAGTCTTTGTTGCTAGCGCTATGTATAGAATTCGCTTGCTGTTACTGAGAACTTTACATATTGCTATAGCTGGGACTGCTGCTGCTTCTCCATCACCATTGCTACCTCTGTAGCTGCTTTGTCTGTTGTTGATGCTGCTGTGTGTCGTCTCTGTTACGGACAAATAAATTGCAGACATTTCATAACCATTAGACAAATAAATAATAAATTGAACAACACATAAGCCTTTCTATCCTTTTAGGTATACGCATGCAAGCATACACATATAAATTAAAACGCACACACACACACATCCATGCAAAGAAAGTGAGCTCCATGTTGCATGACTGTAGCAGCTAAGTCTAGCATAGCACAGTATGATGCTCTAGCATATTTTGTTGGCATATAATCGGATTTTTGTATAGGATTTCTTCAACGTAATCAGAAATGTTTGATACATTCTTAACTTATACTTACTCTTTTACAAATGTATCTGTGTGAATGTTTGCTTGTGTGTGTGTGAGTGTTTGTGTGTCTGTGTAGAAAATCTGATTTTCTTCTTGCAGCTTCATCATCTTCTTTCTCTTCTTCTTCCTGCTCAGTTTCCACATAACCTTTTCTACTACTCCTTTTTCAACTTGTTCTACCTCCATTCCACTTTTCCTTGCTCTTCATCCTCCTCGCTCAATCTCATTTTTGTTGTAATGCAGTATTCTTTTAAAGATTTATGGCAAAATTTTGTTTTACACCATTTTATTGTTGCCCTGAAACGGTTTTCTTGCATCATTTTCTTTTAATACAATTTGACCTTTCCCTCAGCAATTGTAACTGTGTGTGTGTGTGTGTGTGTGTGTGTGTGTGTGTGTGTGTGTGTGTGTGTGTGTGTGTGTGTGTGTGTGTGAGTGAGTGAAATATGAGATGAGGCCCCATCATAAGATGAATTCAAGTTGACGTAGGGTGAAATTGTGAAATTGTGTGTCCTGCCTGCTGCTGTCGTTACATATAGTAATTTGGTTTTTCTTCTATTGTGTTTCTCTCCTTCTCCTTCCTTTTAATGGCACAATAGCCCACGGAGGGCCTAGGCCGAGTTTTTCGCATCCACTCATGTTGTGCATGGTTATGTTTGTACAAGAATACTTAGAAGGGACCTACAGTTTTGAATGCGGCAACCGAACTCTTTTAGGCTTGCCATTGCCTGCCTAGAGGTGGTGCCGTTTAGAAACATTGCTTTACTATTGTGCGTGTGCCGGAGCAGGCCAGCGCACTACCAACTACGCCACGGTGACCACGTTGTGTTTCTCTGTTCCAATGAAATATAAATAAATACTCAGGATGAAACGACAGACAAATAAGCCACAGAGAAACCATTGAATTTATGAGCTGCTTGTCATTGCCAAATAATAATAATAATAACCTTTTAATCGTATTACTGTGAATACATAAGTATTCCAAGTTGCATAAAAAAAGAACCACAAAGGAAGAAAGCTGTCGCAAAATTTAATTGCATATATAAAATGTTAATAAAATAAAATATTTATTTTGTTAAGTACCTTAATAAAATACGTATGCAATAAGTACAATATTTAGTGTTGAATTTAATTTCATTTTGTAGTCAATATTAATGACTCCCTTCAGTCTTTCACGTCCTCCCTTCCTTCCCTAACTAAGTAAATCTTCTTAGCATGAGTGAGGGAGCTTATACATACATATGTACTATGTATATAGTACTTACATATGCAAGTATGTTATAATTTTTCTGTTTTCCGTTGAGTCATGCAGGTAATTAATTGTTTTTAATAAGACTAGAGTCGTAGGTACATATTGCTTGTGGAAATGATTTAAAATTATATTAACCAATTTTATAGATGAAAGCATTAATTATCCGGCATTTCTTTTGCTGAAGAAAGGATAAAGTTTTAAATTAAATTTGTTTCAGCTCACAATGACTTGCATAAAGTCTTAGAAAACAATTAGTTCTATTGAAACATTTTCTAATGGTTGGAGCATTTACATTTGAGATATAAAAAATAATTTTTTCTTGATTTCTACTCAATTTTATTTCTCGGTAATATTTTCTATGATTAAATTAAGACATTAAATCAGTAAGGAAGTTGAAAAGGAAAGAGAGGGGAGATTTATACCTGGAATACCTACTCTCTTTCACCCACCCTCCATTAATTCTCTCAAACAGCGATGTCATGATAAAGGTTATGTCGATTCACTGTCCTGTAAATTCTGCTTTATATCGATGATTTAAAGCAAAAATGTTGTATGTCCACTTTTTTCGTGTTTCACTCGAATTAAGTAATCCAAAATAAAAGTCTTTCAAAGACTGACATTCTTAGACTATATTACAAATCAAGCTCGAAAAAAGTGGACACCATCGCTATGATACTTTATGCCTCAAAATTCATCACTGAATTTCCTCCAAGAAATGTAGAGGTTCATAAAACATAAATATTGATGTAACAGGAGATATTATGATAAAATCTTGATGTAACAATCAATAGAGGGGAGAGTAAATCCTTTCATACAAATGAGTCACACTTTACTCCCTCTTTTAAAACTTATCAGTGTCTCTCTAAAATGTGTTACTCCCTCTCTCACTCTCCCGTGATCAATATGAACGCAATGCTTTCTATGTGAAGCAATTTCTATTCGCTTCTAAACTCATCTTAGAAAGATTAGATTCAGATTCAACATCATCCACAGGCTCAAGTTATCATTTCCAGAGTGACAAAATTGGGAACAGTAACGGCCAAAAATTCTCAAAAGACTATCATGCATGATATATAGATGGCTCCAAAACTAATGAAGGGATGGGAGCAATGATTCATGGGTGTAAATCAACAAATTTTATCTATGCCAGCATGCATGGGCCAAGGTAACTCTATTTTCCACTTCACCGTGCATGGTGTAAAGCTATGCCTCACAAAATGTATACACAGTAATGCTTGCAATAACAATATTTATATATTCTGTGATAGCAAACTTGCTTTACTTGATTAGATGCGCATAAAATAACTTCGAAACTGGTATATAGAGGCTATTTTCGAAATGGCTTGGCAGGTACCATGACAAGGATTGTCTAATTCCTTTAATGGGCCACGAACAATCCTCGGTTTACCGTAAGCCTGTTGCTCTAAGAAAAACACCAACATTGATGGACGGAAAATGAAGGTAACAGATTGGCTAAATTCTTTTTACCAATGATGTCTCAGCAAAGGACTATTGAAAATACTACAGCTTCGTAGATATAAAATTTAACAACTAATCGAGAAGTAGGAATGGATTTTGGATCACTGCCACGGAGACTTTATCATTCTATATCCGATTTTTCAAGAGATATAAACGAAAAATGTGGATGTGATATTAAAACGGCAGTTCGGTGCTTCTGAGGTCTTCAAGTTAAGAAGGAAACTTAACTTAAACAACAACAGTGGTTTCGGGTTTCCTCTAACATGGGCATAACAAGAGAAAATGCGGTGAATTAAATGAAACGGCAGGCCGCATATTATGTGATGTCCTGGTCAAAACTAGAGAGACAACTCGGAAAAGCCTACCTAGAATCGGAAGACATTGCTGAAATTACAATACACCTAAAGAGACAGCCACATTTGTGGAGAAAACTAAAATCATAGATGATAAATAAATTTTAGTGGCTTGAAACAAAAGACCCAGCCTTTTCTCGGTATGACTAGGTGGCTAGTTTCCACCTTTAGTGACAATCTATTCTAATCTAAAGCAATTTGCCACCACTAACTCTCACACTTTTGGCAATATTCTATTAGTCTGTTACCCAAGCAGCAATATTTTATACATAAATAGTAACGGCATATAAGTATAAGAAGAGTTTAAGATCAAAATCAAGAAGGAAAAAGATTAAAATATTCTCTATGGCTTTTCTTTGGCAATGGCAATGGCAAATCACCAATAATTGAAAAATTGTAAAGAAAAAATATATTTCCACTTCCATCTATGTATGTTTGTACATATGTATAAGTAATATATGTATGTAGACTTTATGTGGTATGATGAAAAATAAAAAATTACTCATACGCACGGTAGTACCTACTCCATATTCTCTTCACACACACAAATCTTTTTAATATTTTTTTTTTTATATTTTTATTATCTGTTAATATCATAATCTGCTTCATGGGAAGCAACGAGAATATCAAAAGAAATTCAAAAGCCGTATAAACTTCTTACACACACATACACACGAGCATATTAAAATATTGAAATTTTTAGTAAATTTTTTAGCACAACAACAAATTTTGAACTCTTATCACATATTGACAGTTGAATGAGCAATAAAGCTTTAACTTTTCTATATACTTACATATACAATTACATATGTACATATAAAATATCTTCTAAGTCGGACTGTAAGTCTGTTTGCCTTTTCTTGCTTTTTACGGCTGGCATTGCTCGACCTCTATGATTGTCTGCCTCTGATGTTGTCTGTGAGTTTCATTGCAAATTTTATGTTTTTACAAATATCAATGTGCTGCTGTAACTTTTGTTTCGCTTTTTATTTTTGCTTCCATCGTAAACATACATGCATAGTACAACTCTCTGCCTGTCTGTTTTCCTGCCTGCCTGTTTGTATATCTATCTGTCTGTTTAAGTACTACCACTGCTGCTGTTGAAATATTTTCAAGTACAAACTATAATTTCTACACAAAGTTTGTAGTTAAATATATGTATTTTCAGGAAAACGAAAAAAAGACTTTTACCTCCATATGAGTATAAAGCCACATAAAGAAGCACACGACAGAGACGAAAAGCGAGAGAGGGAACAAAAATAAAATTAAAATTAAAAAGTTTTTTTGAAATAAACTTTTTTTTGTTGCTACCTACCAAGCGACCTCTTTATGTGAAGCACCACACATTTAGTTTCGCTTTTTTCCGCTCTTCCACATTCAAGAATATTTAAAGCACCATAATACACACAGGTGGGCTGTGAGGTACAGCTAGAAAAATAGTGCGAGAGCGCGCATACGAGAGTGAAGTAAATATAAAGCAAGAAAGCATAAGTGCAAGCTTAGTTTTATGGTTAAATTCATCTACTTCTTCTTCGTGTTCTTGAGATGTTGAAATAAAATTAATTTTAATTTGAAGATGTTTTTCTCTTTACAGTTGTGGTTTTCTTCGAGCGTTTTACGTTTTTCTAGTAGGATAAGTCAGAAAAATAGCATGAATAGCAAAGGAAAGTTTCATTTAAATAAAATTGTACTTTTCTCTGGCTAACGATGACAGTGACGCAGGTGTGAGAGAAATTTTATAAACAATTCACCGCAGCAGTAATTCTATCCTTCTATTCTTTTTCGTGTTGTACATTTTATAAATGCTTTTTACAAACTTTCTCTGTTATTTTTTGTTTTGTTTTATTTTTTGACCATTTACATACATACATACTTTACATACCTTCTAAATATGGTATTTGTTAGAAATTTAAGTAATATTTAAAAGCAATTCTCCTAACTTGAGGAAGTTTTTAAATTGCATCTACATATTTTTCAGCTGCTTTCATTTAACTTCGCACTTCAACTTGAGCGTTTTCTGACAACTTTTTCTCATTTCCTTTCTTTCGTTTTTTATATATTCCTTTGTTAAATTGATAAATGTGAGTTGTGCGCATATCAGAGCGGAAATTTGATAGACTTTAGCGTGAGCGTGGAAAATGTATTGTTCTTTATTATTTATTTTCATGTGCTGTTGTTTGGAACATTTTACTTACATATGTAAAGTACATACAGAAAGATGTATACTTTATAAGCACTTAAAATTTTTAAAGAATTTATGAATTTTTTATTGTTGATGGTAGGAGAGATAAAGTTTTGTTTGGCCTCCACGGCGTATGACGAACACTTATTTTACACCAATATATTGTATTGATTGTATTGAAATGTACTTCCATTTTAATGTGTAACCCAGAAACGTCATGATACTGCCACTAATCCTAGCAATGTAATAAATCATTTTATTTGGCACCCTACACGAAATGTGGAAGGTTTTATTTACTTTCGCATGGGATGATTAAATAAGGAACTATTAATTATTTATTTACTTACTTCTTGTAAGGTATGCCGAAGGAAATCCTTCATGACTCAAAAATCATCGCACTATTTCGTCATAACAACGTAGGAGGTAAATCCGAAGTTGTGCGTATTAGGCAGAATTCTATATGCAAGAAAATTTTAGCAAGTTGCTAAAGTTGATAGTCTTTTCGTTACTGTTTGATGTTAACAAGGACAAAAATACTCTGAGAACAGTCAGGTTTATTTCCTATGTAAATTTTTTCTTCCTCTCTCACCCTCTTCTCTACATTCTATGGCTACGTAATTTTTTTATACCAACAGCAACACGACAAAGAATACAATAGCTTTACAACTTTACTCTCTCTTTTTCGCTCCATGATAAATATCAGCATATCAGCTTCTTATTTTCCTTAATGTCATTAGCATACTTCGCTCTCAAGTAGGCACACAGCGTATTCTATGTGTCAGCGCCTTAAGATATATTATTTGTTATTATTTCAATCCTTCTCTCTTTCTATTTCAAATTGAGGTTCTTTCACGCGTAGTTAACGGCTTTAAGCATCACCTATGCATTGTATTGAAAGAGAGAAACTTGTTTCGCTCTTTCCTCATCACTGCTCTAAACTTACATCGTTTCTATCTAACAACAACAATGCATAAAATCTACAGTATACAAGGTACGTATTATTGTCAGCTCTTACACAATGAGACTAGACTCATGCAACTCGGACAAATGTAAGGAAGAAAAGAGAAACGGTAAAGGGGAAGAGACATAATCTCTAGGGCAGCATTCTTTTTTTTGTTGGACATTTTTTGACATTTCTCTTTGAACATGTTTGTGGCTTTAACCATATTTTTTTTATTTTACAACTCTCAACACGCCGATCGAATTGAATAATTATTTTGTGATTGAAAAACGGTTTTTATTTTTGGTTAAAAAATAAAAGCAAATAGCGAAGTTTCATCGTATAAAAGCTATATACTATAAGACTTCTAGAGAGAATTTAAAAAAGTTTCATGAGACTGGTCTCATCGTCGAAGAGGGTACATGAGAGAAAGCAATAAAGAGTCGAAGTTGAACAGATGATGAGAGCTGATATGCATTCGTAATTAAATTAATTAAATTCTGTTTTATCACTTTTTCAAATCAATATATTGGGATTTTATTGTGTGATCAACAACTTGACAACTTGATTGTGTGGTAGGATTCGAGGATAAACCTTCTGATATATTAATTAATTTAGTTTACTGCGTTTCTTGTATACCGTAATCTACATACCTACTTGAAATTTTCTTATTAATTTTACATAAGACTATACAATTGCTTAAGCGGATTCCCGATGTTCTGGTGCAAATAGTCTTGCATCATTGCAAATGCAAATTTTTATAGCATACCTATTTCAAGTATTCGTTGTTTTCACATCAGAAATTATTTCCTTTTGCAATGGTGCAACACCAAAGATGTTCTTAATGCAGAGTATAAATCTAGTCGTTCGTTATCACTTAATTGCTTATTTATATTTTTAATTGCAAATCCTTAAATGTGTGTATGTAATTTTGAAATAATATAAATAAAAGTAAGTATAAAGAAAAACGAAAAAAAACAATAACTCATACATGGTGCATACAAGCATGTATTTAAAATATCCTGCTGCTGCTTTAAATTTATGCAAAAACAATTGACATTATTTATGCTTGAAAATGCAATGAATCACAATAGCAACAACAACAACAAAGACAAAAACAACAACACTCATAAATACACATAAACAACAGCAAAAACAACATTCAACAACATTAGCATTTAACTGCAGCAACACAGTAGCAATATCGCTGTAGCAGTTGCGTATGTCGCTATAAGTAGGAAGGAATTTCCTCCTATGTGTTAAAGTTTTCGATCCTTTTTTTTTTCTCTCTCTCCCTCTCTCTCTCTCTCTCTCTCTCTCTCTCTCTCACTCAATGCCTCCGTGCATGGATGCTGCATGAGTGTGTGCTTGTGTGTGGAAAATTTATTTTAAAATACAATTTAAAGCTTTAAAATATGTTAATCTGTAATGCGATGTATGTTTATATGTTTTATAGTTGTTATTATTTAGCAACAAAAAGAAAAAAACAGCGAAAAATTTACTGAAAATATTGTAATTTAGCGCGCTTGTCAGCATATTTTCACTCATTGTCGCACTAGTAGAGTAGAGTAGAGTAGAGTAGAATTAATATCGATATTAATGTACGCTCATACGCACACACACACACACATTGTATCTATTATATTTATGTATGTATAAGTACTCATTACTCATACGTACACACGTACTTGCGCTGTATTATTCTGGCAGCAGATAATTAATTTAGCAGCATTCAAAGCTTGTATTTCATGGATATATTCATACATGCGTAGTATAAGTATGTATGTTCGTGTCTGTGTATTAAGTATGTGTATGAGTATGTATGAATGCATATTTTTGTCTATCTCTATGTTTACTTATACATATGTATATCTATCTACTACGTATATTATGCTACATATCCCTTACCTATACATACTCAGTACTTAATATGTACATATGTATGTATATATCTACGTGTATGTATTTATAAATATATGTAGTATATGCATATGTATGAATATCTATCTACCTTTTATGTAATTTTCACATTTTCGGATTGATTGCGTCGATCTAATTAAATTTTGCTGATATTCGTGGTTTTCTCGTTGTTGCTATTTTGCTGTTATTTTACTACTGCATTACTGCAATTGTATGTGTATGTGTATTGCATGTGTATGTGTATGTATGAGTTTAAGTTTATGTTTACTGTATGTGTATTACCACATTGGTGTTGTAATTGAACATGAACAACATGTATGCGTAGGTATGTACTGATGCATTCGTAGTTCTGAGTATGTACATATGTGTGGGTGTGTGTGTATGTGTGTTTGTATGTCTGCCTACATGCTCGGTTAAGCAACAAATAATCAATTTAAATTAGCATTTTAATTTCAGAAAAATTTCTAGCAATTTTTCACAGGTACACCCGAGTCATCTCAGCTCTCAGGTATTCAGAGCGGACTTTAATCACAGAATTACAATTCAGTTGAAAATATTGTTCGAATTCATTTAGACTTGTTAATAAAAGTCGGTGATGAATGTATGGTTTTGCATATAGCAAAACTTAGTAATTGCTATGCATAATTTTTCCCTTGCATAATCAGTTTCAAAAATGATGAAATCTCAAATAAGTAATCAAACTTTTTGTAAACTATTTATTAGTTATAAAATATGGCAAATTTTTTTAAATAAGTTTTATAAGTTTCTTCAGCTGTAGTCTAAGAAAAATATATGGAACATGTAAGGATATTGTTTCTATATCAAGTTTGTTATTTTAATAGTTGCATTTTTAGTGATCTCCAGGCCAGAGCTGCTAGTGCTCATTGAAAATTTGTCTATTATAAGTAAGTCCAAAGGCGGTTAATTATTCAATCAGTTTGTTATTTTATTTAAAAGAATTTTCAATTTCAAATATAAAACAATTATGTAAGTTTACTACTTTTTTTTATTTTCCACACAACTTTCCAAACAAGCATGTCTGTTAACCTGGCATTTAAGCAAAATAAGGCCAAATAATCTCAAATTATTTAAATACATTTTGAAAGGCAGAATATCTAGAAACGTGTTAAGTTTTGGAAAAAGATTACGAACATGCTTTTACGAATTGTACGCATTTTTTAAAAATAAGTGGCATGCTCATTATTTGAACCACCAGTTTAAAGGTCAACTAGTTGACTTAATATCACAACTAGTTGAGGGTTTTCTCTGCGCAATCAAACTTTAACACTTATTAGTGTAATTGCACAAATTATTTATCAATTTAAAGAGCTTGGCGAGTAGGTTTGCCCCAATATTATCAAATTTTAAATCGGTTAATGTAAAATATTAACGTCGAAAGTTTTATAAAATGTGCTCACTGGATCAAGCGTTGCCTTCATCGTTGGTAAAATCATTAAGTGAGACTTCATAATGAATGGGAGAGAGAAGACATAAGTAACGGCATCTCTCAGCATTATTTAATTAATAAACTTTCACCACATTTCTCTTTCTTAAAAAAGGTTTTGTAGTTTTATATTGTACCAAAATATAACTAATACCACTTTCATTAAACAGTTATTTTTTTACTGTACAGTTATTAAAAATAACGAAGATAATTTTGAATAATAGCCTTACTAACTAGTTTTCTTTGCTATTGGAATATACTATTTTTCAATAGGGACACAATAATTTTTTATTTAAAGACAAACACACTTTTTTTTATTTTTTATCTGTCAATATCAAGAAGACGTCACTCAAGGTTTACATTTTATTCATGGTGAAGTTTAGAAATGAGCAACGTTTAGAATTATTGAAAATTACTTCCGAAATTCTGAGTCGGTTGTCGCAACTTTAAGAAGAAACTCCCGAATTTCATAGAAAAATGATCTTCAGTGATGAAGCTAATTTTTTACTCAATGGCTTTGGCAGGAAGCAAATTATATGATATTCGACAGCAACAAACCCACACGTGCTTCAAGAGACTCTATTGCATCCACAGAAAGTGACCGTGTGGTTCGCATTTCATGCAGGAGGTATCATTGGACCATATTTTTTCTTCAATGAAAATGATCGTCATTTTACCTTCAAAGGAGTTCACTAACATGCCATGTTTGAAGACGATTTTTGGCCAGAATTGAATGTATTTTTCGTCAGTGATAAGTGGCTCCAACAAGACGGTGCCACATTTCCCACAGCTGGTCAAATAATTTATCTATTGAAGGGGAAGTTCGGTAAATAATCCAGTCGAATGGCCAGCTCGCTCATGGATTTATTTTTATGGCGTTAGGTTAAGTCGTTGGTTAATGACAATAAGCCAACAAAGTTAGAGGAAATACCGAACGAGATATTGCCAACGTTCCGGCCGATATGTGTGGAAGAGTTGTGGGGAAAATTTGCTCCAAATCGATCACTGCAAACGTGCTCGCGACAATGCTCGTGCTCGTGAGCAATATCGAATTCCATACTTACTGAAAAGTAAATTTAAGCCCGATATCTCAATTATTCTGTGTTTTATTTAAATACCAAAGTGTTAAGTCTCTATTGGCATATCTTTTCATTCTCAGATCCTACCATTATTCAAAATTTTACTACTTTGTAAGTTATAATATTTTCACAGTCAACTGTTATAATATTATCGTTAGTGAAAAGTGTTCACCTCCAGATTGTATGTAAGTCAACTAAACTGTTATTGGACAAACAGATTCTATATTCGAAGTGAGACGTAGTTCCATGAGGCATTTTGGGTTTCGACAAAGTTCATTCCTTCCCCTTCTGCGATTTTCTGAGATTTGTGAGAGAATCCGGAAAATTTGCGGAAGAGACCGTATAATCCCCCTATAACCGCCTTTTCAACTTTTTCCCTCTTTTTCTCTAACCCCTTAATTGCTGTCACCCCTTCTTCTTTTCCTAGGCCTTAAGTACAATGGGCTACATAGCCTGAGTGCTTGAGGAACTGTCCTACACTCGTAGGTCAGGTTCTCGGCCTACTTCACATCCATCCATCCATGAGGCAGTAGCTAGTATTTTAAGCATTTCTTTCTGTGTATTTATACATGGTCACATTAAACATATCGGTAGTTTAGCAATACTCTTGCGTTTGTCTCTTTCAAAAGAGAAAAAGGCAATAGAGAGTATCGCCTTCACCGTTTAATCAAAAGTCGAAATTAAACAATAAGATTCTCCCTCCTAAGTGAGGAAAAATTCAAACAACAACGCATGAGCACTCAGTTCATCTTATGAAATAAGAGAAATAAAACAACAAAATCAATATAATTTTAAATCATTGTAGGGCAGTCTCTTGCATGTGAACGTACCAGTTCTTGAATATCCCATATGTAATAATTTAAAAGATATACTCATCCGCTCCTCTCTTTGCCACCATTAATTTATTTTAATACACTTATATCGTAATAGATTCTTCTCATAATAAGAGTATAGTTTAAGCTACACATGAGATGCCAAGTTGCTATGTATAATTTAGGTAACTACATCAGTTCTACAAGAAAAATTTTTTTATTTAAAAGAAAATGCGTACTCTTACTCTTACTCCTAGAATGTATCCTTATAAAAACGATTAAACTTCTAAAGTACTTTTAAAATTTAAAGTAAATATTTATGTTTATAGCGTTTTTCCACTCAACCCCTACCTTGTTGTTTTCAAAACTAATACCGTTCTTAATTTAAAGTATAAAACTTTGTTAGAGAGATGAATTTTGTTGAAGAAAGGGTAGAATGTGGAACTGAGGGTGTAACGGGTAAGTAGACAGGTACATATAAGGACTGACTGCACTTGAGGAGCAAAGTATATAGACTTGTTGTCGATTTTAAATGTTTTTGCTAAAAACAAATATAAAAGATTCACAAAAAACACAACACTGAAAAATAGAAATAAAGAAAAAATGTTAAGTTTTATGGGACGGCCGGCAGTGGCAGCCATATTTATAAAAACAATGTTTGCCATGCAGTTAAAAATATTTGAAAAGTACAAGTCTAGCAGTTAACAAAAAAAAAAGTGTATAACCAGAGATGGAAGTCGCAGATACTCACTCTGGATACTTGCCGGTTTCATACACGAACTCACTTGTACTTGTAGCACTTTATAGGGAAACAAGTTAAGAAAACTGCAAGCAGCAATAAGAGGAAGTTGAGGAAGAAGCAACAGCAACAGCAACAGAAGATGAAAACTTAGTAAGCAAAATTAAATAAAAATTTGAAAGCCATTCGAGCACATAAAACGTTGAAAAGTTTTCGAGCAAGCAACGCTTTTTTGCTTCTTACACAAAATGATATAATAATGTTACAAAAATCACAAGAACGTAGTATTTGTAGTAGGGAGGAGAACAAAAATTAATGTATAAAATTTGAATCGAAAGGTTACAGAGGTAGAGA
Source organism: Palloptera scutellata (assembly GCA_958295655.1). Classification (NCBI taxonomy): domain Eukaryota; kingdom Metazoa; phylum Arthropoda; class Insecta; order Diptera; family Pallopteridae; genus Palloptera; species Palloptera scutellata. Next base: position 110,821,678 of record OY282449.1, on the reverse strand, counting down.
GTGAGAGTAGTGTAGTATTTGTAGTTGCTCGGTCCCAGGCAAAACTTTCAATAAAATGGCTTGGCAACAACAACGAAAGCTAGAAGAAGAAAAAAATATTCACAGCACATCGGCAACTCATCAAAATGTTGTAATATTTTTATTTCATATCCTTGATTTTCTTTTTCTGTCGCATTATTATTAGGAAATAATCCTTTTGATGGAGTCTCATGCGCATCATTGCAGCAACAGCAACAGCAACACGGTGAAGTCATTGCCAAGTAAAGTGAGAAGCCAGAAAAGTTGCTAAACGTATGCATTTACAACATTTAATTATATTCGATGTTGCGTCACATGTGTGTACATATCTATGCATCATTCTTCTTACACTGAACCCAGGAAGAATTTTATAACTACCTTTAATAGAATTAAGCCTTGAATTTATTCCAAAATATTGATAGAAGACTATTATCTCAAATATATTTTAAATAAATAAAAAAATATCAATCAATTTTAATATGTGTACATACTTTAAGCACGGAATTCAGCTATTAATACAATTTCCAGATATCACCCATTATATCAGTCTCATTTGTTGTAAATCTTCTCAAATTCTATAATTTTTAAATAAAAAACTTTCCCTTGGTGAATACCCCGATTTTATTAATAGTAAATAGCCCAATCAATAATTCGCTTGAAGCAAAAAAATTGCGCTATTAAAACCAGAAGAATCCATAGCACAGAAAGTGAGAGAGAGAGACTGTTTCCTTTTTTCGAGAGAGCCGACTTAAGCATCTCTGCTTGTATTGCATGTGTCCGATGAGCATGTACGGCATTATTATAATACCACAACAAAAAAGGGAGTGAGATTGCGAGTACTGCATAGCCGTCGTCAAGCACATGGCATTGAGACGTCGGCGTCTTTACTTGTATTGTAGGTTTGTGTCCGATCTCCATACTGTAATTTTACTTATTTGAATAAAGTTCAATCCCGACGCGACTCTTTTAGTGTCTGCTTATGTACATCATGGTAGTCGGAGTAGTTTTAGTTAATTGCTAGTTTAATTATTCAATAAAATCAATTAATAATAATGTAATTATTATTATGATTCTTTGAGAATTACCAAATGTCATCTCATAGGTCTTTACTTTCTTTATCGATACTTATAAGTATTTATGGTCACTTTTATATGTAAAGACACTTCACTTTATTAAAGCGAGAGAGTAATAACTGTTTGAAGTCTCATAACGGATGTACAGTTACCTTTACATTTATAATGTATTACTCTTTTTACGAAGGTTGAATATCATAGGCATAAAAAAAAATTATAAAATATTAGCTAAATTACTTACTTTTAATTGCACAACAGCCCATGGAGGGCCTAGGCCGAGCTTTTCGCCCATTACACTAGTAATGTTATTACATACTCACTCTTATTTGCAGCAGCTGGTTTAGAAATCACTTACTCGAATATATTCATTACACTGAAGCCACATTGAAAATTCTTTGCTGGGTTAATTTCTTCTGCATCGACGAAGATTTGTAAAATACAATTTTGAATGGAACAGATTGCGAGTATCTTGCATTCATACACACACAAATAGCACATTGTGCATTGTAATCTTTGGCAATATTATATCAAGGATATGCCTCCTGCCAATTAACATTGGAGCAAAATTTTATAATTATATTTCCTTTTCCTTTTATGATATTCATAATAATAATGATAATGTTTCACCTTAATTTTTATGTACTAAGTACGAGTATGTATGTACATATAATATATGCTTATCATAATTATGCATACATTTTTCGATGTATTATTTACCATAAATTCTTGTTGCCCATTAATATTTTTACCCAACCATTTTTTATGTGCAATGTTCATATCCGTTTTGCTTTCGCATTTTTCTACTTTTTGGCGCGCCGTTAATGAGAATGAGCACAAACTAACTACGTTGCACATTTCAGTATTTCTCTGCTAACTGCTAAAAGAATTTAACTTATTTTTTCGTCTACTATTACTACCACTACATACATAAATATCCTACACAACTACTCCCTGCAGCCACTTCGCGCATATTTCTAATCAAACAAATAGACAAATATTTATAGTTGATGCATACTAGTACATAGACTAGTACAATGTAAGGCTAGACATGACCAGATTTATGTAAAAAAAACGTCATTCTTTTTACGGATAGCTGCCGAATAGTTTATATTTAGCCGAAAGTATGGAAAACTGGTTTTATACATATGTCGTATTATCTGTATTTTTTTTTATGCAGTGGCAAAGCAGCGAACAGCATTTCTTTTTATTTTTGCTTTGCTCGCTAATTTACACCATAAAATTTGTATTTATTTTCTTGAGCCACGAAATGGTCCAATGTAACTAGTTTTTGCAGTAGTAGATAAGACAGTGTGGGATCAGCATTAGTCATGCCCAACGACAAGCCTGCATACAAATATCTAGTCTGTTCTTATATGTTTGGATTAGACATGCAACCAGTTGTGGTCCGACGCGGTCTAGTATAATACTAGTATACTACTTAGTATAAGACCAGACCGATTCGTTACAGCGTCAATTACGATTACTATTGCTGCTACTACTACTACAGTGAATTGCCTTTTTAGCACATTTACTACTCTCGTTCACTCTTTCACTCGTTTTGTTCGTTACCTTTCTCGTTCTCGCTCTCGCTCTCTCTTCCTCTGCACTTGCTTCGTTCTCTCGCTCAGTGGTAATCACGCTAATAACTTGACTTTTGAAAGTAATTAGCCACATTGCGCTTATAAGCATGTGTTTTGTTTGCTTGTTTGTGTTTGTTCGCCGCTTTTTCTGTTGCTGCTGTTGTTGGTTGGTTTTCGTTGTTGATGTTTATGTGTGAATGTGTGTGTACTTATGTTTATATATTTGTTGTGTATTAAGCCGAAAATTTGTAGCTTTGTATGTATTTATTTGTGTGTACTTTTGGTTATTTTTCGACAAAATTTACACAGCGAAAACTTGATTTTATTGCTTGCACTTTTGTGTTTTGTGTTTTACTTAAATTATATTAAAATTGCAATTTTATCTGAAACTGCATGTGTGTATGTGTGTGTGTGTGTGTGCACATTGTAAAACTTAATTGCTTTACTTTTGTCAATTAATTATGTAGTCAAATATAATTCTAGTATTCGAAATAAATTTAATTAAAACTATTCGTAAACATAGTATTCAATTAATTAAATTAGAGCGTAGTATTTCTGTTGCTAACATTTAATTTTACTTAGCCAGCAAGCTCTAACAGTAAAACAAAAGAGAATGAGGGCATTCGCAAATCTTTAGTTGTTAACTCTTATAAATACAAGTTCTCACGTTGCTCTATGGTCACCTATTTTTTTTACACCACTGTATGACAGTCTCTTGCATGCGTACATAACAGTTTTAGAGCATTCAATATGCAATAGTCTCTTTGCCCATCATTGGTTTATACCGGACCTATCCAATGCCTATGAGCACATTTGCACTTCGTTTCTGTCGTTTTTTTTTTCCACTTGTATACGGCAGTAGCTGTCGTGCTTTCACGTCTCAGCGCCGCTCATACCAGAACGTAGTTGAGCACACGAGTACACTTGTATTCATTACAATCAATGAAAGCATCAGAAAAGTGACGTTGAAGTACCGACTTCGCTTTAAACTAACAAATATATTTATTTATTTATTAGCTTAGTACAAGCGAGAAAATTACTTAAATTAAAAATTACTTAAATCCATACTTAATTTAGGGGGAGGGATTTTTTCATTTATACATTGTTTAGGGCAAGAGGAGGGAGGGGAGTAGGTTTTATACAGAGTATTCTTAGAGCTAAATTTGCTATGGTGAAAGTAAAAAACATTTGGAATGTCGTTGGCTATTCGAAACATTGTAGACATTGGTTCGTTGCCGCCATAATCTGTTCGGTGAGTATTAAGACGAAAAGCGGGCACAGACCTAAGGTTACGTGGGTTGGTGTTAGTAAAAATAGTTTGGAGCAACGCGGGACAGTCAATGTTTCCAGCTAATAATTGCTGAACAAATACTGTATCGGCGGTTTTTCGACGTATTTCAAGGGACTCTACGTTAATTAGTTTTAGGCGATTCTTATATGGGGGCAAGTTAAAGGGATCAGACCATGGTAGGCCACGCAAGGCGAACCGAATAAATCGGCGTTGCACTGCTTCAATTCTAAGAGAATGGGTGTTATAATAAGTAGACCAGACTTGGCTAGCATATTCAAGAATTGCCCTGGCAAATGTAAAATAGAGAGATTTTGTGACATATGGGTTTGAGAATTATTTGGACCAGTGTTTCACAAACCCAAGAGCAGAGTTCGCCCTATTTACAATGTCATCAATATGGGAACGAAAATTTAGTTGCTTATCACAGATAACACCCAAGTCTCGTACGAAAAGTTACAGAGGGGAAAATGTTATCGCGTATAAAATATATCCTAGGCAGTGAAGGAATTCGCTTTCTGGAATATGTTATGACTTGACATTTACTGTCATTTACTGACATTGAGCTCGTCTCTGTAAAAATTAATATCCTGCAAATAGTAATAGAGTTTTTCTGAGGCAACTACCATAATAAGATAGTTATATAAAATTCATATATACTATAAGTATTGGCATTAATTGGATAAGGTGAATTAAGTGTATCTTGACTAATTACGGAATAAAGAGCTAAGAGCTTTCAGGTCAAGATTTAATTTTTCCATTCATTTATGGAACTGAATCATAGCTTACTTAATTAATGTAGGACAAAATAAAATGACCACTTGCTCGTTAAGTTTTTAACTACACAACACTGATTGTTGTTTGCCTATGAGTGTAAGGTTAGATGTAAAGGTAATAATTATTTCCCAGAAGGTCACTTCAAGGCAAACCTTATAATTTAAATCAAAAATAATGAAATTTAATGCTGCAATTTAATTTCAAGTACATACCTTAATATTACACAACGAACGTTGCAGCTAACCATTGGTACCGAAATACTCAATCTATGATTACTCATACGCACTGTAGACCTTAAAAATATGTACAAATGCACATGCTATTAATCATGCTAAAAATTATAGTTAGCGAAACTAATTTGTTTGCCAAATGTTGCATATAATTAGTGCTTATATCAAATATTACCAACAACAACAACAATCATAAAAATAACTATAATTTTTGTAGTTAATCTTTTATTGTTTTGCTCCGATTGGTTTTTTTTTACCACAATTTTTACCACAAACAAGCAAGAACAACCAGCAAAAAACCAAATCCAACACTGTCAAGATATTGCCAAAAATCATAATCTTCACAAAAAACAACAAAATAATAATAACCGAAAAACTTGGAATTCTGCCGAAAATTATAAGCGAGAGAGAGAGAGAGTGTGAACTGTTTGTGTTTACAACAACAACAAAAACAACATTATTTCCCTTTTCCAAAAATTACAATTTTAAGCGAAAATGTAAACATTACCCCTGTCCACCCTATCCCCTAAGCAAGGAAACTTTGGTTAGTACAGCAACAGCAGCAGCAGACCAAAAAGATAATTGGCAGGAAAATTGTGTAATTTTTAAGTGAAACATGTACAAAAACAAAAATAAAAACAAAACAGAAACAGAAACAGTCAAAACAACAACAACAACACACTCGCTGACTTACTACATACTAAGCACTATTTTTGTATACTTTAGTAGTAGTAATAGTATTTTGGCTCATTTGTGCCGCATTTGCTTTCATACTTTACTTTTTTCCGGTTTGTTTGTTGCTCTTCGTCTAATGTCATCGTCGTCGTTGTTGCCGTGGTTGTCGTTGTTGTTGTTGTTGTTGTTATTGTTATGGCTGTTGTTAGTGTCGTCGTCGTCTTTGCTTTTCATTCACTATTCCCTAATGTTGCTGTTGTTGTTGTTGTTGTTATTATTGCTACTCATTGCCCATTGCTGCTCCCGCTTGCTGCATACTGCCGGCTGCTGATTGTATGTATACATTTAGAGTAAGTTGCCTTTGCCAACATTTGCTACATTTCATTCAAGCCTCATGCTCATTTCTGCTTCCTCCTGTTTTTCTTATGCTGCTGCTGCCTTAGCAATTCATATCATATCCCTCTTTCTCTCTCTCTCTCTTTTTATATACGCAACCAATGAAAAAGAAACGAGAGAAAAAAAAAGAGCATTGTCGTTTGTCGTCGACGACGTGGAAAAATGTTGGTAATTATTTGGTGTGGATAATTACGACGAGCTGCATGCAAATGATGTGGCATCATACTTCATTGCTACAATTTAAACATTTTTGGGCAAACATTTTCAACATATACACAGACGAATATGTATGTGAATGTGCTTATGTGAATCTCTGTGTCTTTTTGTCTACCAATTTCAACGCTTTTGTTTGCCATTTTTGTTTGTTTGTTTTGTTTTTTTGGCTTTGTCTTTTTGCAAACAATAAATTTTTAATGAAATATTCGTACTTTTCCTTTTAGACATATATACATACATACATAAGTACAAACGTATAACAAAAATAAGAAGAGGGTAATAATGTTGCTGGAGTTGGCTGACTGGGTGACTGACTGGCTTGCTTCGTATTCGTTGGTGTTGGTAATGGCGGCAAAAAGAGGAAGTCATATTTATGCAGTGGTATTTTTTTTTTTGCTTAATTTAGCTTAAAATATATTCATGTCTACATTGAGTTGTGAAACAACAACACCAACAACAGCAAAAACAAAAGAAATGCTTAGAGAGACTGTGTTTACTTAATTTGGTAGTTACTGAATTTGTGGCCTCAAATATTTATGCATAGCTTGTCGAATAAAGCTTAAGGTTGCCTTTTTCTTGTATTCAGTGAAAGTGTTTGTCGTTGTTGCCGGTTTGAGATTGAATAGGAAAATGTTGTGTATGATAGACAACTGCGGCACTGAATTAAGAAACATCTTACTAACAAAATTGGGATGTAATATTGGCCACATAGCATTAAAACAATTTCAGTTGATTTATATTAGCCCCAGTGCTGCGGGTAGTTGTTTCAATTGTACCACAGCATATTTTACTAGAAACTTATGGAACTAAAGATAAATTTCCGGAGTGATGACTGACAATAGTCCTATAAGAATAATTCAATTTCCATGGTCTTGAAACTTTGAAAAATTAACAAATTTCTAAACAAATTTTTACATCTATAACTCTTACCTTATTTATAGTAACGCTTATTTTCCATGATAATGCGGATGAGTATTGATGCTTTCTATAATTTTCTAACATTCCTAGTAAACATTTCAGTCCAATTTCTGTCTTTATTACTGCCTTCAATGTCAAATTTGTTGCACAGACATTGTCATTAATTCCTTCGTGGAATGGAACCCAAAATGTGGTGGCCCTTCTAATCTTGTCTAGGCCATTCACTACGTCGACAACACTAGCAGAGCCAGCGATTTTGGGGATAACACCACCTCCTCTTCCCTGCCAGTGAATATCGCACACATTGTTTTTGATGCTCATACTCAATTAGAATAACTTTTTTTTTAATAAGACCGACAAATTCCGCAGTCTCTATATCCGTGTCTACTCTAGACATTCTTCTACTACCTTTTCGCCATGATAAAGCCTTGACTGTTTGAAAACATTATTATTTCTTGCTCTTTGCACCTACGATTGAAGTTTAATTATGCATGCACGCAGTTTCTCGGCAACGACCCTTAGCCGGGAAGATGCTTAATACCGTTCCCGTAGTCTGTTCGTGGGTCTTATAAACCTACACCAAGTTTTTCTCTTTTTTCCATTTATAAAACACTTTATTGTCAGCGCCTTGAAAGATGATACAGATTTGATACTTTAAAAAGTTTTCCATCTCTCCTTAACTATCGACTATAGCTTCTAGAAATCATATAAGGCATAAATTGTGGATGGTAAACTTATTTTTTCTTTTTTTTTCATACATTAGGTTAGTGCTAAATACGCTACGATATCGTGCAAATTCGATTCACCAAATTGACCTCTGCACTTCTAGTGTTTTTTACTACCTCAAATTCTATTAGTTGTCATTTTATAACAAATATTTAATTCAAAATTCAAGCATCTCGTTTAATGCTAAACTCCAATTACATACACATTGCATTAACCGGGCGCACCATGGCGTATGAGTAACAATAATTCCAAAAGTACATACCAGTACATTTCGGATATGGTAATTGCAGCAAAGTGAACGGAAATAAATTTTAATTTACGCTAAAAATTTCTCAAAAATTGTTTTACAACAATAATGAAATACACACAAAACGTCACAATTTGCAATATTTAGCAATTTAGAATTTTGTTGTATCAATAAAAATACATTTTTTTTTTTTCTTGTATAAATATTTCACTCAACTATTTCCAACAGAAAATGTCAATATTTAGTGCATGGTAGTTAACAAAATTGTTGAGAGTCGATTTGTATGTAGTTAGAAAAAAACCACAAAATAAATTTTAAACACAGAACATGAAAACTATTTCAATTTAAATACTTCTTTTTTTTTGTGCCGTGCTTTGCCTGACTTTGCATTTTTGCTTTTATTTTTGATTTTTACATGCAAAAGTTAAATAAATTTTAGACAATCGTGTTGCTATGCAACTATGTAAGAGGGTATGCACTTGTATGTGTGTGGGTGTGTTTTGTATGGCATGTTTTATGGGCATTTTTCATGGGCTACACAATGTACAGTGACAGGAAATTGAAACAAAAAATATTCCAAAAAAGCAAAACTTATTCGAACAAAATACAACAACAACAAAAAAATTGAGAAAATCAAAATAATTATATACAAAAAAAACAAAAATAAGAAAGAGAACAAAATTAAAAGCTAAAACGAAAATTTGAAAGCGAGCAATACCAGCCCCGCAGCTCAGTTTGTAATCAGCAAATGTTTATAGAAATGTAAATTTTCCTTTCATAGCAAATGACAGAAAAATTGCAAATGAAATGAATAAATAAAAATCAGAAATTTCTTGCGCATAATTTTAGGCGCTTAAGCAAGCTCAATACAATGCGGTATTTATCCATTCATCTCCCTCAAATTTCATTTGGCATTGGTGGAGAAATGGTTGGTGTTGGTTGTTGGTTGTATTATATTGTACTTATATACTTATAAAATAACAATGGCCTCGTGAAAGGCAAAGACTATGAAGAGTAGGAAAAAACACCAAGAAAATTGGAACTCAAATGAACTGAAAGCGAAATACTTCTATGCAGTTGCAGTGAAAATTCTATATACTAAATGAAGGCAACTTCTGACAAAGCAAAGTGCAATACAATGTACACCAAAATATAGAGATTGCAAAGTGTATGTACTTATATATACTTAGTAGCGAAGAATATCTATTGCACAGATGCTGCTCTTCTTCTTCTTCCACTTGTACTACTCTTCTATCACTTTTATCTGAACAAAGGTATTTTCGTAGTACATAGACTGTATATCGTAGTTGGACTACTTTTTTAGTAAAGTAAAATTGGTATGAAATAGAATTGTAAATCGAGAATCCGCTCAAGCAGTGATTTATAAATTTTCGTGCAATACTTTTTGATTATAAAATGTAGTATACTTTTAGGAGAGCGCACATCACAACTACCTTTAGGAAAGGACAACTACGGTAGACAAAGTGACTTTACTGCTTTACATTTTTCGCTTGAATGCATGCATTTTCTTCCCATATCCTTTGCAAGTATTCAAAATATAGTGTTGCTAAATTTTGTATTTTTACCTTGCACACTCTGGCACATACACACTCAGTTCCATGCTTAGCTACAAGCTAATGTCACGATGATGATGTCGCGTAAAATATTCACTTTTATATGAAGAATATATGAATACTATATTGATAATAAATACATATATAGATATATTTGCATTTACAGCGATACAAATGCCAACAGACAACATATTTATAAACTACACATGTATGTATATATTTACATAGAGAAGGTAAATCTTCTCGTACACATCCGTTGTATTGGTATAAGTATTGTGCTTATCAAAAAGAGAACTGGAAATACATATTTATGAACACACCAAAAAGAGAAAAAATGCATAATGTATGATGTATGTATGAGTATGGATATGTGCACATATAATAGATAGTTTTACAACAGAAACTACAGCGACAACATCAATAACAAATAATAGCAACAACAACTACAACAACAATAACAAAAAACCAACGAAAACGAAAACTGTCGATGATGATTTTTCGGTATTTTAGAAAGGAAACTTGTCTGCATACCACATGTGAAAATATGCTTTGAAATTAAGGGATTTCATTGGGAAAATCGTCCGGAATTCTTAGTATCGCCAAAGCATGTATGAATATGCATATATGTGTGTGTATGTGTATGGGAGTATGTGTGTGTGTGTGTGTGTGTGTGTGTGTGTGTGTGTGTGTGTGTGCTAGTGCAAGTGTGTGTTTGTGCATCGGTTTATGTTTGACTTGCCATTGGCATTTTCCTGTTGTTGTTATTGTTGTTCTTGCTGCAGTAACGTTATCTTTTCGCCCAATCTTCGAATATTGGCAAAAATATTTGAGCATCTAAAAATGCACATCAAGTAGCAACAGTGATGTAACTACAGCACCGTCAGTGCTGTCAGGTTTTGTAGTGATTTGTGTAGTAAGCAGTAAATTTGATTCATTTTTTTTTTATTCTAATCTTTTTATGCTTTCTTTTTTTTAGTCCAAATACTCGTACTTTTTGAACATTTTTATTCGTTTCAATGAAACTTTCTACTTTTTTGTATAACTTTTAGGGACTACCTTTGTAAATGGTTCTCGTAAATTTAATGCTACTTACTTCTTTCAAAAGATTTGTGTTTTGTTAAAGTTGACAATTGAAATCTAAATGACAAATCTAGAATGCGAAAATTTAAAACTCTTTTGAAAAGTACCATTGTCTAAAGATATGCATAAAATTTTCAGGTATACTTCGTGGTTGTTAGCTGGATCTCTCTTTTCTTCGTTAATGGCACAACAGCACATGGATAGCATGACTGAGCTTTCCACTGGATCCTTAGAGAGAATTTTTGAAGTGATTTAGTAAGACTCATTAAAATCACACAAAGTCTTGTATATGAGCAAATATTCAAGGCTATTAGATTTAAAAAAAGGCAGGAGGGGCCACATATCTTTCATAACTCTGTGGATTTCTCAGATAGCGGAAAAGAGCAAGAGAAAGAAAAATACGTAAGAAGAGGAAAAGGAAGGAGATAGAGATACTAACCCAACCCTCTCAAACTTCTTTCCCTCTTTAATGGCTTGCCTTAGAAATGGTTTTAATATGAAAGAGACCTGTTATTTAACCAGAACCGGATGGTGATTGATTTTGAAGGCACAGAACCGCCAAGAAGTAGTCTAATTTGAATACAAAAGTAGATTACATTTTGATTATCTGCAACTTACTTCAGTCAGTGAAGTAGAATAGAGAGTATTGATTTTAGCTTCGATTATTGTTATCTATTATTCTGTTATTGATCGCGAGTGCACTACTACTACTGTGGACAAAAGTTAGTAAGACTTTTTAATTAAAATTTCGCACGGAAACCCATTCATCAAAATATTATTTTTTTAAGGTTGGTATGACTGTCGGTGACATCTGTGCCAAATGTCACATGTCACATCAAAATAATCATTAGTGTTTAGTATAAGCTTGTCTTTCTGAAGTACAAAAAGTGCATTCGGCGATTTTCACAATGAGTGAAATTATTCAACAAAGAAGTTCCATTAAATTTTGTGTGCGGAATCAAATTTCTGGTGCCGAAACGTTCAGAATGTTGCAAAAGGCCTTCGGTGATAATTGTATGTCGCGAGCAAGTGTTTTTGATTGGTACAAATTGTTCAAAGATGGTCGAGAACGCGTTGACGACGAACCACGTCCAGGACGGCCATCAACATCAACTGATGATCAACACGTCAATAAAATCAAGGAATTGGTGCTCGAGAATCGAGCAGAGATCTTACTGGCATCGTTGGAATATCGGAAGGATCAGTGAAAACCATTCTAAAACATCATTTGGGTCTAAGAAAAGTGAATGCACGATTGGTTCCAAAATCACTGCATTGGTTTTACGAGACCATTTTGCCAAAAATTCGACTGATATCTTTCTGCAACCACCCTATTCGCCTAAGTTAGCACCGTGTGACTTTTGGCTATTTTCTAAACTAAAAAAACCGCTTCGTGGACACCGTTTTGAGTCCATTGAAGACATTAAACATGAATCGCTAAGCGCATTGAAGGCTATTCCGGAAATTGACTTTAACAACTGTTTCGAGAAATGGAAAAAACGTTGGCAAAAGTGTATTGGGGCCGGGGGTGATTACTTTGAAGGGGACGAAATAGATTTGGAAGAATGAATAAAAAAATTTGAAATTACTTAGTCTTACTACTTTTTGCCCACAGTAGTATGTATGTTATGTAATTTACAAGTATACGAATTGGAATTTGCACTTTGGTAGCGGGGAATGCGTTTTCAGTTTGATGAAGGATTTTCAAAAGTTATTATTAGTTTTTATTGTCTTTCTTTTAAGTTATTTTGATTTTACTTTTTTGGAAATCAATATATTTTTGTCAACATATTTTTACGCCCCTCGTTTTGAATGTAAGTGTGTGTGCATATATATGTATGAATCAGGTCGTGAGTTTTATTACGGCATTATTATTGAGCTTTTCACTATATACTCGTAGCTAATGGTAAATTTGGAAAATTTGAAGAATTTAATTTCGGTTAGCGTGTGACTTCCTCACACGCCATCTCCCGATTCTGCATTCATCCTGCTAGAAATCATTATTCATGAATTTATTAATAAATTCTCCGAGCCTAGATTTGTTTCTGTTAATCCTTTAAATCACTTGAGACGCTATGCATAGTTGTTGTTATTTCTCATTTCTCTCATCGCTTTTCTTTAGCTAACTGTATTCTCATTTGCAAATTGGGTGCTGTGAAAAATACAACAAAAAGCATGATCATGTGAGTACGTGATGTGGGCCTATACTCAGAAGAGAAAATGTTGTTGTATCAATTGAATCAAATAACCATCGCCATTACATGAGTTGTATGTGGAAACAAAAACAAAAACACTATAATTTATACAAGTGAGATGAGTGTCAATTTGAGTAGACAAATTAATTTCCTAAACTTTTAGCAAAGAAAGAGCGAGTAATATTTTTTAATCATTTCTATTTTAATATCATAAACCCTAAATAAACCAAAATGTAATAGTTTTAATCAATCTTGTTCATTCTTTATAACTCTACTTCACGGATGCACGTAAATACAAATGAAATTTCCCTTAAACATTAAGGAAATGTGACACTTTTAAAATTTTTTTAAAAATATTTCTCCACATTCACGCAACTAATATGCAAACACACTCAACCTGAAACACATGTACATCTATAAGAGAGTGAAATTTGCCTTCTCGAACTTATTAAATGCATAGAGATAATCAATTCAAAAAATCGTTTTCAACGCTCTTTACACAGCGCGTCAATTTCAAATAAGTCGTTGATGTCTACGCTTCTCCTATGCTGCAATCTCCGTGAATTTTCTTAATGTGTGTGTGTATGTAAATTTGCTTAACTCTCACCTTTCCTCTTTCGTTCGTTCAATCCTTCTACGTTTTATTCAGCAAATAACTTTTATTCCACTTTAGTACCTTTATTGGAAAAAAGTGTTGGCATTACAACAAAATTGAAAGTATTAATAGAAAATGTGGAGCGAGGGAGAACGAAAAGTTAGGGTGCACAAATGACAATCAGAGCGGGAGAGAGTAAGTGTAGTTTGTGAAACAGTGACCCACAAAATAAAAGTTTTTCTATTTAAGTTGAAATTTTTGACATTTTCACTTTCGAAAGTTTTAAATTGCGCTAGTGGATGTCCCTGTGTGTGTGTGTGTGTGTGCAAGTGTTGCCAGAATCAAAGGAAAGTGAAAAAGTGCGGAAAAATCACACGTTTTATACATTCATCGCACTTTACTTTTTTTCCACTACATATTTTTCGTTAAAGAGTTTCTTTTCTTTCTTTATCCTTCCATATTTCCCCGATTTTTGTTTGTTTTCCTTTACTCGCTTGTAATAGTGCACGCTTTTGTCGCAATGTGGGTCAGCAGTAGCTGTGTGGTGTGGTAGCCGCAGCAGCAGCAACAGCAGCTGTTTGGTTGAATTTATTGACAGCTGTCAGGTAATTTGGTCTTTTATGCATTAAGTGAGCTTCTTGAGCTTTTCAGCTTCGCATTGACTTTTGTGGTGGTGGTTGTAGGTAGGCAGGATTTATATACATACATAAATTGTTGCTACTATTTTTCATTTTTCCTCATGCTTTTGTCCTGTCGAACTGAAGTGGAGAATGATGGCGCCGATTAAAATCAAGTGATTTTTCAGTTGAAAAATAATCAAAAATTGTATATATATAAAAAAAAAGTTTTAATTATCACTTTTAGGGCTGCAGATGAGTGGAAAACAAAAATAAATACAAGCCTTTTTTGACATGACTGCAAAAGTTGCTATTAAAGTGTAAAAGTAGTTTAGTTCGACGCTTTAAAATGTTGGCAATATTTAAGCTTACCATTTTAATAGCCAGAATTAGTCTCTTTGAAGAAGCTTACCTGGAAAACAAAAAGAGTGGAAGTGGGAAAGGTTAAAATTTAATCAGAAAATAGAGTAGAACTTATCTATATAGAAAACCAACACTACATACTCGTAGTATTCCCCGCTTTAAAAATAAAGAAATGATTATGATTGCAGCAGCATCAAAAGGAGAAAGTACCGCCAGATATTAAATGAAATTTCAACTACGCGCCTGCATGCATACTTACATTGGAATGCAGTGCTAGCAAAAACTATTTCAATTACTATAACCTGAGATGCACAGAGGCGGAGTAGGAGAATTTTTCACTTTGGCACGAGAAACAAGTCGAATAGTATCACCAACTTTTTGGCTCCCCTCTGCAGCCACCCTCCACTGTCCAACATCAACACTACCCAGAATGTAGTTAAATATTTCCGAGGCCAATTGAAATGCAATTCGCGCACAAACAGTTTCAAATAAACTTTGTGCAACTATGTAGTAGTAGTAGTAGTTATTTACAATAGCTTAAAAAAATTTTAGTAGTAGTAGCAGTAAAGGGTGTTTTTTTTTAGAAGTGTAGTTTTCAATCTGGCAATACTTTTTCGCAGTTGGTCTTTTCGACAGCTGTCACTTGATTTATGCTCAGTTTGGTTTGCCATATCAAGAATTGAAGCCGAACGACCATTAAACGCTTGGCACGTTCGGTGAATGGACCCAAAACAAGATGGCCACCGATCCCGATTTTCACAAGAAAATTTTGTTCAGCGATAAAGCTCACTTTTGGTTGAATGGGTGCGTCAATAAGCAAAATTGTCGCATTTGGAGTGATCATAATCAACAAGCCATTGTTGAGACGCCGTTACCTCCTCAAAAGGTCACTATTTGATGTGGTCTATGGGCAGAGGGAATCATTGGTCCATATTTCTTCAAACATTAAGCCGGTCATAATGTTACAGTCAATGGGGAACGCTATAGAGTCATGATTAATGAATTTTTCGTGCCTGAATTGTGAATTGGAGGATGTTGATGTGGACGACCTTTGGTTCCAACAAGACGGCGCTACATGCCATACAGCCAAAGAAACAATCAATTTATTGAAGGAAACTTTTGGTGAGCGCATTATCTCGCATCGTGGGCCTGTGGCGTGGCCTCCAAGATCGTGCTGGACTTTTTTTTGTGGGGTTATGTGAAGTCGCTTGTCTACGCAGATAAGCCCGAGACGAAGAGAATATTCGGCGCGTTATTACTGACATACGGCCACAATTGCTGCAAAAAGTGGTCGAAAATTAGGCCTCTCGGCTGGAATTTATTCGAACCGGCGGCCACTTGCCCGAAAGCGTTTTTAAAATACTATATAATGCCAAATCCTTATCTTTATAATAAAGCTAAATTCTTGGCCATAACATTGAATTATATGCGTTTTATTTCTTCTTGAAAACCACACTTCTGAAAAAACACCCTGTATTAAGGAAAAATAAACAACCAAACAAAACGAAGAAGAAAAAAAAAAGAAAAAGAAATTCGGTAAATAGTTACAGTTCAATTTCGTGCAACTCTTCGACTAACTTTCTACATAGTTCTACATTTCCGCTTAAATTAAAAGTGTATTTCCGCTTGGTAAATGAATATACCTACCCGAAAATTTCTCCTGAATTGAAATTTTGCATTTGAGTACGTGGCAGAGAGAAGAAAAGCAAAGCGACAGAAATTCAATTACAATACAAAGTGACTGCCAAAGGTGTTGGTTTCACACTAAAAAACAAAATGGAAAACGCAACAAAAACAACAACTTACTACCGCCCGTACTGTGGTAGTAGGTTGTTGTTTTTGTGCAACATGAAAAAGTAGTTGAAGTTCTATGCTATACCTATGTAGAAGTTGTAGTATAGTAAATGTTTTGTTACATTGTAAACTACTGCATTCATAGAGTGAAGTGTTAGTTTTCGAGAGCTTCAAGGAGTGAAAATGAACTGAGAAAATTGTAAAGGAAATGAAAGATGACGGTAAAATAATTTAATGTTGCAAATGTGCATGAATTTTGGTAAATTTTGTTTGCAGTCAACTTATGAACATGAATGGTTTCCGAAATGAAATAAAAAGCCAATTATGCTACTTTTTGTCAGTTCACGTGTGAGATTCTTCGAAAATGGTTTACTTATTCCAGGAGAATGTCGCTATGGAAGTGATAAGCCAGCCAAGTAGGAGACAATGGCTAAGATCCTGAATTACATTCTATTAATATTTGAAGCTGCGAGTGAGAGTATTCAAAGTTGAATTTTTAAGAAGTTCATTGAGGAGCAAGTGCCTTTAGGCAATCAACCTTTATACACACGGTCAAAGCTCGCCTCATTAATTTTTCAGTTCTTGAAAAGAGGTTTAACGTTTTTAACACTCAATATTTAAATCATACAAATTTTGGGAAAACACTGAAGGAAGCTTTATAATTTTGTTGTTGTTATATTTTCTCTTCTTAAAAAACGTATGCATTTGTTGTTGCTACTTATTTAAATGGGTTAAGCTGAATGGCAATTCATTGTTGTTGTTGCTTCCTATAGTCTCTTGGTTTTAGTTTTCATTGTAGAATTGTGTTCTTTCTCATTTACAAACTCCAGGGTTGTAAAAAATAGAACAACAAAGTCATGAGTACATACTCGCATTTATTGTAGTACTCATCTCAAGAGATCAAACTATTTAACTTACTAAATCAAGAGCAGGAGTTGTGTGAGAGAATAAAAACAACAAATCGTTTGACATATTAAATAAAAGAGAAAGAAAGTATATAAGTTACGTGACAATCCACAAAAAAAAAAAAAACAACAATAGCAACAAATCAGAGCCATGTGAGATGAGCGTATCATCGGTGGAGAGATAAAACTTGTTCCAAAACTAGAGTTGCGATTTTAAAACTTTTTATCGTGAACAAAAATATTTTTCAAGTGGAATTCGTTTTCATTACTTAAAAATAGTATTGAAACAGATAAATTATACATATTATTTTTTTGGATCTATGCAGCAATCCAATCCAAACGAACCAAGTATATATAACCATTATCTACTATGAAAATTGATCGTTTATACAAGGTGGTGCAAAAGTAATTATCCCATTTCCTTAGGAAAGTAGCCCATTTCAAGAAGTAGCACCAATACTAAAATTTTTCTTGAAGGTTGGAATTACGGAAATATTGTAAGCATATGTAAAATAAATCTTATGATTAAGAGTAGTACTACTGTGGGCAAAAGTTAGTAAGACTTTGTTCATAATTTAAAATTTTTTTATTCATTCTTCCAAATCTATTTCGTCCCCTTCAAAGTAATCTCCCCCGGCCCCAATACACTTGTGCCAACGTTTTTTCCAATTCTCGAAACAGTTGTTAAAGTCAATTTCCGGAATAGCCTTCAATGCGCTTAGCGATTCATGTTTAATGTCTTCAATTGACTCAAAACGGTCAAACGGTCCACGAAGCGGTTTTTTTAGTTTAGAAAATAGCCAAAAGTCACACGGTGCTAACTTAGGCGAATAGGGTGGTTGCAGAAAGATATCAGTCGAATTTTTGGCAAAATGGTCTCGTAAAACCAATGCAGTGATTTTGGAACCAATCGTGCATTCACTTTTCTTAGACCCAAATGATGTTTTAGAATGGTTTTCACTGATCCTTCCGATATTCCAACGATGCCAGTAAGATCTCTGCTCGATTCTCGAGCACCAATTCCTTGATTTTATTGACGTGTTGATCATCAGTTGATGTTGATGGCCGTCCTGGACGTGGTTCGTCGTCAACGCGTTCTCGACCATCTTTGAACAATTTGTACCAATCAAAAACACTTGCTCGCGACATACAATTATCACCGAAGGCCTTTTGCAACATTCTGAACGTTTCGGCACCAGAAATTTGATTCCGCACACAAAATTTATTGGAACTTCTTTGTTGAATAATTTCACTCATTGTGAAAATCGCCGAATGCACTTTTGGTACTTCAGAAAGACAAGCGTATACTAAACACTAATGATTATTTTGATGTGACAGTCATACCAACCTTAAAAAGATAATATTTTGATGAATGGGTTTCCGCGCGAAATTTAAATTAAAAAGTCTTACTACTTTTTGCCCACAGTAGTATAACAAAAATTGGCAACCACACAAACAAGCAAGCAAACAAACGAAGTTTTAACTTTTGATCCCGTAAATATTTACTTGAATATAATACAAATTGAAAGAAGCATTCACGCACAGCGTTCCACGTTCGTCGTTCGTCCTTTTTAAAGATAAACACGTACAATATATTTCCATACACACTTACTGCACGCACACACACACACACACTCAGACTTTATGTAGTTCTACTTGCATACTTGCATTGGCAACACTTTTTACTGTCCTCTCTTATTTTTTTCATTTGGTTGGCTACATTCTTCCTCCTGCACAATTTTCAGCTCAATAGTAGCAAAGCAGAAAATTTAAATTCAATGCAAATATTTCGTTTTGTTTCTTATAAATTTCGGGCAATAATTTATTTTTGTTTTTTGTTTAGCCATTCATACATTCAGGCATTCCAGGCATAGACTTGGCTACAGTAGTGCATACACTTTTGGTGCTCAGCATTGCCACTTGAATTCACAGACGATATTTTCATTGCTTCTGTTGCTTCTCGTTGTGCGGCATACAATTTCATTTTTTATTGCTGTTTCAACCCAATAGACAAAACGGTATGATAGGCTCGATGACGCTGTTGCTAGGAAAAACGAAGCAAAAGTTGGTAGTAGAATTCGAAATTTGTAAATGAATTTTGAATATCATACATTTAAAGTAAAGGGTGTTTTTTTTAGAAGTGTGGTTTTCAATCTGGCAATACTTTTTTCGCAGTTGGTCTTTCGACAGCTGTCACTTGATTTATGCTCAGTTTGGTTTGCCATTTCATAATGAAAAGACTTACTCCTGAGCAACGTTTGCGAATCGTGAAAATTTGTTACCAAAATAATAGTTCGGTTCGCGCGATTTTCACAATAAAATTTTGTTCAGCGATGAAGCTCACTTTTGGTTGAATGGGTACGTTAATAAGAAAAATTGTAAATTGTCTCATTTGGAGTGATCATAATCCACAAGCCATTGTTGGGACGCCGTTACATCCTCAAAAAGTCACAGTTTGGTGTGCTCTATGGGCAGAGGGAATCATTGGTCCATATTTCTCCAAAGATGAAGCCGGTCATAATGGTACAGTTAATGAATTTTTCGTGCCTGAATTGGAGGATGTTGATGTGGACGACCTTTGGTTCCAACAAGTCGGCGCTACATACCATACAGCCAACGAAACAATCAATTTATTGATGGAAACTTTTGGTGAGCGCATTATCTCGCGTCGTGATCGTACTGTACCATTTTTTTGTGGGGTTATGTGAAGTCGCTTATCTACGCAGATAAGCCCGAGACGAAGAGAATATTCGGCGCGTTATTACTGACATACGGCCACAATTGCTGCAAAAAGTGGTCGAAAATTGGGCCCCTCGGCTGGAATTTATTCGAACCAGCCGCGGCGGCCACTTGCCCGAAATTGTTTTTAAACGTAATGGCAAATCCTTATCTTTATAATAAAGCTAAATTCTTGGGCAATAACATTAAATTAAATTGTATGCGTTTTATTTGTTCTTGAAAACCACACTCCTAAAAAAACACCCTGTATTAGTTCGAATTTGTAAGTGTTGCGTTATCAAATTCAAGTAGGTATTAGTTAACTCATACCGAACGAGAAAGAGAGAGAGGGAAAGAGGAAGAATGATAGAAAGAGAATTACGGTTAAAATCATTGTTCTCAATTGCATAGAAGTAGAATAAGCTTATGAAAAGAATTACTATCTTCTTGGTTTGAAATATATTTGAAAACTACATTTTTAATACTTTCAATAAACATTTTTCTAGATTTTCATTTCAATCGTATAAGTTTTTTCTCCGTGGTTTTTAAGGTGAGGTGTTATCATGTGTTTTGCTTTTCACTTTGGCCTAGGCCCTCCATGGGCTGTTGTGGCATTAAAAGAAAAAAAATTTCATCTTCTTCCCTATTTCTCTTCCTTATTTCAATAAAATCTCTTAAGGACTTGAATATCTCAAGCTGGAAAACTTGCAAGGTTGTTGTTGTTGTTTTGGTAGCTGTCCAGGGGCACACTAAGGCCAGCACAGCCTATTATGATACCACATTGTTGGACTCACAATTCGGCAAAGGTTTCGTGCGAAGTATTGAAACATTGTTAGTTTCTTGGTTGAGAAAAACATTATAATCTTAAGTTTCATAGATTTATTGTATTTTTAAAAATTTGTATATAAACGTTTCGTCGTGAAACAAGTCTTCAAATATTATATTATTCAATCTTAAAATAGGTTAATTTCTCTAATCCCCTTCTTATAAGAACGAAATATCGTTGAGAAAGTAAGTATCTGAATAAGTAAAAAAATCTGTTGCACATCTAAAACCCAATCTCAAATAAGGTTTTATAAAAAGCTGGTACTCTAGGTTTCCTAGGTTAAGGAATTTTGTAATTCTCAACACCGGTAATGAGTGATTCTGATCCGCCCCTTGACCCTCTCTCACTGTGCTACAAACTAATCCATGGTCAGGAATCATAAATTTATGGGCGGGGTAGCTTTAAATTTATACTAAATAATAGACTGCTCATCTGGCATGGGAGACTCCCTTTTTTATCCTCCTCCACATGGTCAAAATCGAAGAGTATACAGGTGTTCATGAGGGGCTCAAAAAGCGCCAATATTGTGAATAATAAATATCTTTATCTACCTTCAAATAGTTCACTGGGACTATACAAAACTATGCCCGCAGCACTGTCTGCTATGATATGTACATATAAATGCATGTGTGTATGCGTCACTGATTTTGCTGCTGATGTGTTGCAATTAATTAATGTGTGCCCCTCGCCCCCCATTACCACTATCGCCACCACCGCAATAATAAGAATAAAAAACACCGGCTGCAGCAGCAGAAATAAATCTCATGTGTTGTCGTTTCTAGCTGGTTGTTCTCCAATTCCGCCGCGCAATTTGTCCTCATTTATATACACATACACAGAAACATGCATTTTGATACTCACACCCACCCACCTACACACACACACACACATATATATTCATATACATAATTAGCCATTATATCCCATGGGCTCAATCTTTCATATAAAGCTTACGTTTTTTTTCTTTCTTGCTGACATTACATTTTCGTTGTGTGTTTCTTTTAGTGTTTCGTTTATGTTAATTACATTTCATTTCTGTACTTCGCTTGGGTAAATATTTGTTAATTTAACGCTTAAAACGAAATGGAAAAAGAGATGGAAGAGCAAGAGCAGAAAAAATGGCAAGAAAATTAATATCATTCTATGTGACATTTATATTTATGTCATTATAATCATGAAAACTTGGCTTATTTAGACGTTAAACATGTTCCCTTTTCCTTTATTTCGTTTTCTAAGTTTTCTCGGTGTCGTGTCAGCATTAATTTTGATGAGAAGAGACAGAGACAAAGACGAAAAGTAACGAAAAAAGTTTAGTATACTTTTGGGGGTGCACGCTCAAACTTTGAAGAGATAATTTCAGTCGGGACTTGCACACACCGATATATTTATTTTCTTTCATTTCTCTATCTTCAGTATGGCCAAAGCAGAATCTTTCCCCTTGCCTACAAAATCGTAGCGTGTGTAAATCCAGACTTATCAATTGAAATTGCATAAAAACCTTTTAGCTTTCAACAGACAATCTTCTATTTTTCAATGCTTCAATTCAATTCTAAATAATAATTCCCTACCGCTGGCTTCCAGTTTCCTTTTCCATTTCCACTTACGCTATAACTTAATAATAATCTTTATTAATTATTTCCAATTTTCCGCAGTAAACGAGTCCCATGTGTGCTTCAAGAAATCAACGAAGCATCTTTGCTTTTGAAGCCAAAAAGAAAGACATACTCATACACACTCACACACACACACAATTGCACTGACAATCTTCGCTCAATTCAAAAGGGAAATATAATCCAAACTGATTAAACAATTTCATTAACTTTAAGCACTTTCAAGGGTAACACTTCAACCTCAACACAGCAGCAATACCAGCAACAAAAGCCAAACCTCTTAACAGAAATCAAGTTGAGTAATTGAAGTGCGGGAAGGGGAGAGGTAGAAAGAGTGAAGGAGTAGTAGAAGCAGTAAAGTAGGTTACAAAAAAAAAGATATAAAGGATATCCTTTTGTCTATACATAACACTTTTAAAACTCACTTTACTTTTACTTCCCCAAGAGCCTTTAGGCGCAAAGGCATAAAAATTGGGTTGAGTGTAGTTTCTCCACACTAACTACAAGTTTTCGTTTTTCTCTTTTATTTTATATTGTTTTTCCTCATGTCTTCTTATGAAAATTTACGAGTCTTACTCGCTTCCTAAACACTTCTCATCTCTTTTTTCGGCCCAAAAGCATGCAGGGAGAAGATCATGAGACTCAGCTAACACATACATACACGAGCACAGAGAGTTTCAAATGGGAAAACTATTGAGACTTTGTTTGTATTAACTTCTATGTTAGAACATACATACTTACAACATAATAGTGCTAGAGGAAGAGATAGTAGTAGAGTCGAAAAGAAAAGCGGAATGGAGTACAGAGTGTCGAGGGGAAGTATGATTCATAAACTAGAATAGCTTTGAGTACAAAACGAGGAAATTTTAAAATTAAGTGGCACTACCATTTTGGCTAAAAGCAGAGGTTAAAAAAAGAATACCGTGTACACAGAGGTTCTCATTTCATTTCGTCTCATGCCTTCACCTCTAATTTGTCTATCAACGAATAGGGATAAATATTTGCTTCTTTTTTTAGTTATTTTTTTTTTTTTGCTCTTAACTAATCGTAAGAAAATTAACATAGAGAGAGAAAAGCAATTTCTTCTTTACGTTGAAAGGAAAATATTAGTTCTTTTAAGTACACCTGTGAGTTAAGGGAGAGTTGAGTGAAAACGTGCAGTAGAAAAAAAAACAGCCGACATTTATTTTAACCGCTACTGTAATAGTTAATAGTACTTTTATAATGGAGAGCAATTGGAAAATTCGATATTTTAAAATTTATAATTTTCTTATATACCGATTTAGTCCAGATTCAATACCCAGCTTTTTAAAAATTTTGACAATGACAATCTTTCGCTTCAAATGTTGTCTTTCTTCAATTCGACTTAAGCATAAAGCTGTGGACCACTGCTAATTTTCCATTACTCCATTAACAGATTTTATACAATCCGTCCGAATATATAGAGATTTAGAAAAATTATCTGAATATCCCGAGCTGGCATATCCAGAGAGTTCTAGTATCCGGATATCGAAATAGTGAAAATGGTCATTTATATACTTCCAAATAGGTAATATCCAGAAATCATGTTTATCCGGATATTCAGATAATTCAATTTAACGAATATCCTGTTAGTGAGATTATCCGGATATCCATAATGAATATCCGATACCCAGATTGTTCACATACTCGTATATCCAGATAGTACTGGAATATCCAGATAGTTCGGATATTAGAACAATTAAAATAACTGGATATCCCGATCGTGGTCCCCCATGGCAGTGCGTTGGCCTCCTGCGCAGCAATTACTGGGTTCAAATCTCGGCACAGGCCAAAATCAAAAAGTAAAAAAAAACAATTTTTTCTACACGGCAGGCAATGGCAAACTTACAAGAGCAAAAATTGCTTATAAAAAGCTTTTCACTTCGCCGTTCGGATTCGGCATAAAACTGTTGGTCCCTTCCATTCATGTGCAAATATAACATGCTGTGCCATTAAAAGTAAAGTAAGTAAAAGCCCATGGTGGGCCTTAGCCGAGATTTTCGCATCCATTCATGTTGTGCGTGTTATATTTGTACCACCATGGGCTGTTGTGCCATTAAAGGAAAGAAAGATATCCCGATCGTTTATTTAGATATTTTGATAGATCCATTAATTAGATAACCACATAGTTCAAACATTCGGATATTCAGAAATCGCGATGTCCAGATAGTTCCAATAATCAGATATCCAGATATTCGAATACCCGGATTTACCGTAATTCGTTCCACATTTTCCACATAGTTCCAATATTCGGATATCCAGATAGTTAGACTATACGGCGAATCGGAGTTCAATTATACGGATATCCAAATAGTGCAAATAACCGGATATGCAGATAATTCAAATATCTGGATAAACAAATACTTAGCTCGCTTATTTGGATATTAGATAGTTCGATTATAATTGAACTATTGATAATTATCAATAAAATTATAATTATCCGAATATCCAGAAAGTTTAAATATCCGGATACACCACCTTCTGCTCTGATTATATTTTCTATCCCTGAACAAATATTTAGTACAAAAGCAAGGAATAGAGTCAAGGTTACCCATAAATATCATTACCAATTTATAGTGAAATCGGTCATGAGCACGTTGAATTTCAGAAGTTAATTAATTTTAAATAACTATACATGCTAGAATCCCCATAAATTGGCATTAACTGCTTATAAACGTAAATGCCTCATTTCAGCCCACTCTACCCACTGTATCAACATTGAGTCAAGTGTAGTACAGTGGTGCCAGCCAAAACCATCAGTTCTCTAGCAAAGCTGATGAGATTGTGTACTGCTGCTGCATCTGCGGTGCCCAACAAACGAAATGAATGCAGGAGGAGAGAGAGTATAAAATGTTTTTCTCTTTTAACTACACGCCTTCATTTTCATGCATTCAAGTGGAAAATTAAATTCACTGACTGCAACGTTTTTGCTTCTTGCATTTTTTCCATTTTCACGTACAATACTTCAAGTTTTTTCTGCCCGCCGCCAGAGAGTTACCACTTAATTTTCTCTTATTTTACATACTTTTCTTCATTTCACAACAAAGTTATTCTTAACAGTTTTTACACATTTTTTTTTCATCTGCTTTTCTTTCGGCTTTTGGCCCCCAGTAAAAGTGAAAGAGTGCAAGGTAATGAGGGCCGGGGAGGTTGAGCTCAGTTTGCACTCGCTTTTGAAAGTCACAGAGACTCTTTTCACGCTCTTGTTTTTTCTCCCAGCTTGGTTTTTCCGTTTTTTTTTTTTTTTTTTGTAAAACTTGTGCGTGAATTAAAACTTTAAAAACTTTTTCTTTTTTTTAAGTTTCTGTATTACAGCTACTAGTTTTTTCCGCTTTTTTGTTTTTTCCACTGAAAACGCTCCAAAACGTGACTTTGTTTCTTCGGTGCTTTTGCTCCCTTTGGCTTTTTTTCTGCATTTGCTCACTCCACGACTGTTGCCAAATTGAATTGTAATGTGTAATGGTCGTTGAAAGTAAACTAGAGGTGAGTTGTTGGGATAGTGTGTACTCGATGCGGTTGAAGTGGTGGATGTGGACGAGTGCAATAAGTTCATTGAAATCGGAAAAATTTATAAGAATCCAATGGTGTGGAAGAAAGCAATTGCTGGCGATTAGATTTCAATTTTGTGATTATTTAATTTAAGCCGAGTTGATTGAAATTTGTTATCAACATCTGAAGGGTGTGGTGAGTCTCTGTGTATGTGTGACTGTGTGTGTGTGTGTGTGTGTGTGTGTGTGTGTGTGTGTGTGTGTGTGTGTGTGTGTGTGTGTGTGTGTGTGTGTGTGTGTGTGTGTGTGTGTGTGTGTGTGTGTGTGTGTGTGTGTGTGTGTGTGTGTGCTAGTTTGTAACTGATTCATGCATTTAAAAAACTCAGCACTCTATACTTATATACACCGAAAATTAATTGATGATTCATTTCTCGTTTGAAAACTTACTTAAAGTACTTAATGATATCGTTGAAGTAACAAATTGAGAAGAGCTTAAAACTTTTGGAGAAAATTAATTTTCAATCATAGATTTATCATCGTTGTGCATCGTTTTAGGAAAGTTGAGAAATGCACAACTTTTGAAAGCGAAGTTAATATTCATTGCATTATTTTATGCATGCCAAGTGAATTGGTGTGTATGTATGCAGGTACAATATATTAAAGCATACACCGATAAAGAAAATTCAAAACTGAAAATGCATCTACCTAGTTTAGTTGCTCGCTCAATTTAAATTGATTTATTCCGTTCCTGTATATTTCGAAATATTTACTTAATTGTTGCATACTTTTAGGATAGGAAGTTGTAGGTACATATTAGATTTGACGAATTTCTTGAGCTTTCACTGAGCTTTAGGCTCAAGCTTAAGTAAATTCAAATCATTCAACCATTCTTAACTAAAAGCAAAAGCTTCGATCAGATATTTAAATATTAGGTATTAATACAATATTATTGTTAGGAAGTGCACTATAATCTCTAAGATCTCTTGTGCCCCTACATGAACCTACACCCACGTTTATAAGTCCAATCATTGATTGAAATTTTATTATTGATCCTACTTCTATGACATTTGAGATGACTTCTGGCATTAGATTGTTCTAAATTGTCTGTTCTAAATTTAAAACCTGCAAGAGTAGTTGGAAAGGTTTGCAAGTTTGGTAAGATGATAGTTCAATCCATAATGGTTGTTAGAATATTCTTTGTCAAAGTCATGCATTCCTTGAAAAGCTTTAGGTGAAATGTTCCTATAAGAGCTTACGAAAAGCTAGGGTAGTAATTGGGCGGCTTAAAAGTATACATGTGCAAACATGCATATGGAAAAATTAACAGATCTCAACAAAAACTAAACTTAAGACCTTCAACACAAGCGTTAAATCAACACTGCTATACGACGGCGAAACATGGCTGGTTTCAAAGATCCTCACACAAAAACTACAAGTGTTCGTAAACAAATTCCTTAAGATCATAATCAAAATTTTCTGGACAAACACAATAAGCAACACAGAACTGTGGCGGTTGACGGGTCAGGAGCCAATTCAAAAATGGCGTTGGCCACTTCGGACGAAAATCCACCGATAGCATCTGTCGAACTGCGCTATGTAGATGGTAACAGACTGCCTCGAAAAACTCTGAGGTAATCTAATGATAATGAGCTAAGATCAACCGGAGAGACGTGGAACGTTAAGATGCAAAGGTTTTGTTGAAGCCTTATCCGAAGTGGAATATAAAAGAAATAAGAGCTTTCAAGCGTTGTAGCCCTGATAGATTCTCCCACTAAGTATAACTTCCTTTGCTCATTTTTCTTGACATTAAAAGTTTCATTAACATCTCAACCCGCAGAACAGCTGTGGGCTTATTAAAGGAATTTATGCCCCTTTCCTCGCCTGTTTATTAGCAACTTCATTTCTTTCAATCCCAGTATGCCCATCGGAAGCTACCATCTAATCTTAACCCCCACAGTCCTTTTAAGGCCGGTAGTGGTCGTTGTGGCGTAGTGGTAATGCGTTGGACTGCTACGCAGAGTGTCCGGGATTCGAATCTCGGCACAGGCAAAATCAAAAAGTAGAAAAAATAATTTTTCTACACGTCACCACCTCTTGGCAGGCAATGGCAAACCTACAAAAGTAAAAATTGCCTATGAAAAGCTTTACACTTCGCCGTTCGGATTCGGCATTAAACTGTAGGTACCTTCCATTAATGTACAAATATAACACGCGCAACATGAGTGGATGCAAAAAGCTCGGCCTAGGGCTGTTGTGCCATCAAAAGTAAAAGTAAGTGAGTATGAGATTTGAGTCAGCTGAGACTCTAGTACCGTCCTCTTTGCGAGCACTGAAGTGATTTTTCCGTAATATTCATAAATCAATCTAGTTATGATTGTATTACATCGCTGCCTAAAGGACAAAGTTATTTTTTTGATGTTAAAGGATTCTGCTGCTCAGACAAATTACATTACTCTTATTTATGACACTTATTACATATTACTAAAACAAAAAATATACCATAATGCAAGCTTTCAAAATAAAGAATAATGTTATCAAATTAATATCTTAAAAAATACGAAAAAACATGTATACTTTTAGGCGTAAATTTCGTATAAAGATATCAATTAATCACCATGCAGACAATTTATGATTATTATTATTTCAATTGTACATTCTTCAACAAATATTTCGGACATGAAATATTTTGTAGCTCTTAATTTCTACGTTTCTCTTGAATCTGAGTGTTAGCATATAACAAACATTGCATAGTTTCAGGCGCATAATCTATAACAAAAACACATTAAATTCCAACTCGATTCAGAATTTAAGAATTAAATGTACCTGTTGTTTATGTTAGTAAATTCAAACGCTTATATATAAATTTACATTTTATTTTGTTTGTTTTTGCGCTATGTCAAGCAAGCATTCATTGCCTTAAATGTTGACATTTCAACAATGCTGTTCCAATTTCACATTCACCCACATTTCTACCATTTTTAGCAAACAACAAAATAAGAATGATGAAACGACGATAACGACCGAGAGAAAGAGAGAGAGAGAGAGAGAGAGATAGAGAGAGCGGGGGAGAGAGAGAGGCAAGGAAATAAAACGTTCGCTTAACAGAGGAAAGCATAAAAAATGTAAACGCATTCGTTTAAAAAAATATAAAGCAAAAGAAGAAAATGTAACGGAAGGAAGGAAATATATATATGTATGTGTGTGTGTGTGTGTGTGTGTGTGTGTGTGTGTGTGCTTTGTTGTTGTTATCACATAAATATATATACATATGTACATATATATTTTATAATATTTTCGCATGAACACATACTCGTATGCATGCATGCTGAAGAGAATCTAAAAAATGGAGAAATGTGCACACATGTACAAAAATATGAAAGCATACTTTCAGGCTTCCTCCTTGTTGAAGAAAAATCGAAAAAGAAAATGTCACTTCAAACTCAATTTTTATTTTTCCTTTTTTCATCTATTAGAAAAAAGTCGCGCTCGATTTACTGTAGCAAATGTGACATTTTAGGCGAATTACATTTTATTTTATGCGAATGGTTTTTAAAATTACAAAACGTAATTTTTATTATTATATTAAAGCATTTTGGGTCTAATGTGACAATTTACAGGCCTGTCGTTGAAACGAAACAACAACAGGCAGTCAGCAGCAGTCAACAGTTGAATTGCTGTCAATACTTTCGGTTCTCTGTTGGAAGCAGGAGAAGAAAGCCACTCGTTGCAGAAAAGAGCGCAACTCCTTTCCACACCCTCACTGAAGCAGACTTAAAGAATTTTAACATGTAATAATTTTCTTAACATTTTTCATTTGTTTGGTTATTTGCTTCTATTTGAGCAATTTTCTTTGGATTGCGAAAAGCAAAAATTTTTTTTTTTTTTTGTAAGGCTAGCTAAATAATGCTGGCAGTTTGAATAGAATTTAGATTGCTTTTTTATTGCTTTAATTTGTGATTTGACAATTTTATATAAAGAGAATTGAAGCGGATTTCCTCAATTTATTATCAAGGCCCATTAACTTCATGCTGCTTCAGTATAGAACTCAGTAAGCAGTTGCTCACTTTGATCAAGTAAACTCCAATATTCTATCAAAGAAAATGAGAACCCTCTCTGTAATTTCACTTCAACTACCAAGCACTGCTTGTTGTTGTTTTTATCTATAATTATATAATTTGCCCTAAGGTATGCAATAACTTTTTGTCTTTCTTTCCTCTAACTATAAGTACTGAACTGAAAAAGTTCTTAATTGTTTTGTAATGAAAGTAAAAAAACACAAAAACCTTTAGTTAAATAAATGCAATTAATTACAAATTTACGTTTAAAATTAAATCGCGAACTTCTATGCTTTTCTTTTGTGTTCTTTTTTTTAAATCTTTTTTTTAATTTTCTTTGCCCATGTCCACAAAAGTTACACTTGACTTTGGTAATTGCCTGCGCATACAAAATACTTTACTCGTTGGCTCGTTATAAAGTGGAAGCTAACGTTGTCCTTTTATCGTATGCAGTCAATTAATGAAATGAAAATTAAAACTTTTAATTTATCTCAATTAGTTATTGTGAAAAGTTGTGCGCAAATCTTTGCCCATTGCGATGGCGTTAAATGTTAGCATTTGCAATATTGCAATTGTGGAATTTTGCATCTGGTTTACCGATGTCGTGCGAAGACAAATACTGGCTTTTGCGTGTGTCAGTGTGTGTGAGCACAATTAAAATCGATTTAGATCGTTTGAGAGTGATTGTGCAATTCAAGAACAAAAAGAAAAGGAGAAAAAAGAAAAGAGTTTTTAATCAAATCAGCATCAGTCGGACTGCATCAAATTCGATTGTTCAATTCAATTCGTTTTATTTTCATGTCATATAGTGAGTATGGTACTGAAATCTGCTGTGAGCACTTATGTCAGACCATGTGCTTGCGTGTGTGTTTATACCTACACTTTGGTAGACACATATCCACGCAAACATATATGCATATGAACTTTATCGAGTATGTGTGTGTGTGTGTAATAATGGCTTTATTGGTCTCGTCTGTGTTTGAACTGAAATTGCATATTGTGCAGCAAAATAATTTCATTGAGTGAGTTTTCAGCTGCGAAGAGTATCAGGTACCTTTAATGTACAAAAAAGAAACACCAGAATAATAGTGCTGGTATTTTGGGGGAATCCTAAGAGTATGCTGTATTATTTTGTAATTAGTACTTGATATTTTGTGTTTGAAAAAGTTAAGTGCTTAAAGTGCTTAAGATTAAATTGCATTAAAGTCTTAATTATAATTATTAGATCAGGGCTTAGTATATATTTATGTAAAGCATCCTAAAAGTAGGTAATAAAAATTGAAATGAGGAACAAGTCTATGAACTGCGCTTAAAGGTAGTATGACTTTGCCAAAGAATAATCTTTAAATCAGTGCAGAGATACTAACAAGACACTGCAGTTAGTAGCTTAACATATCATATTACAAAAACTGAGAATTCTTTCTTTCTGGCTCTTGTAAAATTTGCATAGCCAATAAGAAATTTGCGAAGAATACATTTGAACATTGCTCTGCACTGAGACCTTCTCAAATGTATATGGCATCTGGGTGATCATCTAATACCCGAAGTCAATTTGAACTTCATAGCAGTAGGATCAATACTAAAATTTCTATCACAACCATGAAGGGTCGCAGTGCACTAAAAATAATGTCCCGATAAATATGTGAACAAAAGGCACTAATTCCCTAATCCTTCCTCTCGTCCCATATCACTGAATCAACTCCGACCCTGAGACTTCGACTGCATTACAAAACCTTAACAGAAAATTTCGCTGTTGCGTAGTTGATAGTGCGTTCTCCTCCTGCACAGAGAGTCCGAGGTTCAAATCTCACCGCAGGTAAAATCAAAAAGTAGAAAAACCCATTTTTCTACACGGCACCACCTCTTGGCAAGAAATGGCAAACATATAAGAGTAAAAATTGCCTAGGAAAAGCATTTCACTTCGCCGTTCGGATTTGGCATAAAACTGTAGGTCCCTTCTATTCATGTGCATTCATGTTCTATTCACGCACAATATGAGTGGATGCGAAAAGCTCGACATAGGCCCTCCAAGTGCTGTAGTGCCATTAAAAGAAAGAAACGATGCAATACAAAAGTATAAACTCAACTTTCTAAAAAGCCTGACTTGAGAACTAACGAAGTAAAATCCTTTCAGTGGAATTTTATTCACCGCAAAGTATGCACTAAAAAATAATAAGTATTACATGCAATGCAATGCAATTGCTAAGACAATTACAACAACAATTAAAAGTAGCCAAAAACCAAACAACAATACAGGCAGGCAACCTATTTTAGTTCATTAGAGCCCCATTGTATGCCCAACTACTATAATTCAAAAAAATTTAAAGCATAATTTTACGCGCACAAAAAAATTCTTTTAGTTAAATCAGCTAAACTTGTTTTAGGATTTTGTATATTTCGTGTAGTCATGAAAATGTATGCATTTTTATGCCTTTTTGTTAATTCTGTGGAAGGAAATTAAAAACCGCGCTCGGAAAGTGTTCGCAAAACAGCGTGGTCGTCGTACATACACAGGAAAAGAAAGCGAAAAAGAATCCCAGAAACAACAATGTGGCAGCCAAAATTTTTACAATTTTTGAATGTAACAAAGCATAGATTTATGGTTATGCAGATGGCTTAAACGCTTCTTGCCCATAAGTGGCAGTTGCGGTGATGGCGGTGATGGTGGTAGTGGCTGCCGCTGCCACTTTCGTGGCAAACACACAGAACAAGTAAAAATACAAATAAATGAGAGAGAAAAAGGAAATGCTGAGCGGATTAAAGAAAACTGAAAAATGGGGGAAATAATTACAAAACGAAAACAAAAAAAAGAGCCACCATTGCTATTAAAATTGCTGTTGCTTGCTTGTTTTTTTTTTTGGTTCTTGCTCTGTAGTTCGCGTATTTGCTTCTGCTGCTTTATGTGCGGTGGTGCGGTTATGTTCCTGGTGGTAATATTAAATATTGGTGGTATTAAAATTACAAAGCCATCCAAATATTATGAGTTATGGATGGAAAAGAGATTTTCCAATGCTGCAAAATACGCAATGCTTTTTTACAATTTTATTATTTTCGTTCTGCATGGAGATACGAAAACCACATGACTTAAAAATTAAAAATAAACAATCGCCCGGAAAAGTTTTCTCCATTTCCATATTCCATCTATGCGATGTGTAGTCAGTCATTCAAAACGTTGCACAACACTCAGTCACTCACGTCGGCTCTTTTCGACTCTTGAATAAATCTGAGTTTAGCACCAGCACTCGTTACATAACAACAACATCAACAACTACAACACTGCGACACTCAAAACAATCAAACTAACAGCAGCAGCAGCGACACAGTAAAAAGTCAAAACAATTTAACCAAAGTACGCAAAAAAGGCAAACAAAAAACAAAACACAATACTTACAGTTCAACGAACTATGTACTCTGATCTATGCACACACACACACACACACACACACACACACATGCATACATAGACATGTGTCTATCTGACTGTACTACTACAATAAAACACATAAAGCCGAAAACCACTCGAACCAAAAAACATAAAAACCATTCAAAACTAAAAGCCAAACCCATAAATTCAGTTCACTACGCGAATTCATACAGAAAGGGAAGAGAGGGCGGGCAGCGAAGGGTTTGGAAACAAAGAGAGAAAGCTATAAAACAAATACAAACGCAAGTAAGTTCGCGAAAACCCATAAAGATGAAGAGAAGAGACGATTTTTTATTGTTGTGATGCATTGATGTGATGTCGTCAATAGGGCAGCATAGAGAGAGAGAGAGAGAGTCCGCGTTGCGTCTCATCGCTGCCATATTGGTAACAAAATTGCACGTCTGACATTTGAAATGTGTTGTTTCAAAATCGATTGTTGTTGTTATAATGTTGTTGTTTTTGTTGTAGTGCGCATAGTTTTATCTCTCTGCCTGTATGTAAAGAATGCAGCATATTGTTGTAGTCTCAATAGTAATGCTCATCGTGGTATTCAGTTTACCATTGTACACTAATAGTAGGCGTCGTTGTGTTGTATGTAAAACAAAAAACCGTCAGGTATTATTTATAATTTATTATGTTATGTTAATATGTCAAATAGTTGTGTGTATGCGTACGTAGCAACGGCAAACCCCAGTGAAGTTGTTTTGTTCTTCTTAAAAGGATTATATACTTCTGGTTGTTCTTATTTTTTTCGTAGAGACCTAACCAGTCAGCAGCTGCGGCAGTATGAAGCGTAGAAAGCCTAACTAAGATTACAACCTCCCACGGTCTGTGGAAGAGATGGATAATGACAACTGTAGCTGAATGCTTATAATCTTCTGTTAAAAATCTATCTGTAGCGCAACTGTTTACATTTATTTACTTTAACTACAATAATATGAAATTTCAGGATCAAAATTGTTGAAAAAAAAAAAATTTGTTTGCAAATCTGATAATATTCTTTAATCTGATTTTTGATTTGACTTTTTGGTCTAATTTATTGTTTACTTTTTTAATCTAATTTTTGCTTTGGTTTTTTGAAAACTAGCATTTCGGTCTGAATTTAGATGTGATTTTTTGTTTTACTTTTTGTTCTAGCTTTTGGTTGTACTTTTAATTTTATTTTTAAATTCGAGTCGGCATTTCAAAATTTTATCGGCTTTGATCATAAATTATTTCTGGTTCAGATTTGATTTTAGCTCGGTAACCAGTCTAAGTTTCGGTAATTTTTATTTTATTAATTTGTCTGAATTTTGGTCTGAGTTTTAGTTTGAATTTTACTGTAACTTTGGTCTTTTGTTTTTAGTTTGAATCAAAATTTTATTCTAAATTTTGATTTGAATTTTGGTATAACTTAGGTTGGCCCAAGTTCTAGTCAGAATATCAGCAAGAGATTTGATTTTTTTTATTTGATTTTATTTTGATTTTAGTATTGTCTGAGTTTGGGTTGAAATTTTATTCGAAATTTCCTTCGGTATTTTGTTGTAACTCTGGCCTAACTTTTGAGCGAAATTCAGTCAAAATATCGCCGTGGGTTTTGTCTGTTTGTTTTTTGAATCCTACTTTTTGATCTAAGTTTTTAGTTTGACTTTTAAGGCTTTTGAATTTTTAGAGTAAATTTGTTCCCTCTTTAACCGGCTTTGAATTAAACCTTGGTGTACTTTTTCTTTCAATTTCCATAAGATTTGGTATCCTCTATTTTTCAATTTCTTCTCGGACGGCAGTTCGTGCAAAATCCTAACACTAAAACTAAACGATTCTTTTACCTGTTTAAAATTTAAAGCTTTAGAAAAAATTAACACATTCCTACCAGAAACCTTCAAAACTTTCATGTCCCTTAAAAAAAGCAAACGAACTGAGTTCAAAAACCGAAAACAAAAAACTTATGGCCACCTTCCTTCATGATTTCTCCACAAACTTTTCCTTTTATCCCCCAATTTAGTAATGGCTGCTGATGGGTGTGTAAATTTTACTGCGTTATGGTCATTGTATTCGGTATGGAATTTGGTTGATGTGTGTCTGTAACAGTTACACTCGTACACACATACGAGTATGTATGGTACATACATGACACATTGGCAACTAAGAGAATAGGGTTAGCTAACATATGTTATGTATTCTATACTTCAGGATTCGATGTATAAAGAAGCAATACACATCAGCAGAGCTTTAAATTTACATAATATTACAATTCACTAGAATTCAATGATGCAATCTTTAAAATATGCAACTCTCACAATGTGTGGTTGAATGCAGCTTAATTAAGGTACAATTTAAACCACAATTCAATTATTTCTACCTAGAAAATATTAACATTTATTCATACATATGTACATGTGTATTCTAATTTGAAATTTTTTTTTCTTTTTTTATTGCAGGTAACTAAATTTAAAACGAATTCATAGATAACAGCCAGTATTGTGGTAAGTTTAAAAGCGTGAGAGAAATTTTGTCATCGCTTTCTTGCGAATAGAACTGGAACTGGATAGTGAATGAAACCTTTTCGCAACATCAGAGGAACGCAATTCGGGATAAGAATATTTAAATTCAGTTGACGATTTCTGATTTGAAATTTAGAAAAGGATATAGAACATTTCAATCGTTTGAAGGGTATTGTAGTTGTCTTGCGATTGTCACAGTCTTGAACTTTACTGCTCTTTGCGAAAAGACTTTGAGCTCTCGCTCTCAGGAGATGAGAGAATCACCAAAGTTTTTGGCAAGTGTAATCAACAAACAGAAAAATCTTTTCGCAATTGTTTTTTGCATTCAGCATAAAATTTAAAATTCACCTCTTGCTGTTATTCCTGTTTTTTTATTGTACTTTAAAACACACACCCAATCACATATAAATAAATAAATTGAAGCTTTTATTTACTCATTGCGGGAACCGCTTGAATTTGAATAATAATAAAATCTCCATTTATCTAAAGCGTCCAAATGCAGCACTATATGGTGTCAGCAACAACTCAATTTTGTTTTCTTATTGCAAAAATATTTGCCAAGAAGTTTTACTTATACTTGCAACAGCTCTTCACTGATACAATATGGAAGTTTGGTTCGTTCCACAACAATTTTCTTTGCTCCCCTCATCCCCACCAATTAAATTACATTGCCGTGCTGTGCTGTGCAGTGTGCACTGCAATCTTTGTGAATGAATAAACCGACATTTGGTGTCATCAGTTGCAATAACATTCGAAAACATTTGACATCTGAGTGACATTATCATCAGAACTTTCCAGCAGAGAACAGCAACAGCAAAAGCAGCAGGAACTATGTACAATAGCAACAAATAAAATATATTATATAGAAAATTAAAGTTGGTTGATGCAAAGAAAACAAGAAGCAAAAACTAAAGAACACAAGTTTGACATGAAAAGTGCGAGCGTGCCAAAATCATCAGCATAAAAAATTATCATCAACATCATCATGAGCATTTCAGCAACACCAGCAACAGCAGTAGTAGTAGTAGTAGAAGCAGCAGCAACAGCAACAGCAGAATGTCATGCAAAATATTGCAGCCAATTTGGCCAACGTCAATGCTCTTTACAAATACACTCTCTCTCACACACACACACACACGCGCACACAAACAAATACGCATACACT
This sequence comes from Palloptera scutellata, assembly GCA_958295655.1. Taxonomy (NCBI): domain Eukaryota; kingdom Metazoa; phylum Arthropoda; class Insecta; order Diptera; family Pallopteridae; genus Palloptera; species Palloptera scutellata. The sequence goes on along the minus strand of OY282449.1, from coordinate 110,784,624 downwards.
TATCTATGCATACATATGTTCGTATGATTGTGCAGAGAGAGGCAATTGTTTCTCCCTCCAACTTTTTGATGTCGTCGTCCTTCTGCTGCTGTTGCTGCTGTTGCCGCTGCTCCTCTCTCCGAACAATCGTACTGCATGCTTAATGCTGCCAGAGCCGAAAGTAACGGCCACTGTCAAACATCAGACCGTACCCCGAAAAAAAACAGACAATGGCAGTAAGCAGTACAGTGCTGCGCAAAACTGAACATCAAAGTAGCATCATAAAAGCAAATAAACCCCTAAAGTCATTTATAGCTATTGCATATGCTTCTATGGGTGTGTGTGTGTGTGTGTATGTTTGGGTTGTTGATTGTGGAATATGTTTGAATATGTGTCAGTGTGCTTGTTTTTTTTCGCTGTTCACTGACGCTTTTGTTGCTGTCTGCTGCGGGCGTTGCTGTTTGTATTATTTCGTGTAATTTGCTCTTGTTTCTTTTCTGGTATTTCTCTTTTGCGCTGTGTGAATTTTCCATGTTAAAATTGACCCACTGTCATTTGAATTGTATTCCCTCTCTCTCCGTCTCTTTCTATTTGTGTTTGTGCTTCTCTCTATCTACATTTTTTTTTATTTTTTTTTTATTTGCTTTCCTTGCCTTTGTTGAAATGTCAAATTTAACGCGCTCGCTTTTATGTCATCGTGACACTTTTAGAGGCAATCAGTGTTCGTCGTATGTTTGAATGCCTCACAAATTTGAAGTTGTGATAAGTTTTGCCTTAGTGACGACATGTTGTAATATCAAATAAAATGTCACAATTTCTTTTTGCTTCCTTCTTCGGCTCTTTCTCATTCAATAAGAATGAATAAAGCTAATGAAATGAATTTTACATTTCTGCTGAATTTAATTGAAGATATCTTCTTCGTCCGTGTCGTCTTCTTCTTTCACTCAAAACAAACACTGTCAATTGTGTCAAATGTCAATTTAAATGTCATTGTATCTCTCAAGTAATAATTTCTTTTTCCATCTATTTATTTTTATCGAACATTTTGTTTTTATGATAGTCTATCTGCCTGCCACTTGTCACTGCCATAATATTGAGCGTTTTTTTTCCTATTTCATTTTAAATATTGTCCAACAATCATCAACAACATCCTCCTACTACTTTCAGTTGAGTGTTTGTTGTGTTGTGTTGTGTTGTGTAGAAATGTAGACACACATTTGCAGCCATTAGAACTGAAATGTCTGTTGAATTGGTTATTTAGTTTTTTTTTTGTCGTTTGCTTGCTATTGTTTTTTTGGTTTTTGTGCCATTGTTATTGTTATGTTAACAAACGATGTGTAAATAAATTGACAGTTTTTACTACCACTTGGAAATTGTTCTAGGAAAAAACACAAAACAAAAAGAGCCGAACTATTTACATCGTTAGTACTTTACGAGTAATACTGAAATAATTGCTTGGGCAATAATCATTAAAACAATTGTTAATTGAGTGTAAATGTTACAAAAAGGACATTGAGCGAAATGTACAGAGTTGATTATTTACACAAAAGGACAAAATGAGTGGAATTCATTGAGGAACACCTCATGCATATTCAATACTTACGTTGAAGTATTTAAGTATATCAAAGAAAAAAGTGATAATTAATGTGAATAAAAAGGGCGTGCTGCATGGAGCCCGGTTTCTCGTGTCTCCGCCAATTTTTTCAAGGCTTCGCGGGAATATGTTCTATTTGTAATTGAGTTAATTTTGAAATTCATGTAACTATGTATTATACTATTTGAAGTTTACTTCTTTAGAATCGTTTTTTATATTTACGCCCTCTCGAATATGAAAAAAACTAGATTGATAGAGAGCGCTGCCCATCAGTTTCTCGTCAAATTTTTTAATACTCGATTGATAGAGGGCGTTGCCCATCAGTTTTGACATTTCAATTTCAATTTGCCATTTCAAACAAAAACATTTAGAAATTTCTAGAGCTGAAAGAATGAGCGAGTGTAGGCTAAAAAATAAACCGAGGCACAAGCAAATAGTGATCGTGTTGCGGTAAACTCTCCATCAAAAACTGTGGCTGTGGCTCGCAAAAAATAATGCGGAGAGACAGCATGAATAGCAAATGAGTTCATTTAGAGCCAATAATTGCATCACACTCATCTTTAGGTCCACAGATTATACAGAACCACGAAGTCATGACGTGGCCCAATTCCCTGCTTCTCAACGAAAGAGAAGGGCTGAAGATTTACTTGAAAATCTTTCCTCCGTGGAAGAAATCAACTCGCATCAGCATAACAAAACATAAATAAGATTTGCCAAGTTTCTAGTCAACCTCATTTGCAAGTGGCAAAATTTTCACCTGTTGAGATTATACAACCTGAATATTTTGATGATGATGTTGATGGTAATATTATAATTATAATGATGTAGCATATAAATTCGCGTGCTTTGAGTATGAATATTTTGATGGAGATAAAAATTTTGCAAATGGCGTTGCTTGCATTAGAAATGCAAACGATCGAAATGAAGTTAATCCAGATGTTGCACACCTATACAAAGCTTGTCGTTTGCATAAATCACCACATAAACAATTTCAAAACATGTTCGATAAAAATTCCTTGGGTCACGACTGTAATGGCTGCGATGGAATCTGGTTTTTACCAGATTACTGAACCTAACCTGAAAATCCAAAACGGCAAATGTTCTGCAGAAGTAAACTTCTGTAACGCGTCCCACCGACGCACACATTTTTCCCCCTTACACATAATTTTTGAATTCATGTAACTACATGATGGATGGATGGATGCGAAGAAGGCCGAGAACCTGACCTACGAGTGCAGAACAGTTCCTCAAGCACTCAAGCTATGTAGCCCATTTTACTTAAGGCCTAGGAAAAGAAGAAGGGGTGACAGCAAGTAACGGGTTAGAGAAAAAGAGGGAACAAATTGAAAAAGGTGTTATAGGGGGACTACGTTCTCTTCCGCAAATCTTTCGGATTCTTTCACAAATCTCAGAAGATCGCAGAAGAAGAAGGAGTGAACTTTAAAGAGAAGAGGATAAGAACGGACAAAAAGTAGGAGAAGGGGTGAAATATGAAAAGGGTTAAGTGTGAAAAAAGAATGGGTGGGAAAATACGGGGTGAAATAGTCTTTTGTGGCCTCTTTTTACGTTCCGCAAGGTAGCATCCTAGGACCGCTATTATTCATTCTGTTTATTAATGACATTGGAATCTGCTTCTCATACTCACATTATCTACTGTAAGCTGATGATTTAAAATTCTTTTGCAGAATCAAAAATTTGACTGATACTTCTCTGTTACAATCGGACATTAATCGCCTAGTTGATTGGTGTTAACAAAACAAATTGACTCTTAACATAAAAAAATGTTTTCAAAAGAGATTTGTAAGATCATCTAGTCAGTACCTTTCGTCCTACACGAGGGTAGATCAATAAGTACCCGTGTTAGGAATGAAGAGGCAAGCTCTTCACAAATTTTTTGTTTTTGTATCTTTCAACGTAATCTCCTTTTAGTACAACGCACTTTTCCCAACGTTTCTGCCATTTCTTTAACTCCTCCAAAAAATACGATTTGTCAAACTCTTCAAAATACGCTTCTGTCTCGACGATAACATCCTCGTTTGAGCTGAATTTTTGTCCCCCGACCCACGTTTTGATGTTGGGGAACAGAAAGAAGTCGCAGGAAGCCTTCGTATGGGCGATTACGGTGGGTGCGGCAGCAATTCGTAGTTCAATTCATGCAATTTGGCCGCGACAATTCCGGATCCGCTTGTTGTCCACCGTAAGCAATCGCGGCACACATCGGGCCGACACCTTTCTCATGCTTAACCTATCATGTAAAATATTAATTACCGTTCCGTGCGACACTCCCACGGCCTCTGCTACTTCGCGGGATCAGCGAGAATCATGTCGCGGACCTTTTCAACGATTTCCTCGGTAACCACGTATGCAGGGCGGCCTGGGCGCTCCTCATCAAAAACAGATGTACGACCACGTTTAAATTCGTTGAACCAATATCTTACGGTTGTCATAGATGGTGAAGGGTCCCCATAGACAGCATCCAACTTCGCTTTTAAGTATTTCTCCGCATGTTTTTCCATCCAAAAATAAAAAGTGAATTACGGATCAATATTGTTCTTTTTCCATTTTACTTATTGCCAAACACGAAACACGCGTGATACTAATGGCTGCCAAATAAAAACTAACCTATGAATCAGTTTGAAATTTAGTGTGGTGTCGTGTGACAGATGGCAGTACACGACGGTAATGCCAACTTCCCTCAGCAACGCCACACACGGGTACTTATTAATCTACCCTCGTAGTACTTAAATCTAACAATGCGTTGAAGTCGGTTGAAGAGTTCCTAGACTTAGGTGTTCTATTTGATACAAGGTTTACCTTTTCTAACAATGTAAACTACTTTGTACCACTACTTTGTACTGCCAAATCGTCGTTATGGCAGGAATATCAAAGATCGTATACGCGCAAAATCTTGTATACAACACTTGTGCGTTCGAAACTTGAATATGCTTCCTTCATTTGGAATCCTTTCTACAATACACAATCCGCACGTATTGAAAGAATTCAAAAGAAATTTGTTCATTTTGCTCTCCAAGCCTTACATTCTGTTGAGCCTTTTCCTTCGTATAATGCTCGATGCTAACTTATTAGTTTGAAATCTCTTGAGAGCAGAAGAGTTATACATTCCCTCATGGTTGTGTATGACATAATTTATGGAAATATTGATTGCCCATTTCTACCTGGAAAGATTAGATTTAATGTACCTTCACGTAATCTGTGCTACCATGTTCCATTTTATGTATCCATTCTGAAAACTAACTATCTAATGAATGCTCCAATCGCAAATGCCTGGCTTGAATTTAACAAAGTCTCAAAACAATGTGAAGTGGACTTCTCTATAATAAGGAATCATTTCAAGCATTATATTGAATCGTTTTATTTATCATTTTTACTATCTAATTGTTAATTATTTTTACAACACTTTTTATAATTTTATAATTACTAGTCAGTAAGAAGAAGAATTTGACTAGATAAACGAAATGAATAAATAGGGTGGAGATAGAGATGAAATGGAGAAAAAGATACAAAATAGAGGTGAGTGTTAGTGTGAAAAGAACGAGCCGAAAAATATAGAAACCATAATAAATGAAAACAGAGGAAGATAGAAAAAAATTGCTCAATTGAGTGCTGGAAGTAGTAAGGGATTAGGAGTGGGGATGAAAAAGGGAGAATGAAGCGACGAAGAAAAAAATGTGTGAGAGAAAAAGATGAGAAAGATCGAAGAGAAAATGTCTAATGGGAATTAAGAAAGAAAGGGTTGATGTAGGAGAGTGTTGCTACCAGTCTTGCCAGACGGAAATTCTTCAAATCATATCGTCAAATTCTACAATTTCGTACAAAATTCCCCACAAATAAAATTTTAAAAACTCTAATATTAATTTTTTATTTAAATAACAATTAAACAAAATAAAAGTTAACTGAAACATAGCTTTTTCCCCTTTTGCTCTTTGCAAATAAACTACCAGCAGTTTACTATTTGCTGCTTTGACTTAAAACTGTGACTCATCTATTGCTGTCATGAGCTGAAAAACAATGTAAGAAAATGTATATTCTTTCATATGGTAATATTCTTTGTTAATAAACAAATTTGATACTATCTCAAAAAATTTGATACATTTTTCGTATGTCTTGGTACAAAAGTTCAATTTCGTTTATCATCCCTGATTTACAATGATGGTATTTAAATAAAATACAAACAAAAACCCCAATAGCTTATAAAAACCCCATTAACTATAATTCATTCATTGAATATTTAACTGGTTTAATCAAATATGAAAAATACTTTCGTAAACATGCATAAGTAGGTACATTTGTAAGTACAAACATATTTAGTTAATTCCCATCAATATTAATCATGCACGCCTTTAGGTACATAATTTATTTGCAATAAAATACCAATTTGACTTAATGCACCTTATGCGCATTTGCACCCATACCATTTTTAGCACTTATGCTAACATATTTACATTGAACATGCATATATATGGTACCATATATATAAATATGTAAGGAGTGTACACGGAAAAATTGATACCCCGAAAAAGGAATGTTTTTCTTTCAAAACAGAAATTTCAATATTTCTTTCAAAATAAATTAGTTTTGTTTTTCTTAAATATCGTGTTAAAACCAAAAATGTTATTTTCAGAATTTTTGAAAAGATTTCGGTCTTTACCACTATATCCTTTTATTATCGGAGCTTTTGCACAGTTGAAGCACTGACTTTCTTGACTTATTCTTTTCAGTATTTTTGTAAACTAGTTTTCGTTTTTAGCCATGCCTTTTGTTTTTTTGAGGTTACGCTTTATTATAGCCCAATAACGCTCGATAAGAAGTAATTTTGATCAATTTGGTAGGTTGGATTCCTTTGAGACAACAATTGTTATTTTATTAAGTATCATCGTACCATTTCATTACTTTTTTGGCATAATGTGACGTGGCTAGATCAGAAAAAAGATTACTGGGACATTATGGCTTCTTAAATGTGGTAAAAGACACTTTTTCAAGCACTCTTCTAGTTTTACTTCTTGATTTATGGGCTCAGTGGTAAGAAAAGTTTCGCTTCTTTTTCCACAAGTGCATATTGCCAAATCAAAAACTTTTTCCGAAATTTGAACTGTTTTTCGTTTTTGGCTTCTCCCTCTAACTTTGCCTGTGTAAAATTGCTGCCCAGGCAATTGAGAGTCACCTTTCACGTAGGTTTTATCATCAAAGATAAAGTATTTACTTTTTTAGGGAAAGTTTTCTGGCTCGAGTTCTGGCTTTAATTACGTTTTCTTCGCTTCAATTTGGAACCTTTTGCATCTTATATGATTTAAAATGAGTTTTTTCTTATTTATATTTTGGACATAAGTTTGAAGATCCAAACTTGGAAGCAGTATTGGGGACAAATGTTTTTGGACTTATTTTCAAGTGGCCTTTAACTAAACCACCAAGTTTTTTCCCCCAATAGGCCACATTTTCTGCCGGAACCTTTAACTATCTCAGTAGAAAGATCCTCTTTATTTTCTTTTAATGGTTCGTTTTACCGTTTCAATGCTGACAGCCACAAGCTTTACAAACTCTTTTTGTGTCCATGAAGGATTTTCATATAAATTGTGCAACATATTTATTCGTCGCTCCAGCTCCGTGTCTACCATTTCGCTTAAAAAACTTTCCCATATTAAACATGAAATCACAATAATTTAAGGATATTTAGTCTTTTAAAAATATCTAAGCCTACTCTAGTCGCATGTATAATATTTAAAATTGTTTATAAAGTTAAAGCAAGTTTCAAAATTTATCGTGTACGCTCCTTAAATATACCTATATTTTATATATGTGTGAGAGTTTATATACATGCTACAATAACCGACCGCCAGCCAACTTTTGACATTTATTTACCTTTAATTAATGTGACATTTTAAATTAACTGTGAGAATATGAGATGAGGAGCGAAGTGAAGAATGTGAATGTACACAAATCCACTGCATACATACATACAGCATTCAAATTACAAACATGCAAACAGAACGGTTTTTATATGAAATGATTTTATCCTTTTTGGGTATCAGCTTGTGCGTTAGTGCATGTGTGTCATCATGCCGCTAGTTGAAAGTAATAACAACATTTGCATTCAATTTCACCTGTCATTCATTCAGAGTTCGCACAGAAATGTACAATATTTGTTTGTAAAATTAATGAATGAATTTATACATGTAGACGAGAACGAGTATGTGATAATGTATGCATATACTATATGTGTGTGTGTGTGTGTGTTTATGTGTGTTTGGAAAATTACCCTATAAAACCAAACCAATCTAGTCCAATAAACATCTAGTTTTTAAAGTGGTTGAACACAAATGCTGATCACTGCATTCATTTCAATAATACTATTCCATGAAAATATTGTCTTGAAATTCTCATCTACCTTACAATATTTTTTCCTTATATGCATTTTAAAATAAGGAAGGAAGATCCCTAATGAATATAAATTATATCCCTAATGGTATAAATTAAAAAATATTTTAATGCTTTCCAAATTAAAAATATGTTTTTAATAAGAAAATACTTTTAATTTTCCAATCTATGTACTCGTATATCAACTGGAAACATAACTGAAATATTCGATTCGTTTACAAACTAGTCCAAAAATATCTATAGGTACTATCTACTTTACTTTTACTTTTAATGGCACAACAGCCCATGGAGGGCCTAGGCCGAGCTTTTCGCATCCACTCATGTTGTACGCGTTATATTTGTACATGAATGGAAAGGACCTACAGTTTAATGCCGAATCCGAATCCGAACGGCGAAGTGAAAAGCTTTTCATAGGCAATTTTTACTCTTGTAGGTTTGGCGACCACTACTATTACTATCTTTCTCTAATACTTACAAAGTATTCCAATAACATATATCTGTCAACTAGTTGAAAAAATATGCAAGCCTGTGCAATTGACTTGCGCCTACGACAACAAACACAATATTAAAGACACAAGTTAAACCAGCAATGAGGAAAGACACCAAATGCGACCCTACTTGTGGTGTTGTTGACCCTACAGTTGATCGACAAACTTTAAACTAGCTGGTGGTCCTACAGGGAAGTTTAATAAGCTGACAAATGCATGTATCGTACCTGCACGCAAATTCTCACGCCATTCTCCATAATCATCATCGGCATTCTCTCCTCATCATTATCAGAATTGCATTTTGGTTCAGCTACAACGACAACGACGACGAACGAGCGACAACAGCATATCACAATGAATGAATGAGCGACAGTTGCACACATAATTTTGGCATTAATGTGGCCATTGTCAACACAGCAAAATCATGAATTCCTCTGCTTCAATTCTCCTGCCTTATACCTTCTGCATTATGCTTAAAATTTCCAAATATGTTTGTACGTGTCTTTTACCGCTCTCTCTTTCTCTCTCTCTCTCTCTCACTCTCTCTCTCTCTGTCGCTGTCTACCACTCTCTGTGTTCGTTTAATATATATTATTGTCATCATCATCATCATCAGTAAGCAACCAAAGAATATCAAAATCACCAGCATCACCATCCGTCCATCTACCGCTATTCACCAGCATTCATATCATTACCATTGGCATTATCCTTTCATCGTCTATGCATAGATACCCACACATACTTGTGCATAAATGCCAACTCTCATTGTACATGTATTGATGCTTTTCTGGCGTTGCCTGTTTGTATATATAAGTATATATATATATATATATATATGTGTTTGTGTTTGTGTATTCTCCCTATACCATTGATTTATTTGTTGCTATTTGCAGGTATATGAGTATTTGTGCTTGTGCGTAAATATGTTTACCCTGCAACCAACAGCAGACCACTTTGAGTATATTTCTAGTCAAACAGACTAGAAATACAAAGTATAAAGGCTACTACCATGTAATGACCAGATTGCTGTCATAAACGACGTTCGGGTTAACACCAAACCCGTGAGCGCAAATAGCTGCCGAATTGTTTACATTTAGCCGAATTCATGGAAAACTGGTATTACTAATTCGTATTATATTCTGTATTCTTTTTGGAAAAAAAAAATTCAAAAATACTATCGCCACAAAAAATTGAACTTGCACGCGTCACTTATCTGAGCCGTACACTAATTGAAGCAGCAAACAGCAGTTCTCATATAGCTTTTTAAGCAATCTTCCGTACAATGCTCATGTAGATCATCTAATAAGACCTTTGCTCCACAATCTACAGTCACTGGTTTGAGCCCAGTTAAAGTGAGTTATGTTAAAAAAAATAATATTATTAAATAAAAAATTAAGTAAATAAAAAATTATGTGCCACGAAGTTGTTTTCCATGCTGTTAATAAAATAGAAAATTGGACAGTAAAATGGAAAATTACTTTAAATCATTCAAAATTTACCCATATAAATTTTACGATTAAAACGGTGTCACGCTTACCAATCTACATATCTGGTATCCAAATACCATACTCAAACAATGCTAACTACCTAGGAATGACCTTGGACGCCAAGCTCAAATGGAAAGAGCACATTAAAATGAAAAAAAAGCTGAGCTTGAAATCAGGCTGCGAAATCTTCGATGGCTCCTAAGCAGACACTCTTCTCTGTCTGTACATTGTAAACTTTATATATACAAACAAATACTAAAACCTATTTGGTTATATGGTGCGCAGCTTTGGAGCTGTGCTAAGATAAGTAATGTTAACATTATCCATCGTTTTCAAAACAAATTGCTCCGCTCTATAGTCAACGCCCCGTGGTACATAAGAAACAGTGACCTGCAACGTGACCTAAATGTGCCTTCTACTTATAACTGCAGAAATTGGCAAATGGCAAGATCTCATCATGAAAGACTACGCCAGCACTCGAATGAAGAAGCTGTAAAGCTACAGGATACAAGAAACTTGCGGAGACGATTACATCGCACTAAGCCTTATCAACTGGTGGAGCACACTCAATAATGTTCTTTAGAATTTATTGATACATTCTCTACGCATTCAATGTAAACAGCTCGTTGGTCACATATGACCAGTCGCTGTGATAGGAAATGTGGCTAATTATTAACTTACTTTTATTAATATTATTATTATTGCCATTCAAAAAGAAAAAAATCGAAGTTCTTTAATGTTACTTGGACTAGTGTATGAAGACAGTGCTGGACCAGTCCAATGACAAAGCATGTATAAAAATAACTAGTCCGTTCTCATATGTTTGAACTAGACATGGATCGGATAGTAGTGCCCCACGATCCATTATGATACTAGTAACAGATTGGACCGATTGGTTACAGGATAATGTCAGTTGAAATTGCTTGGAAAATCATCATCATATTTTCATATTTAATTTGAATAATATATTGTGTTGAGTTCTGAAAGTGTGTTGCTGCTGCATCCTTTGCATCCATTCATTTCGTACAAAGAAAAGATGATGTAGAAAAATTTCAGTATATGTATAATCATGTTAACCATAAGTGGGTCCCTTTAAACGGAACCATTAAGCAGGTTGTAATGTTTGAATGCCAACAAAAGAATTTATCATTTGTATTATCAGAAATCATCTCCTTAAATGCTGTTGTTATTTTCTGTTTATATTTAAGAATTTATTATAGTAATGTGATTTTGAAGTGCTTAATTAAGATTCAGACACTAGATTCAGTCAGCTTTCCATATTGTTAAGGTAAGCAGTAGAAAGTTATTCTCAATGATTTAATTGTAATCAGTGCACATGGAAAACTTCGATATGAGTTACCTTGCATTTCAGTGAGCATCAAGGATCACACTTGAAGACAGTGTATCTTGGACGTGATACTTTGCCCAGTTCAACTACAACAATTTACTGATTGTTCGGCGATTTTCGTAGTAAGTCTAGCTTCCCTGTGATATGAGTAGATAAATAACAGATAAAAATTCGGGAGAGCAGCAAAGACAGCAAAATCAATTCCAACTTAAGACGACTGAACAATTATTTACATAAACTCATACTTGTGAAAGCATCTCAAAACATATTCTCCCCCAGTAAATATTATTCTTTAAATAAAAATTTTTATTTATGTATATCTCGTTTGCTTGCTACTTTTATAAAAAGAAAGAATCCCCACCATATCCAACAAATTTGATGTACAATATTTACTGAATGAATAAAATTACCATTCTTCAACCTCCTCTGTAATGCAGAATTAGAAACCTTAAAACATCAAACGTGAGAGTTCTTTGCGTACCTAAGTATTATAGCAACAGCAAATACACACGAAAATTGAATTTACGTTATAAATTCATTTGGTGAAGCCTAGAAAGCTAAATGAGAAGAAGACCCAATTTCCCTAGCATACCTTTAGGCAAATACAAGTACAGAAAAAACCAATGGTGGCAAGCAGAAAGGCGGAGCGGTGCGTAGACATTAAATAAAAGCAAACATACAAAGCGCAAACAAACAGAAATTGAATCACTACGAGCGGGTGTGCGATTATTTACCTTTTACTTTTACGACGTCACACATTTCACATCTCCTATTTCCCGTTTCCGATTTCGCATACGTTCTTGAGCTTTTTTTTTTCTTCTTTTGTAATTTATGCCTAGCTGTGCTGGATGTGCATGAGTACACATCGTTTTTGCCTTTTTCTGCCCTTCTCTTCTGCAGTTTTTCTTTCGTACCTCTTTTACTCAATAATATAATTGGAAAATATGTTTTTTCCCGAAATTTCCCTTACGCAAATTTTACTGATAAGGCATTTCAATTTTAAGAATTCGCTTGTTTCAGCGTTTTGTTTTTCTATTCTTCATTTTTGTTGTTACTCATTTTAATGAACGCTTTAGCCCTGAAAAAGGTAGTGAATTGAAAAGAAGTGAAATGTAAATTAAATGGGTTTATTTACTTAGCTCTTTTTCTTTTCTGATTATGAGTAAAGCGAAATCGAAGCCAATACTTTCTATGCGTACTTTCTTTTTAATCTCGTAAAAAAAAATTTACGAGAAAATAATTGTGGCAACTTTTGAGAATTCCTGAAGATTACTTTTTTTTCATTTATGTGTTTCCAAATCCATAAATAGATTGTGAGCTTGAAATATTTACATGTAAGAATCAATTTGGAAATATTTCGTATTCACACACGATGAAGATGAGTGGAGGGAGAGCTAGCGGGAAGGAAAGAAATGAGAAATACAGAGAAGTGGAAGAGAGAGGGCCAGGTAGATGGGAGAAAACACAGGAAGTCACGTAAGAGAAAGAGATAGTAAGAGATAGATAGAAATACTAGATAAAGGTAATAGTGAGAGGGAAGTTAAAAAAGCAAACCTGGAATCTGGCATCACTGCTTGTATGTTCTTTTTTGTTCTTTTCAATATTTAATTCCATTAAGAATTTTTGTAGGTTTTTGCGAATTACATTTCCGAGGGTAGAAAACTTGTGCAAAAAGGATGAGAGAAATGAGTATGCGGGAGTCACATACATTAATCATTAAGTAAAGGGTGTCCCAAGTAGTCCAGAAGCCTTGACTTTCTAAAGGCTATAGTCAACAAACTTATACGATAAGTTTCACTGCTTTGAAACTCTTCATCTGAATGAAAAAATTCAAACAGTGGGCTTTGCCTTGGAGAAATTCTGATGAAATATAATCACATGTTTTTTGACTTGTGAACTTTCAGTTGAGTCATGGCATCGGAAGTAGAAAGACGCGATTTAGTTGTTGAATTATTTCCAAAAAATCCGCAGTGGAGCCAGAAAACCATTGCAAATAAGGCGAAAGTTGCACAAACCACTGTCTCGATGATTCTTAAAAAATTTAATACAGACTTAACAGTTGCTAGAAAATATGGTTCTGGAAGAAAATGCGGTTTCGTGTCTCCACAAAAGGCGAAGTAAGTCGTTGCTCTCTTAGAGAAGAATCCATTGGAGTCGCGGAAAAAGCGAGTTGCAGTGAGTTTTTAGTTCGTAAAATTAAAAAAGATGCGGGCCTTAAAATATGCAAAGTGCAGTCAGTACCCGACAGGAACTCTAATAAGAACTTGGTAGCCCAGAGCCGAGCTAAAAAGTTGAAGACAGATTTTTTCCAAAACTTTGATTGCTGTGTTATGGACGATAAAACATACGTGTTGTCTAAATTTTCTCAATTACCTGGTCAAGAGTTTTACACCGCAAAGAAACGAGGAGGAGTTGAGGAAAGATTTAGGACAAAACAAAAGTCCAAGTTCCCGAAGAAGTTTCTGGTATGGCAAGCGATTTGTAGTTGTGGCCTAAGGAGTAAAAGTTTCGTAACAAGTGACACTGTTAACGCCGAAATTTATGTGAAGGAGTGCCTCCAGAAGAGATTGCTGCCCTTCATTAGAAAGCACAATGTATCTACTTTATTTTGGCCTGATCTAGCCTCCTGTCACTACAGTAAAGTAACCCTTAAATGGTTCGAAGACCAAAACATCAAATTGGTACCAAAAATCGCCAACCCACCAAATTGCCCAGGACTTCGGCTTCGGCCTATCGAGAGATATTGGGCTCTAGTGAAAAGAACATTAAAGGCAACAAACAAAGAAGCTAAATCCATGGAAGATTTTAGAAATAAGTGGAATGCTGCCGCCAAGAGAGTCGCAGAAATGACAATAAACGCGCTAATGGCAGGCATACCGGAAAAACTGTCCGAATTCTGTAAAAAACAACAAACAAATTGTTTATTTATTTATCATTTTATCAGAAATTAAATTTTCTTTTCAAAACTCCTTAAGTCCTAAGAAATCTCAACCAAACTTGGCAAGTTTGACAGTTCTTATAGTAAGGTTAAGTTCTGGAATGGGCAAAATCAGTCGAGTGAAACAAGTTAAATTATAAAAGAGTGATATTGAAGGAAGTTCTAAAGAAAATTAAGCTAAATTCGGTACACTACAATAAAATAGCTTCAGAAATTATTGGGGTAAAAATTGTCAACATCGAGCAATTGTCACACCTACCTCTTTTCTTCTTCTTCTTTTAATAGCACAATAGCCCACGGAGGGCCTAGGCCGAGCTTTTCGCATCCACTCGTGTTATGCGTGTTATATTTGTACATGAATGGAAGGGACATACACTTTTCATAGCTTTTCATAGTCAATTTTTTACACTTGTAGGTTTGCAATTTGTCAGCCAAGAGATGGTGCTGAAATTTGATCCCCGGACACTCTGCGTAGATGGCAAACGCACATCCAACTACGCCTCAGCGACTACCTCCCACCTTGAAGTAAATTAAATCAAATCAATAATCACGCCTACTTACCACTCTCTATTTTCTTGGATATTGCCCGTTGAGCATTGCACTTGTGTGGGACTTTTGAAATTGTTCGGATTTCATTCAATAATTTTTTGAATTTCTAAGGTGAGGCGTTGGTTGGATTGTAAATTTATTCTTTCTTCTCATATGGTTTCCTTTCTCTTTACTTTGTGAGCAATATTCCAATTAACTAAATACTATCGAAGGGAAATGTCGTTTCTGGCCACCTATGAAATGTTAAATTTCCAACCAGAAAACTTCACATGTCTTCGCTCTTTGAAATTAGTTACGCAAAAGTGTGAACAAAACCAATTTGTGATAGAAATGTATGAGAGTATTTCAAATATATGATATTCTATTGTACCTAAATATTTTTTGATTCTTTATTATATATGTACTGTTAGTTGTTTTGTTTGGTTTTCTGTTGGTGTGTTCTTTATTTCTTTAACGTGGTTAAAATTGAGCAAACATGAACACCACAATACGAATATTGGTTCATATTACATACATACACACTATACATAGATATTTGTATATACTTATGTACTCAATCAGATTTAAAATTCCGAAAATGTTTCAAAAAGCTCATTTCCTGCTAACAAAGTAGAAACTCATTGTCTCTTTCCCTACATCGCAAACACCGCTTTGCTGCTTCTGCTCCATTTTGCAAAAAAAAAAAAAGTCTGTTGTAATAAAGTAGCTAAATATAAAATCTGCTCATCACGACAACAACAAAAACAACAACAAAATGAGCAACAGCAACACGAGCAACAATAACATCACGAGATACAACAAGCACAGCAACTTCATCATCAACAACGATATCAACTGCATACTACCATATAGTTCATGAGAAAATCGAATATGATGCGTACGAGTATGTATGTGTACGTATGTATGCATGTGGGTGTGTGTGTGTATCAAGCTTCATGTTCATGTATGTGTTTGCCATGTCGGTTTGTCAGGGATGCTGCAAGTCTGGCGTCGTGTATGCATGCATCTTTTTGTTTCATGAGATTAGTTTTGTATGCTGTCTAGCAGTTGGAACACATTTTCAGATATGTAACGTACTATGTATGAACGTTGGAGCTCTCTCTTCGTTGCTTTGTTTGAAAGACTATCATAACTTGAATTGGCTAAAGTAGGTAGGTATTTCACTTGATTGTAAGAGAAAAATGAGAACAGCATTTGTAGAGAGAGATAGAGAGATAGAAAGAGAGAGAGAGAGAGAGAACAGTAGAGAAGTAGGAAGACATAAAGGTATTTATGTATCTATGAATATGTTAGCATTTTGTTAGTTGGAAATTCCCCTCAAAAATTTTGATAAATGAAACTTCATTTTCCGCCCTTTGATATTTTTCGGCTATAAAGTGTACACTCTAATTAAAATGCAGTAAGCGAACTAAGAGAATTTGAATGTGTAAAAAAAATGCCTTTTACTTTGTTCAACAATTTTCTAACCTCCCGTAATTGTGATGCCAATTGCCCTCTGATTCTGATTCGGCATCGACCCTAATATTTTATTGGGAATATTTTGCTACAACTTTTACTTTCCGTAGATTAATGTAGTTTGGAGACGCTAGGATTTTCAAAGAGCCGAAACGTATAGCCGCTACACTCTAAAAAGTGAAACTTCTTAAGGTTTTTCATAACTGCTCTTTCTCTCTACCTTTTCTATGTGTTGCTAAGACTAATGCTGAGGCATCGTTTCATACAAGAATATAATGTTTCTAAGAACTTATCTCAGGATATTTTATGATGATTTTCAAAATACTTCGGTTTTAGCGATAACCGTTCATGAGGCGGATCGTTTTGAAAAAAAAAAAAAAAACTTAAATATTTTCCATGGGAAAACTTTTGTTTGGGCTACTTTTGGCAAAATAAAAACTCAACAATAATAGATACTCACAAATGATTAGGATGATTTTAAAAACATTTGGAAAATTTAACGTCAACGTTAACACAAACGTTGTTACCTATAATCATTTGTAAATTTTCGTATAGCTTTAATTTTCGATGTACATAATTTTAAATTTCATTTCGCAAAAAGCAGTAGATAATAGCCAATACTCAAAATTTATTTCTCTCAGTGCATATTCTTGAAATGGCTTTAACTGTGCACGACGAGCATATGATTGAGTGTGCAGCCATGGCTATGAAACAAATTGCCATGACAGGAAGGCTTAATAGTGAAATGCATTTTTATGCTTCATATAAGAACATAAATTTCCCTTTTCTAAAAAGAAGGAAGTGAATGATTAATTTTTTCAAATTTCCACATGTGCTTCAAAGGGAAAGTATAAATAGTAAAGGTTCATTTTAGAGCATTCAACAAATATGCGTGCATTACTCGCAAGCATCATCTTGATACTGGGAATCTCTCTATTGAATAAATAGATATGTAACTAACAAAGAAATTTACCATGCCGCTTTCAATCTTATCTTTCAAAGGAATCGATGCCCACCAATTAATCTAATCTTTGGTAATTTTTTCTTTGGCTTATTAACCCATATCATAAGACAAAGAGCGTACATTTTGTGATGGGTAACCAGCTCAGGCCTTGAGATCAAGCGGAGACTTGCCAACAGGTGTTACTACGGGCTCAGTATACAATTCAGAAGTAGAGCCCTCTCTCGACCGACGAAAATAACGCTCTATAAGTCCCTCATCTTTCCCGTCCTAATGTATGGCGCAGAGACGTGAACATTGACCATCAATGATGAGAGGCTGTTAGGAGCGTTCGTGGGGAAGATACTCCGTAAGATCAACGGTCCAGTATGCGTGGACGACGTGTATCGAATAAGATGGAACGATGAGCTGTATGAGCTGTTCGCCGACACTGACATAGTCAAGCGTATAAAACTCCAGCGGCTTCGCTGGCTGGGTTATGTTGAGCAAATTGAAGAAAGCGCTTCGGCTAGAAGGGTGTTTTATTCGAACCACGGTGGAGGAACACGCAGAAGGGGACGTCCTAATCTCTGTTGGAAAGATCAGGTGCAGGGCAACCTGACTGCACTTGGCCTTATCAACTGGCGCCAGCGCGCGCATAGCAAAACTGGCGAAGCTTTGTGGAAGCGGCCAAGACCGATCATCGGTTGTAGTGCCAGCTAAGTAAGTAAGTAAGTAACCAGCTCAGGCACACATTGGACCATGGTCCAATGCTTAATGAAGAATTTCGATTTCTAATATGTACTTTAGGATTTTATGTGCCAGTATCTTACATATCATCAACATACATAATAAAGTCAATTTGGCCCACGGGCATGCTCAGATCTCTGTGAACACTTCCCTTCAACTTAAACCTAATTTATATACTTACATATTAAAGTATATGCATTCTAAAAATACATATGTAATATTTTATTCTTTATCTTTCAATTGCAGGTAAATTCTTATAGTTGCGAAAATTATGTAAAAATAAATTGAACGTAATTTGCGGTGAGTTAAGGCAAATATTTTTTGTATACGTAATAATCATGTATGTATAATGTAATGTATGTATATGCGAGGGTATCGGTAAATCAGCACGATACAGTTTTGTACGGCAATCTTTACTCTTTGTGGTCCCATTTAGAAATACTTATTTTTCTTTTTTAAATTTTTGATTGCGTTGATTTCAAACCGCGGCACCCCGGCGCTAACCATTTGTAAGCATTTAAAGTTTTATTTTCTCGTACATGGCAAGGCTCGCTGTAGCGTAGCGGTAGTGCGTTGGACTGTTACGCAGAGTGTCAAGGATTCAAATCTTGGCAAAGACAAATTAAAAAAAAAAAAAATAAATATGTATATTAAAAAAAAAAAAAAATACAAAAGTAAAAATATTAAAAAAATGCAACAACAACAAAATAAATACACAGCACCACCTCTTGGCAGGCAATGGCAAACCTACAAGAGTAAAAATTGCCTATGAAAATCTTTTCACTTCGCCGTTCGGATTCGGCATAAAACTGTAGGTCCCTTCCATTCATGTGCAAACATAACACGCACAACATGAATGGATGCGAAAAGCTTGGCCTTTGGCGCTACATGCGTTCATACTCGACACTGATAAGCTGAAGTTCATTGTGGTAAAGGCATAACACTTGCCACAATGGCTGCCTATCTCTTTATCGGTGTTTTGTGTGATTCCATTCCCTCTCTCATTCTTCCTCCTTCTTCCTCTCACCTATCAATCTTCCTTCCATTCAACACAATGCTCTGCATTCATAGGGGTACACCCTGTGTCTTGAATGTATCAATAAAAAAAAACAAGGCTAACTCTAAGCTATCTCTTCACGTTTAAACACTTCAAATAACTAAAAGCTAGTGCTATGAATGTTTTTTCACTACACGCTGATGCTTACTCTTCAAAAGAATCCATGAGAGTCTGCATCAACATAATTTCTTTAATCCGGTTTTAATAAATAAGGCAACGCTTGATTTATTTTTTAATTAAACCTAATAAAAAGTAATTTAATTCAGTTTTTCCACGCTGAAAGTAGTTGCATACGATTTTCTGACATTCCCTTTTGAAGTTTCAGGTGGAAGTTTCACTATGAAATATTGAAATAAGGGCATGAAGCTTACACCATACACATAAAAGAAACGTCAAAAATCTTCTTCAAAATGCTGCCCGAGCAATTTTCTCCTCTCTTTCCTGCATTTTGTTTTTTGTTTAATTTCCTTGTTGAGGGCTTAATAAGTGCATATGAACGGTCATGCATAGTTGTTATTGCTGTTTTTACTCTCTGTCTCTCTATTTCCATAAAAAAAAGATCTTATGCATTTTAGCTGATTATATAAATGCACGAACTAGGTCTCACAACTTAAGAGAGTAAATCAAAAACCAAAGAGCCAGAGCCGTTACTTTAATGTATTGTAAAAGTAATAACAACAAATACGACTCCATGATTTATGGTCTCTCTATTAAAAAGCTTACAATACCAATATATGTACATACGCTTTCATACCCATACAAAGGAAGAAAATGGGAAAATAAACTTTCTCGTTAATAAAATCGAAAGAGAAGACTTGATCTCCCGTCATTAGATGAAAAAAAATTAATGATGAGGATAAAATGATGTGACGTATATAGTATGAAATAATAAATTCATGCGAAGGAAGAAAATAGGAAAATTAAAGTTTCTCGTTTATAAAATCGAACGATCATTAGATAAAAAGATAAATTTTGCATACAAATTCTGAATATTTTAATATAAATTTAAGATTTACTAATAGTTATGCTTTAAATAAATTTTCTTACAACCATGGCAATGTCAGAGAGTGCAACATATTTCAAAAATGTCTCACATTTACATGGCGTAAAAATTATCAATCATTTCGATTGTTGTTGTTTTTTTCAGACTATTCTAACATAGAACTCTATGTACTACCAGTAGTACCTATAGTTTCCAAAATAAAAAAAACAAAAAAATTAAAAATGACAAACAGGATGTTAGCTATATGAAAATGCAACAATGCGGCAACTATGCTGGAACAAAAATTGCAATGTTTCTCTTCATTGTTTGCAACACTTAAAACAATTTTGCACACATATCAATAGGAATGATATCTGCATAGTAACTATACGGTACCCTGACCTCCCACATAATGCCACTCCCACAGGCTCGCCGGTGCTTAAACAAGCGCTTTCAACTCTAAACAAAGAACGAGATTTATGCCTTACAGCATAACGTAATAAACAGGAGCAGAGTGTGTGTGTGCGAGCAACCAGACCGGAAGGAAGTACTGAGCAAAAGCAAAGCAGCAACAACAACACCAACATCCACGAAAAAAGAATAAAGCGAAAAACAACAACAGTAGTAACTACGAAAAAAGAAATTACGTGAATTGCAAACGTTTTTCGTTAAATATAAACGTAAGAGTGTTTGTGTGTTTGTGTGTGTGTGTGTGTGTGTCCGACAGCCGAAAATTTAATATATCCGAGCGTTGCAATTGACCTGCATTTTGGCGCACAATTTGATGACGACGATACGATGCGATGCGATGATATGCGATACGTTGATGGTTGGCGATTGCAGTGTTGCAATGCCGATGTTGGCGGCATCGGTAGCGTTGTTGGTGTCGATGTCGGTGGAAGTATCGAAGAGAGCAATGCACAGATCCTGTGTGCTTTCAAATTGTGCATTTAACGTTGTGGCTGGGTAATCGAGCGTTATGGAGCGAGGCGAGAGCGGTCAGCGTTTATTTCATAACGTTTTTATACTAGATTGCCAGCTTGTGCGTATCTCGTACATATATATTCCAGTAAAATCGATTACTGTGGCTGTGTGTGTGTGTGTGTGTGTGTGTGTGTGTGTGTGTGTGTGTGTGTGTGTGTGTGTGTGTGGTAGATATCCATGTGTATGTTTATGTGCGTTCGCTCTGTTTGGTTTTTGGGGTTTTTTGTAAGGATTTTTATTTTTTACTTTTTTTTTATTACCTATATTTTTGTGCTGTGTTGTTATTCCTCCCGTATTATCAACACCCTCACGTACTCGTAGTTTAATCGTGTTATGTGTGCTTAAATGCAGAAAATATTACATCAATGTTGCTGTTGTAGAGTATTCATTTCCGGATCGTAGCGTCGAAGTTGCAATTTTCAACATATTTTCGAGCGTGTGTGTGTGTGTGTGTGTGGAGAAATTTTACAAATTTTATTTGCATCGAAATAATTTTTTTTTATATTTTTAGGACCTACATACTTATATACCTATATTTATGTAGCTTAAAGTTGAAATGTATAGGTTATAAAATAAATAGAGCATTATGAAATATCACTTTAAAATGCATCATATCATTTATTTGTAATTTTTGCGAGATTAATTTAATTTCGTTTATTGCTTGGCATACATTTAGGCGTAAGCCTGGTTTCGATTATTAGCACAACACCCGCTCGCGCAGTGCTAGCGCAAAATTGCCAAAATTTGCCACCATAAATTCATTTAAGTTGGCAAAATTTCTGTTAAGTGCAGACAAACGCATAAACGAACACATGCACATGCACTCACCTACACACACTCCCACACACTCAAATCAGGTCAATTGAAATTACCGCAAAGCGCATCTTTTGACTCCCCCAAAGCAAACACAACGAGAACAGCATTTGTTTCCCTTCTTCTTCGATTCTCTCCGACAGCTACAATTCATGCATTGCCGTCTGCTGTCTTTTGGGAACCTCCGCCAATATATTTTCAACGAATAAAACACATTCATTGATTCGAGTAAAATCAAAAAAAAAAAAAAAGTTTTGCATTGCGTTTTGCATTGCAAGTTCACTCGTAGTTTATGCTTCTGCTGAAAATGTTAATTTTTCCCTAACAACATTTTCCATTTTATGCCACCTTTTACTCCTCATAGCCTCACACACAGTCAGGCATAGACAGTCATTCACACGCATTTCCCTAATACACATAGTCATACAGCAGCAGCAGCAGCACAAATAGCGAACGGAGTTTCTTTGGCAACATGAAATGTTTCCATTGCAAACTGACAGAAATTAATGTGACAATTTTACAAGAAAAATGTTGCAATTAAGCGTATGCCATTAATCCGTATTGTCATAGTATAGCAGCATTTTAGGCGCACAAGTCAATTGCAGTGCGCTCACTCTCTTTTCCAGATAGATAAGTTTGAATGTAGTAGCCATATTCTTTCTTTTGATTAATTTTTGTCTACGATAATTTTAAATAAATGAGATTTCATTCGCTGCAGCAGAAATTGAAATGAGAAAATTATAATTACTGATATTAACATTGTAAAATATGAGACTTGGTTAGGATTCCATTATAAGAATTATAAATATAATAACGATATTATCGATGGCATCCAGTTTTTCATACATTTTTTTTTAAAGGGTTTTACCCAAGAAATTATATTTAAAAACCATCTCGGTTTTTACTTTTAATGACTCCAACTTCTTTTCGATGGAGAATATGTTCTTCAAAGGTATTTTGCTAATAGCTAATGATTAGTTGAAGGTAAGTAGGTATCCTGGTATCCTTCCCTGCGGTAGTTAAATTAGAGCTAAAGCGCCAATTTAACCCCACATCCTCACTTTGTCAATGGATGTTGGTTGTTTAGAGTTAATCTTACTCCTTTTATAGCAAAAATATTCGTTCTACTGTATAGTTAAACAGCTAATCCAATATTGGAAAAAAAAACAAAATTTTTTAGCATTTCTAGGGTTAATTTCTTATGTTGGTCTTATATGATTTTGACCTTCGATGGGAAATATTTTTCTCAAGAACTTTGTGATAGATTTCGTAACCTTTAAGGCAGTATTCTCATAAGTATGGTAATGAGTTTATATATCACCCCTAAGGTTACTTTATACTGGTGCCATAATCCCAGACAGTATAATTAAAATCTGAGAAGATACAAGAAGGCCGGAATTACCTTGAAATTTATTTTGTAAAGTGTCAAATTGCAGCCAGCCCTTAAATCTGCAAAAGCAATCCACTTCTGCTGTAAATATCTGCTGCCATAGCAGGAAGAAATACTACTGGAATATGAAAGAAAAATTCGAGATAATTTCGTTCTTTCATGCAAAATACTATCACTTTCATAGTCGACCGCTAAAAAATAGTTGGTCGAAAATTCATTAAAATATTAGCTGGAATCTTCGAGAGCTGAATTTGAGCTTTTTATCGCTATTAAGCTATAGACTTTTCGCCATCATAGAAACCACATTGGCTGCTCTTGGTTAAACTTACCAGACCTAAAACTGATCGGCCTATATTTCAGCCCAGCACACCCAGCAGTTTGAATGACAGTTGTTAACAGTCTGTGCAATTGTTAATACACTCTTCTTGGAGAAAATCAGATTATCTCTTAAAAAGCAATAAGTAGAATTAACATGAATGAGTTACCATTGTCATTGAGGTTTTTGTTTTTGTGATTTGATGAATTTTTAATATCCTTCCGATATCTAATACATTAGTGTTGATCAGCTCTATCGATGCGAAAGATAATGCCATATGCAAGAGAGCTGAAATGAAATCGAAAAATATAAATCGCAAATATTGAAAAGCTTCACCAGGTGCTAATTTTGTTCGATGAAGATTGAACTAAAACAAAAACCCATATCAACAAAATTTCTTCAATCTGGCTCTTTTGCCCCACATGGATATTACAAAAAAATTGTTTATTACACATGCCTGCTAGCTTTGCGCGAATACGTGTGCTGCGGAACTTTAATCATTATGCCGCGTATCTACTTACGTACTCCTAAGCATGTGTGTCGTCCGCACATTTTAAAGTATCATCAAAGTATCATCAGCGTGTATATTGTATGTATGTACACAAATCTATACATATATACTGAGTACATATAAGCATGTCTGCATGTACACACGTATGCATGTATTTAACCCAAATATGCAAATGTTGATTGCGTCGGGGAATTGTATCCTTAAAGCATATTTAAGTGAAAAATAATACCAGCCAATTACGCTTAATTTCTGCCATTCTCATTCGTTCCATTCATTCACAGGATATTCATATACCCTAGAGTGAAATAATTCTATAGTAAAATGGCGAAAAAAAACGAATGGAGAATAAAGAAAAATACACCGCCACCAGTGGGTAAAGAATAAAGGGAAAATGTGCATAGGGTGGTAGGGGGAAAAATGCATTTTCTTCTACTGCTGCAGTATTCACCTACCCAGTTGAGCCGATTTGGATTACTTAAAAAATTATTGATCCATTTAAATTGCCATAACAAGGTACTTATGTATGCATGTACTACATATATGTAAAGGAGATTGATTTTCAATCCTGAGAGCAATAAAGAGATCAAGGAGAGTTGATTCAATATCAAGGAGAGTTGATTTACTCTTACTTATGTACAAGAAGAACACAACCAAGTGCAACAGTAAATCTCTCCCCAGGCCGACAACTTGAGAGTGTGGTATCGTTTCAATCATGTACTCCTTTATAAAAGAACTACTCTATCAGCAATCATAAAATATTCAAAGGCTCTAAAGCAGTAGTAACCAATCTTTTGCTCGTGTTGAGTTACTCTATGATTCTCCATGAACGATCCTAAATCCAACTGTGTAGCCACTGACACATACATACACATAGTTTAGTTTATGTGCATGCAAAATAGTAGAAATAGTTGCCAGAAACGAAGGCGATGACGACGATGCCTAGAAGAAGTTGTGGAAAGAGGCAACCGGAGATGGAACATTAAACAAATGTGACATCAAGTGTTGCTCATATTTCGCGCATTTATTTGAGTACTTACTCTGTGTATGTATGTATTAATGGATCTGTGTTTGTGTGTGTGCAT